>OU015492.1:97551896-97714153 GCA_907164885.2 Dolomedes plantarius | reverse complement strand
CGAATTATTTATTTCCTTATCCTGAAAATTTCCTGATAAATCTAAAGATTTTTTTAGTAATTATCTTGAAATAACAAAACAAACCAGATCAGTAAACTTACAATCGGAAACCTTTCATGCACATTTTTTACTCTAAACGATGCTTTACGGTATATTTGTTCCTGAAAAAACAACAAGACGTGTCGACGAGGATGGGATTCGAACAAACGCGGGAAGAGCCCAATGGATTAGCAGTCCATCGCCTTAACCGATCGGCCGCCTCGTCATACACCACGAGCGAATTATTTATTTCTTTTATCCTGAAAATTTCCTGATAAATCTAAAGATTTTTTTAGTAATTATCTTGAAATAACAAAGCAAACCAGATCAGTAAACATACTATCTGTAACCTTTCATATAGATTCTTTACTGAAAAGGATGCTTTTCGCTTTATTCATTCCTTATCAGGAAAAAAGTCATAACGTTTCGACGAGGATGGGATTCGAAGCCACGCGGGCAGAGCCCAATGGATTAGCAGTCCATCGCCTTAACCCCTCGGCCACCTCGTCATACAACACGAGCCAATTATTTATTACTGTTATTTTGAAAATTTCCTGATTAATCAAAAGATTTTTTAGTAACTATCTTGGTATAAGAAAACAAATCAGATCAGTAAATATACTATCTAAAACCTTTCATATAGATTCTTTACTGAAAAGGATGCTTTTCGCTTTATTCATTCCTTATCAGGAAAAAAGACATAACGTTTCGACGAGGATGGGATTCGAACCCACGCGGGCAGAGCCCAATGGATTAGCAGTCCATCGCCTTAACCACTCGGCCATCTCGTCATACACCACGAGCGAATTATTTATTACTCTTATTTTGAAAATTTCCTGATTAATCAAAAGATTTTTTAGTAAAAATCTTGGTATAAGAAAGAAAACCAGATCAGTAAACATACTATCGGAAACCTTTCATACACATTTTTTACTGAAAACGATGCTTTACGGTATATTTGTTCCTGAAAAAACAACAATACGTTTCGACGACGATGGGATTCGAACCCACGCGGGCAGAGCCTAATGGATTAGCAGTCCATCGCCTTAACCACTCGGCCACGTCGTCATACAACACGAACGAATTATTTATTTCTCTTATCCTGAAAATTTCCTGATAAATCTAAACATTTTTTAGTAATTATCTTGAAATAACAAAACAAACCAGATCAGTAAACTTACTATCGGAAACCTTTCATGCACATTTTTTACTGAAAACGATGCTTTACGGTATATTTGTTCCTGAAAAAACAACAAGACGTTTCGATGAGGATGGGATTCGAAACCACGGGATTTGGAATTAGCAGTCCATCGCCTTAACCACTCGGCCGCCTCGTGATACACCACGAGCGAATTATTTATTTCTTTTATCCTGAAAATTTCCTGATAAATCTAAAGATTTTTTTAGAAATTATCTTGAAATAACAAAACAAACCAGATCAGTAAACATACTATCTGTAACCTTTCATATAGATTCTTTACTGAAAAGGATGCTTTTCGCTTTATTCATTACTTATCAGGAAAAAAGACACGACGTTACGACGAGGATGGGATTCGAACCCACGCGGGCAGAGCCCAATGGATTAGCAGTCCATCGCCTTAACCCCTCGGCCACTTAGTCATGCACCACGAGCGAATTATTTATTTCTCTTATTTTGAAAATTTCCTGATAAATCTAAAGATTTTTTAGTAATTATCTTGAAATAACAAAACAAACCAGATCAGTAAACATACTATCTGTAACCTTTCATATAGATTCTTTACCGAAAAGGATGATTTTCGCTTTATTCATTCCTTATCGGGAAAAAAGACATAACGTTTCGACGAGGATGGGATTCGACCCCACGCGGGCAGAGCCCAATGGATTAGCAGTCCATCGCCTTAACCCCTCGGCCACCTCGTCATACAACACGAGCCAATTATTTATTACTGTTATTTTGAAAATTTCCTGATTAATCAAGAGCTTTTTTAGTAATTTTCTTGGTATAAGAAAACAAATCAGATCAGTAAATATACTATCTGTAAACTTTCATATAGATTCTTTACTGAAAAGGATGCTTTTCGCTTTATTCATTCCTTATCAGGAAAAAAGACACGACGTTACGACGAGGATGGGATTCGAACCCACGCGGGCAGAGCCGAATGGATTAGCAGTCCATCGCCTTAACCCCTCGGCCACCTAGTCATGCACCACGAGCGAATTATTTATTTCTCTTATTTTGAAAATTTCCTGATAAATCTAAAGATTTTTTAGTAATTATCTTGAAATAACAAAACAAACGAGATCAGTAAACATACTATCTGTAACCTTTCATATAGATTCTTTACTGAAAAGGATGCTTTTCGCTTTTGCTTTTCGCTTTATTCATTCCTTACCAGGAAAAAAGACATAACATTTCGACGAGGATGGGATTCGAACCCACGCAGGCAGAGACCAATGGATTAGCAGTCCATCGCCTTAACCACTCGGCCACCTCGTCATACACCACGAGCGAATTATTTATTACTCTTATTTTGAGAATTTCCTGATTAATCAAACGATTTTTTAGTAAAAATCTTGGTATAAGAAAGAAAACCAGATCAGTAAACATACTGTCGGAAAACTTTCATACACATTTTTTACTGAAAACAATGCTTTACGGTATATTTGTTCCTGAAAAAACAACAAGACGTTTCGACGACGATGGGATTCGAACCCACGCGGGCAGAGCCCAATGGATTAGCAGTCCATCGCCTTAACCTCTCGGCAACCTCGTCATACAGCACGACCGAATTATACATTTCTCTTATTTTGAAAATTTCCTGATAAATCTAAAGATTTTTTAGTAATTATCTTGAAATAACAAAACAAACCAGATCAGTAAACATACTATCTGTAACCTTTCATATAGATTCTTTACTGAAAATGATGCTTTTCGCTTTATTCATTTCTTATCTTGAAAAAAGATATAACGTTTCGACGAGGATGGGATTCGAACCCACGCGGGCAGAGCCCAATGGATTAGCAGTCCATCGCCTTAACCCCTCGGCCACCTCGTCATACAACACGAGCCAATTATTTATTACTGTTATTTTGAAAATTTCCTGATTAATCAAAAGATTTTTTAGTAACTATCTTGGTATAAGAAAACAAATCAGATCAGTAAATATACTATCTAAAACCTTTCATATAGATTCTTTACCGAAAAGGATGCTTTTCGCTTTATTCATTCCTTATCAGGAAAAAAGACATAACGTTTCGACGAGGATGGGATTCGAACCCACGCGGGCAGAGACCAATGGATTAGTAGTCCATCGCCTTCACCACTCGGCCATCTCGTCATACACCACGAGCGAATTATTTATTACTCTTATTTTGAAAATTTCCTGATTAATCAAAAGATTTTTTAGTAAAAATCTTGGTATAAGAAAGAAAACCAGATCAGTAAACATACTATCGGAAACCTTTCATACACATTTTTTACTGAAAACGATGCTTTACGGTATATTTGTTCCTGAAAAAACAACAATACGTTTCGACGACGATGGGATTCGAACCCACGCGGGCAGAGCCCAATGGATTAGCAGTCCATCGCCTTAACCACTCGGCCACGTCGTCATACAACAAGAACGAATTATTTATTTCTCTTATTTTGAAAATTTCCTGATAAATCTAAAGATTTTTTAGTAATTATCTTGAAATAACAAAACAAACCAGATCAGTAAACTTACAATCGGAAACCTTTCATGCACATTTTTTACTCTAAACGATGCTTTACGGTATATTTGTTCCTGAAAAAACAACAAGACGTGTCGACGAGGATGGGATTCGAACAAACGCGGGCAGAGCCCAATGGATTAGCAGTCCATCGCCTTAACCACTCGGCCGCCTCGTCATACACCACGAGCGAATTATTTATTTCTTTTATCCTGAAAATTTCCTGATAAATCTAAAGATTTTTTTAGTAATTATCTTGAAATAACAAAGCAAACCAGATCAGTAAACATACTATCTGTAACCTTTCATATAGATTCTTTACTGAAAAGGATGCTTTTCGCTTTATTCATTCCTTATCAGGAAAAAAGTCATAACGTTTCGACGAGGATGCGATTCGAAGCCACGCGGGCAGAGCCCAATGGATTAGCAGTCCATCGCCTTAACCCCTCGGCCACCTCGTCATACAACACGAGCCAATTATTTATTACTGTTATTTTGAAAATTTCCTGATTAATCAAAAGATTTTTTAGTAAAAATCTTGGTATAAGAAAGAAAACCAGATCAGTAAACATACTGTCGGAAAACTTTCATACACATTTTTTACTGAAAACGATGCTTTACGGTATATTTGTTCCTGAAAAAACAACAAGACGTTTCGACGATAATGGGATTCGAACCCACGCGGGCAGAGCCCAATGGATTAGCAGTCCATCGCCTTAACCTCTCGGCCACCTCGTCATACAACACGAACGAATTATACATTTCTCTTATTCTGAAAATTTCCTGATAAATCTAAAGTCTTTTTATTAACAATCTAGAATCAACAAGAGAAACCAGATCAGTAAACATACCATCTGTAACTTTTCATATAGATTCTTTACTGAAAAGGATGCTTTTCGCTTTATTCATTCCTTATCAGGAAAAAGGACAAGACGTTTCGACGAGGATGGGATTCGAACCCACGCGGGCAGAGCCCAATGGATCAGCAGTCCATCGCCTTAACCCCTCGGCCACCTCGTCATACAACACGAGCCAATTATTTATTACTGTTATTTTGAAAATTTCCTGATTAATCAAAAGATTTTTTAGTAACTATCTTGGTATAAGAAAACAAATCAGATCAGTAAATATACTATCTGAAACCTTTCATATAGATTCTTTACTGAAAAGGATGCTTTTCGCTTTAGTCATTCCTTATCAGGAAAAAATACACGACGTTACGACGAGGATGGGATTCGCACACACGCGGTCAGAGCCCAATGGATTAGCAGTCCATCGCCTTAACCCCTCGGCCACCTAGTCATGCACCACGAGCGAATTATTTATTTCTCTTATTTTGAAAATTTCCTGATAAATCTAAAGATTTTTTAGTAATTATCTTGAAATAACAACACAAACTAGATCAGTAAACATACTATCTGAAACCTTTCATATAGATTCTTTACTGAAAAGGATGCTTTTCGCTTTAGTCATTCCTTATCAGGAAAAAATACACGACGTTACAACGAGGATGGGATTCGCACACACGCGGGCAGAGCCCAATGGATTAGCAGTCCATCGCCTTAACCCCTCGGCCACCTAGTCATACACCACGAGCGAATTATTCATTTCTTTTATTCTGAAAATTTCCTGATAAATCTAAAGATTTTTTAGTAATTATCTTGAAATAACAAAACAAACCACATCAGTAAGCATACTATCTGTAACCTTTCATATAGATTCTTTACTGAAAAGGATGCTTTTCGCTTTATTCATTCCTTATCAGGAAAAAATACACGACGTTACGAGGATGGGATTCGAACCCACGCGGGCAGAGCCCAATGGATTAGCAGTCCATCGCCTTAACCACTCGGCCGCCTCGGCATACACCATGAGCGAATTATTTATTACTCTTATTTTGAAAATTTCCTGATTAATCAAAAGATTTTTTAGTAAAAATCTTGGTATAAGAAAGAAAACCAGATCAGTAAACATACTATCGGAAACCTTTCATACACATTTTTTACTGAAAACGATGCTTTACGGTATATTTGTTCCTGAAAAAACAACAAGACGTTTCGTCGACGATGGGATTCGAACCCACTCGGGCAGAGCAAAATGGATTAGCAGTCCATCGCCTTAACCACTCGGCCACGTCGTCATACAACACGAGCGAATTATTTATTTCTCTTATCCTGAAAATTTCCTGATAAATCTAAAGATTTTTTAGTAATTATCTTGAAATAACAAAGCAAACCAGATTAGTAAACATACTATCTGTAACCTTTCATATAGATTCTTTACTGAAAAGGATGCTTTTCGCTTTATTCATTCCTTATCATGAAAAAAGACAGGAAGTTTCGACGAGGATGGGGTTCGAACCCACGCGGGTAGAGCCCAATGGATTAGCAGTCCATCGCCTTAACCCTTCGGCCACCTCGTCATACAACACGAGCCAATTATTTATTACTGTTATTTTGAAAATTTCCTGATTAATCAAAAGATTTTTTAGTAATTATCTTGAAATAACAGTACAAACCAGATCAGTAAACATACTATCGGTTACATTTCATATACATTCTTTACTGAAAACGACGCTTTAAGGTATACTTGTTCCCGAACATACAACAAAACTGTTAACCTTTATCGTCGTGATCCGACAAATCATTGTCATGTAGAAGGAATTATAATTGTAGAGTCAACTCTTATTTCAAGAGGTTTATTAACATATTAAAATCTTGGATAAATACGTTATTTACAAAGTTTCGTTCCGACGAACGTTAAAAATACTCGTGAGAGCTGGGCTCATTCTTTCAAAGTCCCTCGAGCTCCCCGTCTGCCGTAAGCGTGTTGACCCTTCAACAGTCCGAATCTATTCTTCTTTTCGTTACTCGCGTCTCTCTTTTATGCCTCCTCTTCCCCCTTCTCGAACGACAATCGGCCTTTTTTATCCACCATACGCAGACCACCTATTGTCGGTTTCATTGTCCACCGTTCCTACCTTAGGTGACGTGCGCCGCTGTGTTTCCTTAATCATTCTAAATGAGTTCGTCCTTTTCAACTATTGCCGCACTTCCCCAAAGGTGTATATAGTTCGACACCTGTTTATGTTTCATTTGGGCACATTGAAGACGCTATTACTGACGTCCATCAATTCCACTTAGGGATGGGAGACGAGAGTCTGACAAAAACGTTTCGACGAGGAAGGGATTCGAACCCACGAGGGCAGATCCCCATTGACTAGCAGTCCATCGCCCTAAACCCTCTGCCACCTCGTCATACAACACGAGCGAATTATTTATTTCTCTTATCCTGAAATTTTCCTGATAAATCTAAAGATTTTTTAGTAATTATCTTGAAATAACAAATCAAACCAGATCAATACACATACTATCTGTAACCTTTCATATAGATTCTTTACTGAAAAGGATGCTTTTCGCTTTATTCTTTCCTAATCAGGAAGAAAAGACAAGACGTTTCGACGAGGATGGGATTCGAACCCACGCGGGCAGAGCCCAATGGATTAGCAGTCTATCGCCTTAACCACTCGGCCACCTCGTCATACAACACGAACGAATTTTTTATTTCTCTTATCCTGAAAATTTCCTGATAAATCTAAACTTTTTTTATTAACTATCTAGAAAAAACAAGAGAAACCAGATCAGAAAACATACTATCTGTAACCTTTCATATAGATTCTTTACTGAAAAGGATGCTTTTCGCTTTATTCATTCCTTCTCAGGAAAAAAAAAAGACGTTTCGACGAGGATGGGATTCGAACCAACGCGGGCAGAGCCCAATGGATTAGCAGTCCATCGCCTTAACCACTCGGCCACCTCGTCATACAACACGAACGAATTTTTTATTTCTATTATCCTGAAAATTTCCTGATAAATCTAAAGATTTTTTACTAACTATCTAGAAACAGTAAGAGAAACCAGAGCAGTAAACATACTATCTGTGACCTTTCATATAGATTCTTTACTGAAAAGGATGCTTTTCGCTTTTTCATTGCTTATCAGGAAAAAAGACAAGACGTTTCGACGAGGATGGGATTCGAACCCACGGGGGCTGAGCCCAATGGATTAGCAGTCCATCGCCTTAACCCCTCGGCCACCTCGTCATACAACACGAGTGAATTATTTATTACTCTTATTTTGAAAATTTCCTACTTTATCAAAAGATTTTTTAATAAAAATCTTGGTATAAGTAAGAAAACCAGATCAGTAAACATACTATCGGAAATCTTTCATACACATTTTTTACTGAAAACGATGCTTTACGGTATATTTGTTCCTGAAAAAAAAACAAGACGTTTCGACGAGGATGGGATTCGAACCCACGCGGGCAGAGCCCAATGGATTAGCAGTCCATCGCCTTAACCACTCGGCCACCTCGTCATACAACACAAGCCAATTATTTATTACTCTTATTCTGAAAATGTCCTGATTAATCAAAAGATTTTTTAGTAACTATCTTGGTATAAGAAAAAAAACCAGATCAGTAAACATACTATCGGTAACATTTCATATATATTCTTTACTGAAAACGATGATTTACGGCATATTTGTTCCTGAAAAAACAACAAAACGTTTCGACGAGGAAGGGATTCGAACCCACGAGGGCAGATCCCAATTGATTATTAGTCCATCGCCTTAACCCCTCAGCCACCTCGTCATACAGCACGAGCGAATTATTTATTTTTCTTATCCTGAAAATTTCCTGATAAATCTAAAGATTTTTTAGTAATTATCTTGAATCTACAAGAGATACCAGATCAGTAAACATACTATCTGTAACCTTTCATATACATTTTTTACTGAAAAGGATGCATTTCGCTTTATTCTTTCCTTTTCAGGAAGAAAAGACAAGACGTTTCGACGAGGATGGAATTCGGACGCATGCGGGCAGAGCCCAATGGATTAGCAGTCCATCGCCTTAACCACTCGGCCACCTCGTCATACAATACGAACGAATTATTCATTTCTCTTATTCTGAAAATTTCCTGATAAATCTACAGAATTTTTATTAACTATCTAGAATCCAGATCAGTAAACATACTATCTGTAACCTTTCATATAGATTCTTTACTGAAAAGGATGCTTTTCGCTTTATTCATTTCTTATCAGGAAAAAAGACAAGACGTTTTGACGAGGATGGGATTCGAACCCACGTTGGCAGAGCCCAATGGATTAGCAGTCCATCGCCTTAACCCCTCGGCCACCTCGTCATACACCACGAGCGAATTATTTATTACTCTTATTCTGAAAATTTCCTAATTAATCAAAAGATTTTTTAGTAGCTATCTTGGTATATGAAAAAAAACCAGATGAGTAAACATACTATCGGAAACCTTTCATACACATTCTTTACTGAAAACGATGCTTTACGGTATATTTGTTCCTGAAAAAACAACAAGACGTATCGACGAGAATGGGATTCGAAGCCACGCGGGCAGAGCCCAATGGATTAGCAGTCCATCGCCTTAATCCTTCGGCCACCTCGTCATACAACACGAGCCAATTATTTATTACTGTTATTTTGAAAATTTCCTGATTAATCAAAAGATTTTTTAATAACTATCTTGGTATAAGAAAAAAATCAGATCATTAAACATACTATCGGAAACCTTTCATATAGATTCTTTACTGAAAAGGATGCTTTTCTCTTTATTCATTCCTTATCATGAAAAAAGACAGGAAGTTTCGACGAGGATGGGGTTCGAACCCACGCGGGTAGATCCCAATGGATTAACAGTCCATCGCCTTAACCAATCGGCCACCTCGTCATACAGAAGGAGCAAATTATTTATTTCTCTTATCCTGATAATTTCCTGATTAATCAAAAGATTTTTTAGTAATTATCTTGAAATAACAAAACAAACCAGATCAGTAAACATACTATTGGTAAGATTTCATATACATTCTTTACTGAAAACGATGCTTTCCGGAATATTTGTTCCCGAACAAACAACAAAACGTTTAGACGAGGATGAGATTCGAACCCACGAGGGAAGATACCAATTGATTAGCAGTCCATCGCCCTGAACCCCCGGCCACCTCGTCATACAACACGAGCGAATTATTTATTTCTCTTATCCTGACAATTTCCTGATTCATCAAAAGATTTTTTAGTAAGTATCTTCGTATAAGAAAAAAATCAGATCAGTAAACATAGTATCGGAAACCTTTCATACAAATTCTTTACTGAGAACGATGCTTTACGGCATATTTGTTCCTGAAGAAACAACAAGACGTTTCGACGAGGATGGGATTCGAACCCACGCGGGCAGAGACCAATGGATGAGCAGTCCATCGCTTTTACCAATTGGCCACCTCGTCATTCTACACGAGCGAATTATTTATTAATCTTATCCTGAAAATTTCCTGATAAATCTAAAGTTTTTAATTAACAATCTTGTTATTACAAAACAAACCATATTAGTAAACATACTTTCCGTATCCTTTCATATACATTCTTTATTGAAAAGGATGTTTTTCGCTTTATTCGTTCCTAATCAGGAACAAAACACAAGACGTTTCGGCGAGGATGGGATTCGATCTCCCGCGGGCAGAGCCCAATGGATTGGCAGTCCATCTCCTTAACCAATCGGCCACCTCGTCATACAGCACGAGCCAATTATTTATTTCTCTTATTCTGAAAATTTCCTGATAAATCTAAAGATTATTTAGTAACTATCTTGAAATAACAAAACAAACCAGATCAGTAAACATACTATCTGTAACCTTTCATATACATTTTTTACTGAAAAGATGCTTTTCGCTTTATTCTTTCCTAATCAGGAACAAAAGACAAGACGTTTGGACTTGAACCCTCGCGGGCAGAGCTCAGTGTATTTGCAGTCCATCGCCTTAATACCTCGGCCACCCCGTCATACATCACGTGCGAATTATTTACTTCTCTTATCCTAAAAATTTCCTGATAAATCTAAAGATTATTTAGTAACTATCTTGAAATAACAAAACAAACCAGATCAGTAAACATACTATCTGTAACCTTTCATATACATTTTTTACTGAAAAGGATGCTTTTCGCTTTATTCTTTTCTAATCAGGAACAAAAGACAAGACGTTTCGACGATGATGGGATTCGAACACAAGCGGGTAGAGCCCTATGAATTAGCAGTGCATCGCCTTAACCCCTCGGCCAACTCGTCATACAACACGAGCGAATTATTTATTACTCTTATTCTGAAAATTTCCTGATTAATGAAAAGATTTTTTAGTGTCTATCTTGGTATAACAAAACAAACCAGATAAGTAAACATACTATCTGTAACCTTTTATATACATTCTTTACTGAAAACGTTGCTTTTCGGTATATTTTTTCCCGAAAAACAACAAGACGTTTCGACGGGGATGGGATTCGAACCCACGCGGGCAGAGCAAAATGGATTAGCAGTCCATCTTCTTAACCCCTCTGTCACATCGTCATACAACACGTTCTAATTATTTAATACTTTTTTATTGAGAATTTCCTGATAAATCAAAAGATTTTTTATTAACTATCTAGAAATAACAAAAGAAACCAGATCAGTTAACATACTATCTGTAACCTTTCATATACATTTTTTACTGAAAAGGATGCTTTTCGCTTTATTCTTTCCTAATCAGGAACAAAAGACAAGACGGTTTGACGAGTATGGATTTCGAACCCACGCGGGCAGAGCCCAATGGATTAGCAGTCCATCGACTTAACCCCTCTGTGAACTTGTCATACAATTCAATCTATTTATTTATTACTTTTTTCCTGAAAATTTCCTGATTAATCAAAAGATTTTTTAGTAACTATCTTGGTATAACAAAACTAACCAGATCAGTAAACATAATATCTGTAATCTTTCATATACATTCTTTACTGAAAACGACGCTTTTCGGTATATTGGTTAACGAACAAACAACAAGACGTTTGGGCGAGGATGGGATTCGAATCCAAAAGTGCAGAGCCGAATCGATTAGCTGTCCATCGCCTTAAATAGTCGGCCGCCTCTTCATACAACACGAGTGATTTATTTATTACTCTTATTCTGAAAATTTCCTGATTAATGAAAAGATTTTTTAGTGTCTATCTTGGTATAATAAAACAAATATACTATCTGTAACCTTTCATATACATTTTTTACTGAAAAGATGCTTTTCGCTTTATTCTTTCCTAATCAGGAACAAAAGACAAGACGTTTGGATTTGAACCCTCGCGGGCAGAGCTCAGTGTATTTGCAGTCCATCGCCTTAATACCTCGGCCACCCCGTCATACATCACGTGCGAATTATTTATTACTCTTATCCTGAAAATTTCCTGATTAGTCAAAAGATTTTTTAGTAACTATCTTGTAACAACAAAACAAACCATATCAGTAAACATACTATTCGTAACCTTTCATATACATTTTTTACTGAAAAGGATGGTTTTCGCTTTATTCTTTCCTAATCAGGAACAAAAGACAACATGTTTCGACGAGGATGGGATTCGAACCCATACGGGTAGAGTCCAATGGATGTGCAGTCCTGCGCCTTAACCACTCGGCCACCTCGTCTTACAACACCACCGAATGATTTATTACTCTTATCCTGAAAATTTCCTGTTTAGTCTAAATTTTTTTAGTAACTATCTTGAAATAACAAAACACTTCAGATCAGTAAACATACTATTTGTAACCTTTCATATATATTCTTTACTGAAAAGGATGCTTTTCACTTTATTCGTTACTAATCAGGAACAGAAGACATGTCGTTTCGACGAGGATGGGATTCGAACACACGCGGGCAGAGCCCAATGGTTTATCAGTCCATAGGCTTAACCACTTGCCGTAACGCTTTCAACGCTTTCAATTACCTAATTAATACTGCTAGTAATCTACTCAACATTTTGTTAATAATTCATAGTTTTCATACAGCCACTCAACGCAATTAGGGACAGTTCCTTCTTGTTTTCTAATCTAATATATTTTTCCAGACAGTTGGGAATAATACGCAAAAGCACCGTTTTTGCTCAATTTTCGCGGTCTCTGCTTTATCGTACATTTTTCTATAATCCCCAAAAAGGGGTTTCCTAACGCTTGGCGAAAAGATTCTTTATTTATCCCCTTCCCCTCGTAGAACACACAAAATAACCCTTTGTATTATAGCTTTGGCGGAGTCTGCTGGTGACCGCTGGGTCGCCAAGTTCCAGATGGTTTTTTGCTGCAGGTCACGTGACTGGAACAGCTCAGGGAGTGAATTTTGAATGAGAATAATAGATCTCGTCTGGTCACCGGTTCAAGAAGATGCTTTTTCATCACAACTATCTCCGACTTACAGGGCGGAAGCGGTCTGGCGACGATCGGCGTTTTCGTCCCGGCTTCCTGACTCTCCATGGCTGATATGAGGATGTACAATGTAAATTCATGTAAACAGCCTTAAGCCACCGGCCCTAAGCTTTACCTACTAATTTAATTTAAAAATAATAAATTTGAATTCTTCATTTAAAAATCCAATTGCTTCTGTCACCCTTTTTTGTCTTTCTTTTTCAGTGTAAGGTGATTAAGTCATCTTAAATATTTTGAAATGCCACCACTGATGTCGGCAATCAACTTACATTTTGTTGTACCACAAACATGATGATATGTCTTTAATACTACAACTGGTGACGATCCTTTTTTAGTGCCCCATCTGGTGACGTGACCAGGCAGTTAACAAAGGTTGGACATTTTAAGTAATTAATTTATCTTTTAATTTGAGTCTGGTAATATAATTTTAACTTGTAAATTTGAGTAGATAATGCTTATACTATGACTTATATATATTTGAATCCAACATCTTGCATCATTGGCCGATGTAACTATTTATAATGTGGAACAGTCATTTGTTTGAGAAGTGTTGATAATTTTTTTTTCATATGTGAAATGTATGTATATACATATATATACGAGATTATGTATTTTTTATTTTGCCTTTTTTGCGTATATCTAGTTTTTTTTTTAGGATTGCACAATTCTTTTTCGTTTTTTTCATTTTTTTTAGTTTATTATACTAGATATACATACTTATTTATTTGTATAATTGAAGTAGTGACTCAGTTCTTTTTGTTTGGTATATTGGGTAACAATGGCTCCTAATCATTCCATGCTGTTAAATATACTGCCTTTTGAAGGGGATGCTACCCTGTTAAATTTCTTTCTTGAGCAAATCGTTGATTTACAGTCTTTTAATAAATGGACGGATGCTCAAGCCATAGCCTTTTTGAAAACTAAATTAACCGGCGTTGCCTTAAAATACTTCATTGAATGCTCTACATTTAAAACCCTAAAAAGTATTGAAGAAATTAAGAACAAATTCGTGGATTTATTTAAACCTCAGTCAAAATTAACGTCAATTCAGGAACTTAACTCTTTAAAATTATTGCCTTAAGAATCTATTAGCAACTTCGTTCATAGACTGGATTCACTAATCCAGAATGTATATCCAGAAATTGATGATCTTACATCACTTGACGCTTTTAAATTTCAAAAATTCTTAGAAGCTATTCCCCTGGCACATAAAGTAAAAATTTTAGAATATTAAGTCATATACCAAGGCTGTTCATCGTTCCCAACAACTGCAGGAGATACAAATAGAAACCAATAATTCTATTTCTCATGATTCCAATAATCCTTCTGTTTTGCAGCTAACTGCTCAGGTTAATGCTCTTCATAAAGAAATTCAAAATTTAAATTCCAATAGAAGTCGGACAAACAGGCCATATGCTAAAAATAGTAATGCATTTCAAAATCGTAGGCATAATAATAATAGGAATAAAAATTCCTGTTTTCTTGGTAATCGTAATAATGAAAATAATTTCTATCAAAGAAACAGAAATAATTATGTCCAACGCAGGAGTCAAATGCATCAAAATCACAGTAATTCTCAATACCTTAAATGTGCATTTTGTGGGAAACTAAATCATATAATGAAGGATTGTTATTTATTCAAAAAAACTATAAGACCTAACGATAATGCAACTACAGCTAATAATAGACAGGGATCTTCAACTTTCCCTAACATAAATTCTCAATCATTCAATAGTAATTCTTTAAACTAGGTCAGGAGACTGATTATGCTGAAAATCAGTTCTCAGGGCAATACCAGTCAACCAGTGTACTAAGTGATAATGTCAATATTGTATGTGCAAAAACTTTTTCTGATGTAGCTACTCAATTTATGCCTATAACTATTACATGTAACTGTGCCACTCAAACTACTATTGATAATGTACATGACGATAGTTATAAAATCTTAAATACTGAAGTAGATAATTCTAGTGATGTATCTTTACCTATTATTAATGTTAATCTACAAAACCATAATGTACCCATCTTGGTCGAATCAGGTTCGACATCTAGTCTAGTTTCCCAAGATTATTTTAATTCTATAAGACATCTAATTAAATATAAATTGTTATCCAGAAGCCTAGCCATTAAAACTATCAATTCTACTGTAAATTTTGTTGGATGTGCTCAATTTTCCTTTAAAATTGAAAAAATGTCATTTAAGCATTCTTTCTTTATAACTAAGCTAAATTCTACTGTATTTCATGCTATTATAGGATATGATTTTATGAAACAAAATAGTATTTCTCTGAATATTCCTGAGTCTTGTTTATTGGTTAAAAATTTGTGTATACCATTAATTACTGTTCCTCATGCAGGAAACAATAACTATACAATTTGTCATGACAATGTTACTAGTGATTCTGATATTCCTAGTGTAAATATAGTAAATTCCAATGAAGTTTCTGTTAATTTAAATGATTGTTCTTCTAATGTTTCAAATATTGTTCCCAATTATGACACAAATGTTTATATATCTCAGAAATTGTTACTGCAACCACATGATAAGATATATATAGAGGTTCACACCACATCTCCTGTTCCTGATTCTGAATTTTTTTCGCCTAATTTTGCTAACTCGCATATTGTTTGCTATCCTTAAATACATTCAGTCCAAGATATTGCTATGGAAGGTGAGGATTCTTCCTCGTCAAACACTTTGTTGATATGCCCTACAGTTGTAGCATGTACAACTTCTTCAAATTCTCTTTTGCCATGCCCTACAAACGTAGCATGCACATCTTTTTCTTCTGCGGTTAAGCAAAAGTTGGAAATTCTTTGTTGACATGCCCTACAAACGTAGCATGTTCAACTTCAAATTCTTTTTCGTCATGTCCTACAGTTGTAGCATGTGCAGTTAATTCTTCACTAATTCAGAAGAAGGCTGGAATTAAATTTTTTATTTATATTCATAATGATTCTGATCATACTGTTCACTTAAACAAATTCGCCACTGTTGGTGAGATAACTTCCATTGACTCAATTCAGAGTTTTTCAAAATCTCAAGATTCTCCTTCTGCTAGCTAACAACAGATCAATTTCATTGAAGCTTCAGAGGAACTCTTGAGTCAGCGTAAAGCTGAACTGTTAACCACCGACTTTGACTTTTCTCATTTGGTTGAAGAGGAGAGAATTTCTTTGTTAAAACTTGTAATGAACAATTCTGCTGCCTTCTCCAAATCTTTATCTACTTTAGGTCACACTGATAGGGTAAAGCCTCATATTTCTCTTTTACATGACTTTCCCATCAAAACTTTACCTTTTCCAATTCCTCAGGCCTTGCAGTCTACTGCAATTCAGCAGTTGGATGAAATGCAATCTGCAGGGATTATTGAGAGAGCGAATACAGAATGGTCTTGCCACATGCTCCTCGTTAAAAAGAAATCTTCTAACAATCAAACTCCTAATTATCGACTTGCACTTGATTTACGACTACTAAATTCTGTTATCAAATCATCATCTTATCCACTTCCTAAAATTAATAACATCATTTCAAATCTTTCCAATTATAAATATTTTACTGCATTGGTTTTGCCAAACCCTTATTGGCAAATTGATCTTCCTCAAGACTTACAACATATTATTGCTTTCACTACTCCTTTTGGTTATTATAAAAGCAAACGGATGGTTTTTGGTCTCAAGACTGCATCCAATGTTTTCCAATCTCTAATTAACTCAGTGCTAGTGGAAATTCCTCTACCCGGGATTTTTGCCTATCAAGGTGACATTGTCATTGGCTCTAATATCTTTCAAGAAACTTTATCCACTGTTTTGTCTATTTTAACTAAGTTTAATATTATTGTCTCCTAGTAAGTGTGCCTTCCACACTACTAGTATTAATTTTTTGGATTTCCATGTCCAGCAAAATTCTATTACTCCCATTGAATCTAATATTGTTAAAATTACCTCTTTTCCTATTCCAAAAACTAAACATCAACTTAAAAGGTTCATTGGTGTTTGTGGTTACTAGAGACATCTTATTCCAAAATATGCTTCATTAATTCAACCATTAATTGATCTAACTACTCCAAAAGCAAAATTTCAATGGCAAGCTAATCATCAAAATTTCTTTTCTAAATTACAAGAGATTTTCTTTAATTATCCTTTTGTAAGTCTTCCAAATTGGGACAAACCTTTTTACCTTAACACAGATGCTTCACTTAATGGAATATATGGTATACTAATGCAAAAATGTAATGATAAATTCACTCCTATCTCATATTTTAGTAAAGCTTTAAAACCTTCAGAAAAGAGATATCCAGCTCTTGAACTTTATGCCCTATTCAAAAGTGTAATTTCATTTAAACATTACCTCTATAATCGTGATTTTACTGTTCTCACTGATAGCAAATCATTAATGAATTGCAAACATACTGCTTCACCAACTGATATAACTACTCGCTGGCTCATGGAACTTAGTGAATATTCTTTCAATTTTGTCCACGTTCCTGGTAAAGAGAATATTCTTGCTGATTTCTTTTCTCGTCTTGATGATAATCCTACTTGTGAATCTTTGACTAATAATCCTTTATTACTTGAATCTGAAGAAGTACTTCCTATTGTTTCTCATTTTGATACTAGTCCTACTGATATTGGTGATAACTCTTGTAATGATGTTCAAAGTTCTTCCATAAATTCAAATCGTCATGCTATGTCTCATTCTAATATTGCTGTTAATGAAATTAATAATATCTGTACTACCCATAATATTAATGCTAATGAACCTAAAGGTAATGATCCCTTTTTGGAAATTTCCATTGAAACTTTGCTGACTGAACAAAGCAAGGATTCAAAATTAAAGCTTATTCGAAATTCATTAAATAATAGTCAAAAATCTGTTCCTAAAAAGTGGAAGTTTTTCTATATTCACCCTGAAACTAATTTACTTTGTTGGGACAACAAACTTACTGATCATTTAACTTCTCGCAATATCATTGCTGTTCCTGATTCTTAAAACCAAAAATTTTAAATATCATGCATCTCACTCATTTTGGTATTGATAAAACTTATGCTCTACTTAAATTACGTTATCATTGGAAAGCCATGTATGCTGATACTGTCAATTTCATAAATTCTTGTCATACGTGCATTAAGCAAAAACATCATAATATTCGTAAAGCTCCTTTCCAACCTAATCCTATTCCAAATTCTCCAAATCAAATTATTTCCATGGATATTTTAGGCCCATTACAAAATAGCCAATACATTTTAACCATCATTGACCATTTTTCGAGACACATGCAATTATATCCACTTTCCAAAATCACTTCTGAAGCTGTTACTGACTCTCTTTTCTCTTACATTTCAACTTTTGGTAGTCAATCTTCTATTTTAACTGACTTAGGGACTCAGTTCACTTCTGAAGTATTCCATAAATTTTCTTCTTCTTTGGGTATAAATATTTGTCATACTTCTTCTGGACATCCTCAGGCAAACGGAATCAGTGAGCGAATTAATAGTTCAATTAATTCTACAATAAACTCATTACTTGATTCTAAAATCAATTTCAAACATGCTGTATTGATTCATCAAAATTTATATAATGGTTCTGTACATTCTTCTACACATTTTGCTCCTAATATGTTACATTTTGCTAGGGAACTTTCCCTCCTTTTTGATACCTTTGATAACTCTGTTAATGTGGAACAAATGGATAAATCAGTGTAATTACATAATATTTTGTCTTCATTAAAACACACATATGTCTCTGTTGTTAAAAACCTTAAAGATAAACAAATTAGTCAAGCTGATAAGCAGCTTCCTCAGTCTAAACTTCGAGAATTTAATATTGGCGATATAGTCTACTTAACCCATTTAGGACCGCTCCATGTTTCCTTTATTGGAAATGCACCAAACAGTTTTTAACACTTTTTAGAACATTAATGACACAAATAAGTTGTTTCCATAAAATTAAATTTATTTTTACGAGAGATACAAAATGTTGCGTTTTCGCAACATCAGTTCAAAGCGGTATAAAAATTTTAAAAATATAAAAATTTAAAATGATAAAATGTTTTTAAAAAAATTTAAAATCTTTGAAACATTTCGCATGAAGAGGTACATTACACTTATTAGATACAATAATCGTTTGACTTTTGCAGTGTTTACATTTTTTTTGTTTATTTTCACTATTTTTAGTAATAATATGGCCCATACGATCTTTCCGAGTTTCATTGAGAATTTGATTTTGAATTGAAGATGGTCTTCCAATATGTGAAGTTTCAGGTAAAACACAATTCATCTGCATTTCTTCAAGCTTTTATCAAAGATATGGCTCTCTCAAATATATAGATCTCTGAAACTCTAATAAACTTATTTTAGAATTCATTACATCCATGTAATGAATCTCCATTTCTCCCATACAATATGCTCCTTTTTCTTACTATATTGCTTACTTTTACATTTATTAGAAAAAAAAAATGTTGATTGCACCTACAATGTCTTTAGGGGATTCGACATTTTCACATAAAATATTATCATCAATAGCTTCTTCATCCGTCAAATCACTCGGATCTGGAGGGATAATGACGAATTATAGTTCATCATTAGCTTCTGTGGAGGACGATTCTGAAATATCATCATCATCTAGCCCATGAAAATACCCCAATGTCTCTTCCAATGTCAAAAATCGCTTTTTTCTAGAGACAAACTTATCCGAAATACAAACAATACCAATTTACTCCATAAAAAACCAGGCAGCACTAAGAAAACACATTGGAAATAAGTAATACACATTGGACTGATGTTGCGTTTTCGCAACATTTTTAGAAATATGAATTGAGAAACATAAAAACAAAAATTATGATTTACCCGTTGAAGTCGTTTTGTTCTTTAGTCTCTAGTTAACTCGGAACAAGCACCAAATCGGAAATTTAACATGTGCTGCTATCTAAGGTTATTATTTGAAATTAGTCATTTTTTTCCCTTTCAAAACACCAGAAAAAAACAATTTTTTGCAAGTGCTAAAAGCGGGCAAATGTGTAAACAAAAAATTTATTATGATCAATTAAAGTATAGAGAATAAAATAAAAATGTTACTTCAGACGTACAAAACTTAGAACATGTCTTTAAAAAATACAGAAATTAATGTTGCGTTTTCGCAACGCCAGTCTTAAATGGGTTAAAATCAAAAGATAAATTTCATAAAAAGTTTACTGTACCATATGAAGTAGTCACTAGACACTCATTGGTTACTTACTCTATACGAATACTTAATAACACTAGTCAACAGTGAAAATGTAACAAGAACAAGGTGAGTTGTTCTGTACTAAATAGACCACGCTGATCATAAAAACGACCATGAAAATCCTCGATTAGCTCTAGTTTTCGATATATGAGGGGGGAGGCAAATCAGTTAATGATAAGCATTTCCTTTGTGCCTTCCCAATATTGTCTTCGAAATTCCGCGGATGGTAAAAAACATGACGTTATCAACTTTCAAAAACATGTTGGGTGTATTGTTGAGTGTAGTCTAGTATAGCCTAAGTGGGGAGGGGAATGGAGCGGCGAAGTGTGTGGTGGTAGATGACCTTCATGCGTTGAGGCGCAGTTTCCGTTTGTACCGGTTGCGTTATTTGCATGTAAAAACATGATACAACAGTGCCATAATAGTGATTCATTTCAGTTTAAATTCGTGTGTGTGATTCAAAATGTCTCGTAAATGTGTAAACTCTGCTGATAATTTTTGCTATATTTGTGTACAGGTGACGTTAAAATCCCAAAAGCGAACAATAACGCCAATGATTAAGAAGGCCTACAGCCTGTACTTTGGTTGTGGAATCGGAGACTAGGACAAGCCCTGGGCACCGCATATATGTTGCATTTCTTGTGTCGCTAGTCTTAGTTCCTGCTTGAAGCATAAAAGATCATCAATGGGCTTTGCTATCCCCATGATCTGGAGAGAGCCATCAAACCACGTAAATGACTGTTATTTTTGTATGACAACTCCAGTCACACGTGGTATTTCAAAGAAGAAAAGGATATCCTTGACATATCCTAACATAACGTCGGCTATGCGACCAGTGTCTCACGGAGTCGGACTGCCTGTTCCAATCCTACCTGAGTCTTATACAGTAAGTGACGACAGCGGTAGTGATTCTGGTGCTATTTCCACACCTTCAAAACAGAGTACACCGAAAGATCCTGATTTCTGGAGCAACGAGGAGTCAACACAGCAACATAAAATCACACATTGTGAGTTGAATGATCTAGTAAGAGATCTACAATTACCTAAAGTTAAAGCCGGACTGTTGGCGTCCAGACTGCAGCAGTGGAAGCGTCTTGAGCAGACGGTAAATGTGACTGCGTTCTGTGACCGTCATACTCCCTTCCTTCAGTTTTTCAATAATGAAAATAGTTTGGTATTTTGCAGTAACATAGACGGTCTCATGGCAGCTATGAAAATTGACTACAAAATTGATGAATGGAGACTTTTTATCGATTAATCAAAGTTAAGTCTAAAAGCTGTCCTTCTGCATAATGCAAATTTGTTTCCATCTGTTCCGATTGGTTACGCAGCTTACATGAAAGAAACGTACGAGAACATGAAGCAACTGTTATGCACAGTAAACTATGACAAGTTTAAGTGGCCAATTTCCGGTGATCTAAAAGAAATTGCCATATTACTTGGTCTGCAACAAGGTTATACCAAATTCTGTTGCTTGGGACAGCCGTTTATGGGACAGCCGTGCAAGTGCACATTACTACAGACAGAAGGATTGGCCTGTGCGTCAATCAGTTAAACATGGAACACACAATGTTTTATATGAACCACTC
This sequence comes from Dolomedes plantarius, assembly GCA_907164885.2. NCBI lineage: Eukaryota > Metazoa > Arthropoda > Arachnida > Araneae > Dolomedidae > Dolomedes > Dolomedes plantarius. Next base: position 97,692,300 of record OU015492.1, on the reverse strand, counting down.
GTCGAATCAAGCAAAAATATACTCCCTGCTCTTCATGTAAAACTGGGCCTTATGAAAAACTTCGTAAAAGCGATGGATAAGACTGGGGAAGCATTTTTGTATTTGTCTACAAAATTTCCACGTCTCAGTGAAGCCAAAATTAAAGAGGGATTTTTCGTTGGTCCCCAGATACGCAAACTGTTTAAGGATGAACATTTCAATAATATTCTCAAAGGTGATGAGAAGTTTGCCTGGGATTCCTTTGTTCAAGTATGCAAAAACTTCCTTGGAGAGCATAAGGCAGAAAACTATAAGGATCTTGTAGAAAATCTTCTGCAGTGCTACCATAGACTGGGGTGTAACATGTCATTAAAGTTACACTTCTTACATTCACACTTGGACTTCTTCCCCGAAAACTGTGATGCTGTTAGCGACGAACATGGCGAACGCTTCCAAGAAATTTCGGGCATGGAAGAAAGGTACCAGAGAAAGTGGAGTCAATCAATGTTAGCAGATTACTGCTGGACGCTCACCAGGGAATCACCAGCAACAGAATTCAAAAGGCAGGCAAAGCGATTGCACCATCAGTGACCTTCCTCCGAGGGAGAATTACAAGGTAAATACATGCATAGGCCTTTAAGGGCAATTCTGAAAAGCTTCAATAACTAAAAAACGAGAGCTAAACATGCATTTTCTTTATCATTTCCGTGTTCAGCACCCTTGAAAACATAAAGATGAACTGTTTTGTGTAACTGACTAGTGTACTGACTAGTGTAATCCTGAAGCTAATATTTTTAAAATCCATAGTGATAGACTATTGTTAGCTTCTCCACGTAAATCTCATTTAACTGAACATGCCTCTAACTATAACTCTCTAAATGAACAACCTATATCTCGCCAAGACAGAGCCAGATATTATTTGAGAAAGAGAATTTAAATTTTTGTATATATATATATAATTATTTGGTTGAGTCGACGCACCCAGTGGTTATATTGTATTGTTTTGCTTTGTCCTAGCCTCTCTCTACGCTGGCGTAGATTGGATTCTTGTTTCTTATGTATATTTTATGTAATCAAATTCTCAAATCTTCTTTTATTTTGCTCTGTCAAGGCGAATTTTCTGTACAACTAATAGTATAATGTTAACAACTACACATATAATGCTATTGAAGCTGATAGCAATTTGTTATGTAATCAACTACACCACTTGTCATGTACATCTATTCCTTTTGTTACTATAGCATTGACATCAGAATTTTTGTAATGTCAAATGATAATCAGATGTTTGGAATTTAGGTAACTTTTTTTATGCCAGAACTCATAATTTTAATTTTCTAATGATACCACACGTTAACTTTTCTATACACGGTACCTTGTTGACTGGTTAAGAACTCCACTTCAGATCATGTGAATTTTTGGTGAACATTTCACCTCTCCCTGGCAACATTTTCCCATTTCATATCATTATATATATATATTCTATTATTTACAATGCTATTTTATCATCATTTATAATTATCGTAACATAGGCCTTGTATATATAGAGAAACTTCAGATAATTTTGTAAGAATTGAGGGGTATGTTATTGCACATACTTGGAGGTGGTGTTATTTTGCATCCCGTACAATGGGACTTGTTATTGAGGTGATTAGTATATACACTAGTGTGAATTATATATATATATATATATATATATATATATATATATATATATATATATATATATATATATATATATTTTTTTTTTTTTGTGACACTAAACAGGTGTTCACTCAGAGGACTGCAGCCTCTCTTTTGTCTTTGGCGTCAGTGATGATACGATTCAGTACTCACTGTTCATCATTCTATGTAAGGTAGTCATCCTAGCGAGCTACTCTTCATATGTTTATTTTGTAGTCATCCTCACTTAGGAGCTACTCACCACTCAAAGCAGTGGTGTTTGTGTATTCCCTCAACATCAGTAAATCCTCACCCTCATTCAGCTATATTTCAAGTGCTATACTATGCTATATATCAATATAATTACTCCATTTTATTTTTTCTTACTTGCCTATGATATGTTGCGTAGATATATATATTTAATCACTACTTTGTATTCTTTTAGGGGAAATGTTGTCCAGTTTTTGGTTGTCCAGTATTACTTAACTTACTTGGTGAATGGTTGATACTATGCATCAGTAAAACAAAAGATAAACATAATTTTTGGCGTTACGCCATTATTGTTTTTGGGTCTGTTAATCAAAGGTTCCCTACTTTTTGCCTTTTTTTGTGTGTGTCTGCGGGGGTGAATGTCGTAAGGCTTTCAACGATTTCAATAACCTAATAAATACTGCTAGTAATCTACTCAACATTTTGTTAATAATTCTTAGTTTTCATACAGCCACTCAACGCAATTAGGGACAGTTCCTTCTTGTTTTCTAATCTAATATATTTTTTCCAGACAGTTGGGAAAAATGCGCAAAGAGCACCCTTTTTGCTCAATTTTCGCTGTCTCTGCTTTATCGTACATTCTTCTATAATCCCCAAAAAGGGGTTGCCTAACGCTTGGCGAAAAGATTCTCCATTTATCCCCTTCCCCTCGTAGAACACACAAAATAACCCTTTGTATTATAGCTTTGGCAGAGTCTGCTGGCGACCGCTGGGTCGCCAAGTTCCAGATGGTTTTTCGCTTCAGGTCACGTGACTGGAACAGCTCAGGGAGCGAATTTCGAATGAGAATAACAGATCTCGTCTGGCCACCGGTTCAAGAAGATGCTTTTTCATCACAACTATCTCCGACTTACAGGGCGAAAGCGGTCTTGCGAAGATCGGCGTTTCCATCCCGGCCTCCTGACTCCCCATGGCTGATATGAGGATCTACAATGTAAATTCCTGTAAACGGCCTTAAGCCACCGGCCCTAAGCCTTACCTACTAATTTAATTTAAAAATTATAAATATGAAATCTTCATTTAAAAAATCCATTTGCTTCTGTCACTCTTTTTTGTCTTTTTTTTCAGTGTAAGATGATTAAGTGATCTTAAATATTTTGAAATGCCACCACTGATGTCGGCAATCAACTTACACTTTGTTGTACCACAACCATGATGATATCTCTTTAATACTACAAGTGGTGACGATCCTTTTTTAGTGACACAATACTCGGCCACCTCGTCATACAACACGAGCGAACTATTTATTACTCTTATCCTGAAAATTTCCTGATCAATGAAAAGATTTTTTAGTAACTATCTTGGTATAACAAAACAAACCAGATCAGTAAACATACTATCCGTGACCTTTCATATACATTGTTTACTGAAAAGGATGATTTTCGCTTTATTCGTTCCTAATCAGGAACAAAAGACAAGACGTTTATATGGGGAAGGGATTCGAACCCACACGGGAAGAGCCAATCGATTAGCAGTCATCGCCATAACCACTCGGCCGCCTCTTCATACAACACGAGAGAATTATTTATTAATTTTACCCTATCTGTAACCTTTCATATACATTCTTTACTGAAAAGGATGCTTTTCGCTATACTTGTCCCCGAACAAACGACAAGACGTTTCGACGAGGATGGGATTCGAACCCACGCGTGCGGAGCCCATTGGATTAGCAGTCCATTGCCTTAACCACTCGGCCACCTCATCATACAATCTGAACGAATTATTCATTACTCTTATCCATAAAACTTTCAGAATAATCAAAAGATTTTTTAGTATCTATCTTGATATATCAAAATGAGATAAGAAAGCAGATCTATGAACATACTAACCATAAAAGCGTATATACATTCATTACAAAAAAAAGGTGACTTCCACTATATTTTTTCCTAATTATGAACAAAAGGCAGGCCATTTTGACGAGGATCGAATTCGAACTCACACAGAAAGAGCCTAATGGATTATTAAAAGCTTAGTAAGGAATCAGTAGTGAATGGAGTAAGAACTTTTTTTTCTCTGAGCAACCTCAAACGGATTTTGATATTCTGAAATCATATTTAGTTATTAAAAATTTGAATGAAAACGTAAAATGGGCTTAGATGGAGTTTTCATTGTGAAATCAGCAAATTCTTGACAATCCTTCAAGTAATACATTCTTTTGGAGAGATTTAAAATTTTTCATTCTTAAACTATTTTTTTACTCAGAATAAATGTTAAGTTATAATTAAGTTATGCTTTAATCCAGATATTTTTGGAAAACTTTTATAATGATTTTGAAAGGAAATTAATTTATTTAATAAAGTTTATAAAAATAATTAATTTTCCCAATTTAATTAATTATTAGTAGGTAATAAAAAAATGCACAGATAAAATTGTAAACGTGTAATCAATGGTAAATTGCTTTTCATTTCGTTAATTTCAGATTCTTTTGTTTATAAACACACTTTAATATTTTTTTGGTTCGTTTGAATGGAATTTCATTCACACGTCACTCGTATATGCAGGTACTTTTCCCTCCCTATTGCCTACCACAATGTACGAATGACGCTCCGCAGCGTATGAAGAAAGGAATTGTTTGCTACTGACAAATGTTACATATAAACGTTTATATTTGGAAAATTCAGGAGCTAAGCACAATACGTCTAAGGGTAAAATAGAGGCAAAGCACATATGTTAAGCTTTTGAGATTAGCTTAGTATGTCATTTAAATAAATACGCATGCCGCCTTTAAACCCCTTGTCAACGGAATACATTACCAAAATACTCTAGTGAATCTTTAACGGATTATTTTACCGAGAAACTATTGCCAGCAAGTTTTAGCACAACAAAACCTCCCCAGAATTAATTTCGTCTTTACACAGATCTCACCCACGAGCTTTACAGAAACAAAGCAAATGAGCTCGATGCGTTTTATCTATGGCAGAGGTATGCTTACTATATATGTGCCTTCATAAAGCATTAAAGATGCAATTTAAGTTAAGCGACAAAACACTCAAATATCGATCGATTGCAGTGTGCCCCAAGATGAGAATTGGAGAGCTTTAAAAATGAATGCAGAGAGATGAGATAGCTGGAAGCATTTTAAGAAAATTGCACGGATGTAAACTTCGTTACCTAAAACCCCATTATTATCGACGATGACAGAAAATGACATATTACGCACGAAATTACTTCCGAAGTATCCAATAACATCGATAAACTTTCGTGCATCATGTATCTCCTTATATATAACTATGGTCCATTATGTATTCCTATAACATCCTAACGTCTTAATAAAATTTTCAGATGTTTCGGGTAGAAGGAGTTATCGGCTTCTTTAATGCACTCCAGGCACTGGGTGATTCGTTTTTGACCGAGCGTAATACGCTTTTAATGAAATTTGAAAATTCTCATCACAGTAGATATACTGCCGTTACAGGGGCTTCGTAACATGGTGAAGACAGTGTTTACTGCTAATAAAAGCATAAAATGAAGATAATTACTTCCGATATCCCCTGGTTTACCCCATTTAAATAGAAAATAGTACAGTGTAAAAGAAAACTCAGCTTTTCGTTAGCTTATGGGTTCCAGAATGGAAAGGATATTACCCTGAACTCTGAATAATTTATGTAATTAACTCACTGGTTTGCGATGAAAACCGGAAAGCATAGGCAATCTAAAACTGGCCCACTGTATTGTAAAAAAATGAATCAATCGAAGATTTTAAAGGACTAAATATGAGGATTTAAATAGAGTTAAATTAGAAAAGTAATAAAATTAAAGATAATAAAGAATCTCAGATTATCATTTGAATAAGGTCTAATATATTCTTTTGTTTACAAGCTGTGTTATTTTCGTTTGAACAATTTATGAATTTGTGTCTTGGATGTGTATATACAAGGATAATCCCACAATGCAGATAATCCGCTCATGGATAATCGGTACTTTATTTCCAAAACTATTTAATTTTTTGGAAAATTAGTGCCAGAAGGAATATATTCGTCATACTATACAAATTAGTTATTAGCAAAACAAACAAGCAAATAAAAATGAAAAGATAAAAATAGAAACATAAAAAACCGAAAAATATTTCAGTATTTTTGAAAAATGAAAAATCAACCAACAATGTCAGGAATAAAGGGAAAACGAATCATTCTTCAATGGATGCCAGGCCATTGTGGTCTTTGGGGAACAAGACCACAAGCGGACTTCCTTGCAAAAAGAGGTGCCAACTTACTACAACATCCAAATTCAGCTACTTCCTATTGGAAGATTAAACTGTTTCTGAAAAATTTATTTACATCTAATTTCTTGCGGGATCTTCAGACTCGTACATCTTTAAAAAGTTGGAGGAGGGTAAGCCCCTTCTTTTATACCTGATAAACCAAGACGTGATGCAGTTGCGGTCTTCCGTCTGTTTACGGGACACGATTGTTTCGCCACCCATCTGCACCGCATAGGCATTTCAACCGAGCCTTTTTGCTCACTATGTAATTCTGGAGAAGTAATGGAAAGGGACCACCTGCTCCGATGTCGGGCTCTTCTCGTATCTATAGAGATTTTGAGATATTGGGAAGCAAGGACGCTCCTAGGGAAATGACTTCGGTCTCCTGTTTTTATGTCATCGTTCCTTTGTAATCTCTATTGCCTTGCCGTTGGAAATAAAAAAAAATGTCAGGAATAACATTCATTTGTTGAGTTCAGACATGAGGGACTTCTCAAAATAATGAGCAATAATAAATTCTGATCGTGGAATTATTGTGAACAGGAATACATTAGTATGTTAAATTAAAAACCATCACTGAAATACTGAAATGACCTTGGAAATTCCGCGGTAGGCATAGGTGTTTGTAGCTCTTCGGAATCAGATTTAAGTAGCACATATCAGTCAGTTCAGTTCTCGTGATGCAAATTTGACCGCACCATTACTAAACCTCCCCAAGCCGATATTAGTTTGAACTTTTTATAATATATGTACGGGAGATCGAGTATAATATTAAAACTAAAAAATCGGGTCATGAAATGAGGAGTTATAGATATTTTATTCTATAACATTTCTCATCATTTATTGTAAACAAGACAGAGTGGAGCAATATTAATTAAACTTAAAATAAATAAATAAATAAAAATCTATGCAGTGAGATAATAAATCTATTCAGTGAGATAATATTGCTAGGGCTTATATATGTATATTCTTTCAATATACACCCTCTATCAATAAGTATTTGGACACCCATGCAAATGACGATATCTGCGGTCCTGATATACGAGTACGTCATGCTCTCCGCCGTCAAATATCGTGTAAGAAACAATATTTTCATTAGTCGCATGCAAGATGCCACGAAGTGCAGAGTTATCTGACTTCGAGAAAGGTGTAATCGTCGGGTATCAGAGCAATGGCCGATCCTTAAGGGACATATCTAGCGAGCTGAATTACTCAAAATCGACAGTGGCCTATGTGATTCAGAAGTGGAAGATGAGCGGTGATTGTCAGAGTGTGCCCCGAGTCAGCAGATCCCCGAACCTGAAAGATAAAGACCGACAGGGGCTGTTCAGAGAAATTCGGTATGGGGAAAAGATTCAGAGAAATTCGGATGGTATTCATCGTCCACATATTCCAGGAGTTTCAACAGGCATCTGGGAGTGTTTTCGATGAATACCATCCGCAAGGAAGCACTCTGGACCATTTTCATGGCCGACCTGCCGCCCATAAGCCTTTGATCACAAAGTCCAACAGCGCTGCGCTGTTAATGTGGTGCAAAGCACGTCCAAAGTGGACCGTAGATCAGTGAACTTTACTTAAAGCTCCTTACTGTTTATATCAGGAAGCTGATTTTATACGGCATTCAACAATACAGATAATCCGCTCACGGATAATTGGTAATTTATTTCAAAACTATTTAATGAAAAATATCAGTGGCAGAATGAATATATTTGTCATAATAATATATAACCCATTGAAAAAATGTCAAATTACATAAACAAAAAGAAGACACTAACTGCCGAATACGTTAACAGAAATCGTAACAACGTAACATAAATACAAGATTCTGTAGAAATAATTGTAATAAAAAAAGGAAAAGCCCCAAAAAATCAAAAAACCCTAAAAACCAAAAGGACCAAAATAACGAGACAATCGACCGGTCTCTTCATCCGGTTGCCTAACCGACTAACCATCATCAGGAGGGTGACCGACTCGGGATAGGCCTCCTGATGACGAGACTGGTCTATTGACTTGTTATTTTGATATTCTTATGCTTATCTTTTTTTAATTATAATTTTCATAATATATAAATTAGTTTTAAGCCAAACAAACAAATTACAAAAAATAAAGAAAAGAAAGAAACAAAATAAAAGGAATATATTCCAGTATTTTTGAAAACTAATTTAATAATTCACAAAATCAAATACAATGACCATATGATACATCAATCCAATCACAGGTCATGTCTCGGCGACAACAGAGGAACGCTACACTACGCTCCTGAAGCAATGTGAACAAGGTCTTCGGGCCTGTTCACATAGCAGTCCGTTTAGCGTAAGCGTTAAATTTTAACCAATAATGTAGCTGAGCGCTATAACATCATCCGTTGACTCACGTATCAACATCCGTGAACACCCCGCTGAACTTTTATGCTTATGCTAACGGAATGCTATATGAGCTGGCATTTACTCAAGCAAATACTCGTTCAATGCATTTTCTGATTCACTCGACAATCGTCTTTTTTTTTCGGGGGGGGGGGGGAGCTAATGTCCTTGGAGGCTGACGATATTACACCCCTGTCCGGTGTACATATGAATACAAGGAAATAGAAACGCAAATCACACAATCTCAGAAGATTTTTTATTAACAAACGATGACATTGGCGATGGACGAGGGGTTGCAACTCCCCAGCCTTTTGCAGGCGGAAAACTGACCGGTTCCCCAGAATACTACCAAATCTTATGCGGGAATCGAACCCGCACCCCCGGTGTGGCAGGCTGATAACTTAACCACTTAGCCACTGGGCGACACTCGACATTCGTGGACATGGACATTTGCTGATTGCAAGGCGAGTCAAGATATTAACGGTTACGCGATGGACCATGTGACCTATAAACCTTCGCGTCCTTACTCTAATTGCTCTTGGACTAAACACTGAATGAAATAAAATAGAAAATGGAAACAAGCCACTTGTAGAACGCAACGGCGTTCACAAAGCGGGTATGGCTCGCTTTATTTTCCTAATTTATCAAAAAATATTCAAATATTTTCACAAATAATTTTTCATGCTCGTTTTACTCAGATAATTAAATAATGAATGCTGTAATTAACTGTTATGAATTGTTTATTTATTGTGAGATGTTTAATTGATAGTTATTTTTTATTATTAAATAGCTCTTGGTTCATTAACGGCTGATACACTGTAACTGCTATAATCTTTAGCATTATTTTTTTTTATTGGAGTTATTTGATATTTAATTATATCCTTTTGAAGAAGTAATGAAATACAATCTAGCAGTTATTGTCCTGCAACCATATTTTAATTTTTTTTAAAAGTCTGGCTATGTAAATATTTCTCATTATTAAAATTAAACTGAAAAACATTATTGTTGATAAAAATAGTTTAGGGAGAAGGTTACATAAGATATTTTATATTCGAATTATGTAATCAATTTGCGTCTAAAATAAAAAAAATCTAGAATGCACTTAAAATATTTTCGTGAAAGCTTTTTTCTTACATAATAGATTCTGATAAAACTCAAAAGTATAAAAAGATAAAATTTAATAAGTTGATGTTAAAATTACATTTTATGCAAAGGTTATTTTAAGTGGTGTCTCCAAAAAAGAATTAGAATGCATACTAACTGATTAGAATATACAGTCATATGAATAAGATACTCCTTTTAATTTCTACGATATTACATTGAGTAATTAAATTTGATTTTCAAGTAGAAAAAAAATCGAATCCGAATAATTTAGAAAAATAAAGGATAATTTAAGCTATTAAATTCTCTAGAAAATATTTCTTTTTTTCTTTGTGGAAGTTGTTGTTTAATTTCTCATTCTGGATAGAAACATTTCAACTCTGTCTGATGTTTATATTTGTTTTAGCTTAAGTCGTCTGTGTACTAATCTCATTAAATCCGCTCATCTCAATGTTAACATATGAAGAAAATTTGTCTACATAAATGCTGATCTTCAAATAAAAATAGTATTTTCAGATAGCCTGAACTTTTCTGCACTTTGAAACAGGATTCATTTCATAAATTTCATCCACCAAAGGAATTTAGGAGTATTTAAAACACACTATGCTAGATTGTTTCATAGAAAAATTAAAATTTCAAAACATTGTATTTTTTTAAACACGAAAAAGGCCCCGAGTTGTAAAATTTCTTTCTCTATAACGGAGTACAATTTTTTTTAAGCAAAAATCTTTAAATACAAGTCGGCAATTCTTGGACAAATTTTCTCCATAGGTTAACATTGGGATGAGCGAATACAATAGGGTAAGTACACAGCAGTATTATCAATGATACGTGTAATCCACAACAATCTGTTTTATCTTCCCGTAAAATAACAGGTTTATCTCCACAGGGTTAAACTCTTTCGGTTACTCTTTTGGCAAATGAATTCTGAAAGGTAAGAAGGTAAGATCATGTAGAAATCTTAAAACTCATCTACAAATGAAAATGCTTATCTGTAGACGACGTGCAAATTAATTTCCTTCAGGAAATACTGCAATTTGTTTCCGGAAGCAATTACATCTCGGTGAGACAGAGCTAGAAAATTAATATTTTGACATTCCAAGTTACATGCGTTGAGTAATCATCAACGAATTTAATATATTTTACGTCTATGTAATATTTATTTCTGAAGTAGCATTCTTGTATGTGGAAAAAACAACTGTTGATAAAATATTTTCATTTGATGTAACCAACGCGACGTTCCTTGTGTAGCAAGGATATTATAAAAAAATTGTTTTTAGGGGAAAGTGATATTTATATAGAAATATTGTTAGAAAGGTTATAAAAAGTCGACGGTTTTATCAGTCGACATCGAATCGACATTAGGTCGACATTAAGTCGACAGTTTTATTAGAATATAGTAATGAAAGAAAAAAAGTATGATGACATATTTTTTGCCAAAAAAAAATAATAAATAAAATTGAATGATATTAAATTGAATGATAAAGTTGAGTAGTGTGAAGTGATTTGTTATATACAGTTAGTCAAAATAATATAAGGTCAAAAGAAATTTTGAATAGTTGAAATGAATATAAATATTAATGAAAGACAACATTATTCGAGGTAAAGATTCCCCATAATGGTACCTACAGGATAACGCAAAATTCGTATAAAACAAATGGCTGTGGCCATTTCGGATTGAAAATGATGGCTATATAGATTTGACCAATTGTCATGGTGCAATATCACTTTTAAGCATTACTTTATTTTACAGTTCAGTAAACGTAGTGGTAAATGAAAACAAAGGAAAACTACTTACTTCTTACTTATTTTTGTAGTTCATCATTTATTATGAAGCTTATATGCAAAGAAATAAAACAGTTTCAATATTAACAGGGCGTTTTGCTAGCATCATTTGAACATGGATTTTGAGTCTCCTATGAGAGAAAAAAATTGAATAATAAATCGGTTAAAAATAAATAAGTTTTTTTTCCGAGTTTAATCTTCAAGTCTTTTAGAGTTATTTGAGCTTTTTTGCCACACGGTTCCCCGGTCTAATCTGTAACTGAAGTATAGCTGGTGTACTACTTTGCTGCCGTTCAATTTCGAAAAGTGCTTTATTAATGATATATTGAACGTGCATGTATGAGAAATCTGTGGATTTTCTGCCATCCCCATTGTTGTCCTCATCACTGTCTCATTTTGTTAGGTCAGTGGATTACCAACAACATCCTCATTATCTTCTTCCAGTTATCGATTTCCCTCAGTAACATCGATAAGTAGTTTTATAGTTTTAAAGGTGTAAAAAATGTTTTAACGTAGGATTACTTTCCTCAATAACGGTCCTCCGGAAAGAAAAAATTCAGAGACCGTCGCTAGTTATAATTTTGGCAGTGCGCCAAACCCAGTAGCAGTAAACAGTTAAACAGAAAAGTACCAAAATTCGAAAAAAAAGAGATTTAAGCAACAATGAGTAATCCTGCGTTAATAATCCGCCGTAGTTTCGTTAGAAGAGACTACCTGAAATATTTTTTTTAGCATTCATGACTCTGGAATATGAAGCACCTCAATGTTAAACTATGGAGAAAATTTGTCTTCTATTTACAGCTACATAAATGCTGACAATCAAAATAAAAATAGTATTTTCAGATAGCCTGAACTTTTCTGCACCTTACAAAAGGAATGAATTGATAAATTTCGTTCACCAAAGAAATTAATGAGTGTTTGAAACACACTATATCAGATTTTTCCCCAGAATAGTTTAAATTTTAAAATATTATCTGAATTTTGTTTGAAACGAAAAATTCCCCAAGGTGAAAAATTTCTTTCTCTATTACGGAGTACAGTTAAAAAAATAATCTTTCAATCCAAGTCGCAATCCTCGGAAAAATTTTCTCTATAGGTTAACACTGAGGTGAGCGAATCCAATAGGGTTAGTAAACAGCAGCCTTAAGTTTCAGACTGACAGTGTTTGCTTTATACCAATTACAGGGTTAGCATCCCCAGAGTCGCACCTTTCCCCGAGTTACAGCAGTTTTGTCAACTGACATTAGATCAAAAGTTTTAATCGACACTGCCCAGATTTCATATAAATGGATTAGTATTTGCAGTTGGAAAACACACACGTCAGATATATCTGTTTATTTTCAAATTCTGTGCAGAGCGTTGCCGGAGAAGACATACACACAGTTTGCCCTCGCCTAACTAAAATGTTTGAACGCCATCTGTCGGTACTAATCGATCATTCATCCCCAATTCCATCACTCGATCTCGCCAGTCATGCTTCAGTGTCAGCGTAGAATTTTTCTCTAGACTTCTTTTTTTATACATTTCTTTGTCATCCAACCCATGTAATTACGACGATAAACTTTTCATTGCGGGGTTATTTTTTTTCTCTTTCGCGCAATTTCTCCTCCCTCCTAGTTATTCAAGAGTTAGTTATTTATTTTTCTTTCTTCTGCCGGGCATTTTAAAGATTGCGCTCTTTTCCTGGATGATAAGATTTATTACCGTATCGATCTGTTTACGTTTTACCATTAAATTTCTGCCTTTTGCTTAATATCTCTCTGCGTTTGTTAAGACTAAGGTATTTAGAAAAGAATTCTCATCGCCCGACCTTTTAAATTGGTTCTCTCTACGTGTGGGAGATTTCGGGTGGTTTGAAAAATGATCACAAAAATATTTTCGGGGATATTTAGTACGTTTCGGAAAGAAAGGGGAAAAAATGTGTCATGCTGGTTCGAAAATTTATCACCAAAGCTAGGAGAATTTTTAAACGATGTTTCCTTCATTCATTCTGTAATTTTATTTTAATAATAATTGCTTAATGTAGCCACTTTTCATGCACCATCTCTTATGTGTTTTCCATCTCTGTCGAGCTCCGTACTTGGTATCGAATTTTTGACTCCCTACAACAAATGGACGACAACGATGATTGGACTTTTTGGTTAATTTGTAACATAACAGATGTATAACATATATAAAAAGAAATGCTTTCCAAGATAGGGTTTCAAACAGGGGGTTACATGACCCTTTTTTATGAGGCCGAGGAGCGAACTGAGAAGCGAAAACATCTCCCTCTCTACTGGCGTCACAGCGCCCCCTCGATGCAATTTTTTACACTTGGCGTGGGTTTTTATAGTTGACTTCAAAATTGTAGACCTCCTGATGCTTTGTCCATTTGTCGAAAAATATAACATTAGCGCTTCCAAAACAAAAACATATAAAATCCTTTAGGGGCACTTTATTCTGTACAACCTAATTCTGGACACTTGTTTTTAGACTTGGCTCTCAAGTTGATCTCTCTGGAACTCTTTAAACATGTCTGCTCGATGCCACCGATAAAAGCTCTTACTTGTCATAAAATCGCAGTCTCAAATTCTGTACGTCAGAGGTAAACCATCATAAATGAATTTTCTTAATTTTAGATATTTTTATTGTAAGTGACTCCTTTTGGATGGAGCTTCTTTGAGGAAAACTGTCCTTTATGCAATACAAGATGTTGAGGGAAATTTATACTTATAAACTATCGCATATGTAAGTCCTGATGAGAGATATACCATCACAAAGCTCTCCTAAAAAATGGAAAAATTCATTGAAGAAAATTCACTTATGATGGTTTACCTCTGACCTTGTTCCCCAAACATTGGGTCCCTCAAAATGCAGTCAGTGTATTTTTCAGTTTGTCCACCCTGGATTTAGGTACCCTAAATTTTAAATGAAATTTTCTGATAGCCTTCTTTTTCGTCTTACTATTTGAAGCCAACAACATAGTAGGTTAAACATAGATATTTTAATTATTTATTATTTCTGTGGCGAATTTTTCTACCATTAAATATATATCATGGGTATATTTTACAATCCATTTTCATTCTTTCCAGTTGGTAAGATGACAATGTATCAACCGACCGGCAGGGCCGATATTCGAACTATATATATTCAAATTTAGAGATAGTTCACCGTTATACTACCCTAGCGGTATGAGGCAGTCTAATGTTGAATGCCATTTTCAAGACCTTATCAAACAAAACTAGTAATTTAATAATTCTAAACATACTTGTCATTCAAATTTCATTATCATAAGTTATGAGCCACAGTTTTTGAACTGACGTTTTAAACCATATCTATAAGAAAAGAGAGGTCTGTTAATAGGTTTTAAACTCGTATGTTATTTAAAGAGTCTTTGAGACTGAATACATTAGATATATGTAACGGATGACGAAAATCTGTAACCGTAATGTGAATATTTCTAAACTAATAACTTCGTCCTTTATGGTAGTGACGATGTGGTTCCCTTCACGAATTTAGCTTGAAGCCCTCCCCCCCCCCATATATACACTGGTGTAAGAAATTAAGAGAATTTGCAGATTTGGTCGATTATCTCTAGAACTACTGTACCGATTTTAAAGAAATTCGATATGTACATACATTGATATAGTACAAAACAAATAACCATTCAATAATTGTAATACACACGCATGATCGTGCGTAACACTCGTTGGAGTCGGAAGGTATGAAACAGCGGTTGCAGAAAAAACAAAAAAATGGGTTAAGAGATGGGTTAATAGGAGGTATGGTCCCCTCTTACAGATATACAGGTCTCGCAGCGTGATTTTATACTTGAAATAAGGCAGTTTATCATTTCCCGTGGCAATTGGTCCCACTCGTTCAGCAACGCTGTTTTCATACCCTGGATGGTTCTCGGAGGGGGGTTACGAGTTGCAATTGCCCTCCCCAGAGCGTCCCAGACATGCTCTATAGGGTTAAGGTCTGGAGATCTGGGGGGCCAATCCATCCGGTGAATATCCTCACTCTCTAGAAATTCGTCTACCAGAAGAGCTCTATGTGGCCTCGCGTTGTCGTCCATTAAAATGAACTCAGGGCCAACTGCACCCCTGAAAAGGCGAACATAGGACTCCAAGACCTCATCCCTATACCTCACACCAGTCACAGTGCCTCTTTCAAAGACATGGAGAGGTGTGCGGCCATCAAACATGATGCCTGCCCAGACCATTAAAACTCCTCCGCCATAATGGTCGATTTCGCGGACATTGGAAGGTAGGTAGCGGGTCCCTGGGTCTCTCCATATAAACGTAGGGCGAAAATCGGTGTTTAGGCTGAACCGGGACTCATCAGTGAAGAGAACGGTTGCTCATTGATCCATACTCCAATCTCTATGCTCTATGCACCATGATAAACGGATTCTTCTGTTCGTAGAAGTGAGCGGGACGCAAGCAGCAGGTCTTCTTGCAAACAACCCTCTCTCATGAAATCTTTTGAAAACAGTCACCTTTGATACACGGGTTCCTGTGGCTGCATACAAGTCACGAGAAAGCTGAGAAGCTGTAGAACTCCTGTTACGCCTCGCTATAATCGACAAATGGCGATCTTCTCTGGCCGTCGTGGCTCTTGGACGACCTTGCCCAGGCTTTCTCTCGATGGATCCGGTATTCTGGAACTTTTTCCATAAGTTACACACGACGCTGGGCATTAAATTAAACTCTCTACAAATTTGGACTTGAGATTGGCCTGCTTCTAGCCTCCCCACAATTCGCCACCTCATTCCATGATCTAAACGTTGGTGGTTACTCATTTTTACTGTTACAATTTGAAATTAACCGATTGCTGCAAAATAACACCAAGAATTAACCCATGTTTTTGTTTATTCTGCAACCGCTGTTTCATACCTTCCGACTCCAACGAGTGTTACGCAAGATCATGCGTGTGTATTACAATTATTGAATGGTTATTTGTTTTGTATTGTATCAATGTATGTACATATCAAATTTCATTAAAATCGGTACTGTAGTTCTAGAGATAATCTACCAAGTCTTCAAATTCTCTTAATTTCTTACACCAGTATATATATGTCATAAATTTTAACCATCTCTGTCTTTAATCGCCTGTAATCCGAGTTCTCTTTCTCTATGGTAACCTTTTCGTCCTTTACCCTTTCCAAAACTAACCTACCTCGCCAATTTCCGGCAATCCGTTGACAACTACTTGTACCAGTATTGCCAACTTGGGGTTTTCCCCCTAAATTTGGGGGTATGTATTTGAAAAGGGGTGTACAACTTGGGGTTTCCCCCCTAAATTTGGGGGTATGTTAGATGAAAAGGGGTGTTAGATGAAAAGGGGTATTTTAGGAGGCCAGATTTTTTTTTAGGAACATTTTGTAGGGGGAACATTTTTTAATATTTTGTTCAATCGAGATGCGTTTTTTTATTAAATTATAAGTTCCATACATATGTCAAATGTAAATAAATCTCCATTTCATTATGTAAGTGCGTATTTTCTATTTATTTCAATTTATCTCTCAAACAGGATGCCTATTTGGAACCAGAATTTCTTTTAGGAAGGTCTAGGGTCTAGGGTGATCTCAAGTTGGTGTTAGGGGGAAACAGGGGGATTTCGAGATGGCGCTAGGGGGAGGCGCGTCGTAGAGGTTGGCAAGACTGACTTGTACGCTTGCAGATGAGAGCTGGACGTCGCTTTGTAAGGTCATGTTATTGCTGGAATAAACTTCTTTGTTCTTGATTTTGAATCGTATTGTTTTCGGCCATGATATGTGTGCTTATTTCAGGAGATGGCCATTCGGGTCATTTCATATATATACATATATATAAATATATATATTTATCTTGAAATTAAGAATGATCCTGCGACTGGGAAAGGTTGACTCAGCCTTTTATCTCTTGAGTGGGTCGATAAAATGAGGACCAAGCATGCTTGGGAACTAAACTCTGAGGGTCCCTCTGACTGAGACATATGCTGTATGGTACCCCAAGCCCACGGTCAAGAAAGCTGAAATGGGCACCGCTGGCCTTGGTACACAGCGGACTGTTGCACCTTGAGTTTATTTTTTTAGTTTTTAGAAATGAAGAATGCATTACTAGATCTTTTAGAAGATGGCGTATTTTGCAGGTTTTCATCATTTACATGAAGTTTCTTCTACACAATTTTAGTCCTCTTAAGCCCCTAACACATGACAAAAATTTGCGCAACACAACAGAAACACTACATCACAGTTGTATTGCTTCAGAAGCAATACTGCTCACAGAAGAAGAAAACATTTTCCGCGACAAATTAAAGAATGGATAAATCTCTCCTCCATCTGCGATAACTACTCTGTTCTTTTAAAATCTGGAGCAAAGCTAAACGAAGAAAATTAATGTAGATCCCTCCTCTAACAGGAAAAAAGGTTAAAAATGGGCGGCGATCGAATTAAAAAAAATTCAATTAAAGGCTCATTTAATAAATAACATTTAACTCCATGTCTTAAAATTTATGTATATATATATATATATATATATATATATATATATATATATGTGTGTGTGTGTGTGTGTGTGTGTGTGTATTTATATATGTACTCATAAGGCTATGATTCTTCGAAAATATCATAAAATGCGTTTCCTAATGAATATTCCATGTTTGTATTTTATCGAGTTCTGAAAAGATACACACACACACACACACACACACACACATATATATATATATATATATATATATATGTGTGTGTGTGTATTTATATATGTACACATAAGGCTATGATTCTTTGAATATATCATAAAATACGTTTTCTAATGAACATTCCATGTTTGTATTTTATCGAGTTCTGAAAAGATATTCTCTGTTTAAGCCTAAAAATCCATTTTTCCTATTAAACTCGCTATTACATTACTTTTGGATAATCAACAAACTCAAATATTAATAATTCATAACACCTTTTTAAAGTCGCGTGTAGAAAATCGGATCTTATTGAGAAATAACTCACAATTTATAGAATTATGAATAGGGATATGTAATTTTCATATTTACGAAATAGATGCGAATAAATGCGAAAATTTTTTTTTACTACTTTTCGGCGAAAACTCGATGCTAAACGGCTTTTAAAGCGAAATTAGGTAATAATACTAATAATTTATTAACATAAATGTTTATCTAAGACCATCCACGGTCTTTAACTGAGAGATCTCTCAAAGTTTGCTTATTACTTATTGCTAAAGACTTAAGGAAGAGAATGTGGAGACTACAATGTTAGCTTTTAACTAAGAATTTTGATACTTACACCCAACCAAGTAAGTAAAATTGTAATTTCTTTAAATAAATGCGAAATTTTTGAATTTAAATGTATGCTTTTTTTGCAAATAAAGGCAAAATTTTATATAATGTAAATTTTTTTGCGAAATTTCGATAACTTTTATGCGAAATTTACGTACCTCTAATTATGAACTTAACTATTAGGAATGCTGTCTCATAGTTTGCGATTCTTTACTCAGATAGGTTTTAATGTAATGCACAAGAACTGGATAAAATATTCTCCAAATCTTTGGGATTAAGTTTTTTTATATCATTATTGTCTAGCCAAATATTAAACAGAAAAAGCCTGATTAAAGCATCTAAAAGTAGATTGTTAGAATTTTAATTAAAATAGCAAATATTTGCTTGGATTAGTTGGAGCGCTTTATTTTGACCATTTAAGATTCTCCGAATACTTTCACAAAAACATTTTAATAATGAATGAAATATCTGTTTCGTGTTCAAACATTATTAAAGTTCCAAGAACGCGACCCAAAATAAAAGCGCTTAGAATAAATAAAATTGATTTTTCTGCACGAAGCTCGAATGAAAATTGCAGAACTGAAGCAAAAAAACTCCCAAAAAGAAAATAAATACATAAAAAATCTTTAAGATATCAAAGATTAACCTCAGGCAAGAAATCTTTTATTTTTTTTCTTTCTCCTATGATGTAATGAAATAAAACGACAAAACTCGGAGATATTTTGAAGTGCAGGAAAAGAAGTTCCTCAGAGGAAGACACAAATAAAACAGATTCTGAAGTCAAGGCTGATTGACTGCATGTTGGCGGGAAGAGTTTGGAAAAAAATACTCCCTAGCGTGACAATAAACAAACATTTGCACGCAAATATCAGATTTGCATGCATACGAAGAAATCTGACGCCCAGGGGAATGCTGTATTAAAAAGAATTTCTGCGGATTTTTTTTTAATGGTGTGAACGAAAGTTTTTGCATGAGTTTTTTTTTATTTTCTTAACATTTCGTACAGTTTGTCTCTTTTTAAAAGACCCTTGTCACTTTTCTAATATCTATTGTGGATATTATAGTTTTAACTTTAAATTTTTCAACGCAATACTCGCTTATGTATGAAATAAACTGGTTCACAAAATTCCTGACTTTTGGACATGATAAAGTAAAGAATGGTGAAAAAAAAATGGATTTTGAAATTTGATAATATTTGATTTCTGTTTTTTTGAAGATTTGAAGTTTTTGTTATTTATGGGTAATTTACACTGAGTGATTCTCTGCCGTAGGGTATAACCACAAATGACTCGTAATGTGGAATAGAATGACTTTTAAAATAATCAAACATATCACTTGTCTCAGGGATGACTGAGAAAGTGAAAATAGGAATTTTAAGGAAATTTTTAACAGCTGGATATTTTCGGATAAAAAAGCAATTTTTCGTTCAGCTGTTTAATCACAAGCTATTTTCTCTTTTTACAGATATTTAAATAAAATACTAATCAACGAGGCTGAAACAATTAAGAGAATCTGCAATATTAGGTGTATCAGCAAAAATCATATATGATCACACCACGCAGTCTCTAAAATTTTATGTCGATTATTTTGCAAGGAGTTGTGCGACAATTAAATATGCATTAAAAAATTAGTTTTGAAAATTTTTCGGTTATTTTTAGAAACATTATACAGCAAAATAGTTTTGTTCTTTAGTTTGAAAAGGATTTCGGGCATTTTTAAATACCCCTACCAACAGAAGGGCTCGAACTCGCAGGATCTGTTGAGAGTCCAGAAACCTTGCAGTTCAATCATGATCGTATAGCTGCCATAAGATGCACATCACTATTTATTTTCAATAAATTTATGTCTAGAAATTGAAATGTCTATGTTTTGTTTCCATTATTCAGTTATTAATTTGAATTTAGCTTCATAACAGAACTATGGAAAATAGCTTCATGTTAAGAATGTGTATCTCTCAATAGAGTCAAGGGAATTTGTTTGATTACTTCAAGAGATTATTTAAATTAGTATCTTGATAACGGAACTTTTGGAGACACGATCAAAAATCAAACACCAAAAATTTGTTTCGAAGCTCGTAATGTGTAAGGGCTATTGATTTTACTATTTCAAAAATTTGCACTTCTGCAGTGAACATTGGTAAATTCTAATCTGGAATTTTGCATCTAGGTAATGAACTGATGTTGGTGTAACAGGAAAAGGAGAATTATCAGATCACTGAATATCACTTTCAAGATTTGATGGTTTGCTGCAAAATGGAGGCAACTCCAATTTTTTAAGTTTTTGGAAAACCGTAAAAAAACATTTGAAAATACCAAAATTCTAAGTCTTGAAAATATTCTTTCTGATTAATTTCCTTAACTGTTATTAGATATTAGGACAGTATTTTTACTCAAAAATATATCTTTTACATGGCGTGGCACATGTGTGATTGTTGGTGCTACCTCTTTCTTGCCACCAAATGTATGGTATATCTACTTCTAGGAAAACAAATCACAAAAATTTCAATCTACTATCATAATACTTTATTCAAAGAAAAGTTCAGATGAAATACAACATAAATTTTGGCTTCACAAACAGAAAATTACATTTTTCAATCGTCACATTCTCCCTCTGTAACGTCTGGCTCATCTGGTGCGTTCTCAGGTTGTAGTCTATCGTTAAACCCCATATCATTTTGTGCGACGTATTTACGGGCTAGTTCCATTACATCTTTATATTTTACAGTTAAAAATATATAGTACGAGCTAAATACCCGTGCTTTGCCGCTGAGTACATTCAAATTAAATTCAACGGTCAATGTATGCAATCAATGCCAAAAAAATTTATTTAAAATAAATACAACGGTCAATGTATGCAGTTAATTTGTATGTTTAATATCCATAAAACATACTAATTTCAATTAAATTCTTAGAAAACTTCCCTCTCAATTAGTCTAAATTAGTCTCAATTAGTGATTAAATTTTATCTTATATCGTATTATAATACCTTTTTTGTAAATTTATTTCGTTATTATGCACGTGAAGCAAAATTAATTTAAAGTATCACTAAAAGAAAAGAAACCCCATGATTAGCATTTAATAAATTGAATTCTAAAAATTAATCTTTAAAAATTCACGAAAAATAAAAAAAATGAAGGTAAACATTCGAAAAAGATTTGATTTTAAAGGATTTTTTTTATCTTTATCGCGATATAAATTTTATAACCCCCAGATTATTATTTTAAATGAAAGCTTAAAAAAGTTAAAAAACAGCTTAAAAATTTAATCTTTAAAAATCTAAGAAGAATGTTTCAAAAATATTTCTTAGTACACCCCCTACTCTATTAGAAGAATCGCCATGCAAAATTTCGGCCCTTTAGGTCCAGCAGTTTGGTCTGTGCGTTATCTGTCAGTCAGTTACAGAACTGTTTTATATATATACAGGATGTCCCATAAGTCTCCATACAGAGAAAAAAAAATTCTCCTTCTTAGAAGCGTTCTTCAGCAGTGGAAGACATGCATTGAAATGTGTTTCCGACGAAATGGCAGTCATATAGAGCATATAAAATATAAATGGTTTATTTCAAGAAAAGTTTATTTTTCCTATGTATGAATATAAAGAAATAAATGTTAGAATTATATATGTATGGAATGCATTATTTTTCCTATGTATGGAGACTTATGGGAGACCCTGTAGATTATGTTTATTAGAACCAAAAACACCACTGTTGATAACTGTTGTGTAGCCTTCCTGTACACAAACACATCAGTCATTTGAGGAAAAATGGAGTTTATTTACCAGTCAGGCAGCTCTATCTCTTGAGTATCACAAGAACTAACGATTGGAGCTACTTCTTACTGGTGTCAAACGAAAGAGAATTTTTTTATCACAAGATAGTAACTCCAAACTCTCCCGAGATGGAGCTACCTTTTCGCAGCAAATCCTTCAATTAATAAATGATCTAAAGAAAATGACAGCAAAGTATACAAGAAAATGGAGAAAAAGTAAATTTAAGACATGTACTGTGAAGCAATACACAAAAAAACTTGAACTTGATGGAAAAGGCCTCTTTCTTTTCCAGTGACAGAACACAAACAAAGAAAAATTTACCATCTGCATCAAGTATCATTTGCTGTGTTAAATGCCTCAATGGATGATTAAATTATTGTGAATTAAAATAGAGGAGCAGCCCTTCAAACGGTGATTAAACATTTGTCAGAAACAATCAAGTTGAAAAAAAGTTTTTGCAGTTTTTATTTAAAATTAAAACTGCAATATTTTACGATAATAATAATAAAGACTATTCCAGTTTGGCAGTTTTTTCCTTTTGTATTCACCATCATTCCTCAGTCAGAATGCACTTAAGGATGCAGTGTACTAATCCTACTGGATTCGCTCATCTCAATGTTAACTCATGGAGAAAATTTGTCTACCATTTACAGCAACGTAAATGCTGATAATCCCATAAAAATGATAGTTTCAGTTAGCCTGAACTTTTCTGCACCTTGCAACAGAAATCATTTTGAAAATTTCGCTCCACAAAGGGTATTATGAGCTTTTTAAACACCCTATACCAGATTTTATCCCGGAATAATTTAAATTTTAAAATATTATTTTCCTTAAAAAAAACAATGCCCCAAAGTGTAAAATTTCTTTCTCTATTACGGAGTACAATTTAAAAATAATCTTTAAATCCATGTCGGCAATCCTTGGACTATTTTTCTCCATAGGTTAACATTGAGGTGAGTGAATCCAATAGGGTTAGTACACACCAGCCTTAATCCCTGGAATAAAATGACAACTGTGGCTCATCACAGCTCGTTTCCTGTGGTGACCTAATAATGCAGTGGGATGTGCTAATGAATACAGTGGGTAACTGCTTTCGTCATTTGAGTTGATTACCTCAAATGGTGCTACACTCAAGTAACCTTTGTACATTTACAACTCCCCTGATAATCTAGGCGCCCAAGTACCACAAACGTAACGTTAGAGGGAGCGGAACCTGGCTTGATTTGAGCCAAAGAAAATAATATGATTGAACATTTTGAAACTTTGTGCAAAAAATGTTCAAGCGTATTCGTTGAAGAGATTTTAATTAGTTGTGACTCATGAATTTTAAAAATACCAAGCATAGACTGAAACATTTCATCAAATCATGTAAAACTACCTTTTAAAATTAATCAGATTTTCACATTAATTAGCTCTTAACTATATATATAAAACAGTTCCGTAACTGACTGACTCACTGATATACAACGCACAGACCAAACCTCTGGCCCTAAAGGGCTGAAATTTTGCATGGAGATTCTTCCTATGGTGTAAGGGTGCACCAAGAAAGATTTTTGAAAAATTCTTCTAAGATTTTTAAAAATTAAATTTTTAAGCTGATTTTGTAACTTTTTTAAAGTTTGCATTTAAAATAATAATTTGAGGGTTATGAAATTTATATCACTAGAAAGATAAAAAAAATTCCTCTAAAATGAAATCTTTTTCGAATCTTTACCTCCATTTTATGATTTTTGGTGAATTTTTAAAGATTAATTTTTAGAATTTAATTTATTAAATGCTGATCACGTGATTTCTTTTTCTGGTACTTTAAATAAATTCATGGTCACTTGATAACAACGAAATAGACAAAAAAGTATTTTTTTTCTTGCTAATGCGGCAGACGATTGGATATTATCCAAAAAATATTAAAACACAGTAAAAGATATGTTCCTCAAACTGTACTATATTAACTGTACTATATTCTTTAGTATGTCCTAGTAGATTTAATTTGAATATTTTTTTCTACATTATTTTGTCTATAAAAAAATATCCCTTACGATAATTTTTATAAATATATATATATATATATATATATATATATTAATTACATCAATTGTATACGACGATCAATGTATGATCAACGTATTTATTATAAATATATATATATATATATATATAATTTTTTTTTTTGCATTAATTGCATACATTGACCATTGTATTTAATTTGAATGTACTCCGTAGCGAAGTGAGGGTTTTCAGCTAGTTCTTTATAATATCGTAATAAAGTATAACCAAGCCTATGACGGGTGATCGAGCATATGATGAATGGAGTGTGTTCTAAGCCCACATCATGATCGGAAAAATTTTACTATTGATAAAATATCACAATGAAATACTATAATCATTATAGAGTTCCTGGCTAATATTTGAAATAAGTATATATCGTAATTATTGATTTGGAATTCGAATGTACAATTGTGGAACTATTTCTCCTACTCACAACATTATCTAAATAGTGTATATCAATATTTGTAAAATCACACTGGAATATTGAACACATCAGTAGACAGCACCGTTGATATCCATTATTAAATAACAGGAACATATTGAGCATAGTACTAACCATGTAATTTATGACTATAATGCGAGTGTTATGTGATTAAATTTGAAAATATTTGTCCATTAATCTCATGATAAATATTTGCTTTATAAATGTATGTTCAAAACTGTTTGTAAAGATGAAGATTTTATTTGTGTAGCGTGAAATACTTAACTAAATATTTACTGTCGAAGGAAAATTGGCTTAGAACCATAAGCTGGCGAAAGAGGTTTTACTCTTTTTTGGCCTGTTGCTTTAAAATATGCTAATATTGTCTCACACGGTTAATGAAATATCACGATATTAATTAATACTTAAAATTAAAACCATATCATTATACATGGGTAGGTTTCTTTTTACATCTAAGATCTGTTTTGGGAAAAAAGAAACCCGTGTTGATACTAAAACGTATTATTGAAATTTTGATATACCTAATTATTTCATGAAAATGTATGTTAAAAAAGAAACATATTTTTAAAGAGCAAGTTTTGCTGAATTAAGTTTTTTAAAACAGTCTTCTTAAACGAGATAATTTAGTTTATTGAGAATTCGTAAAAAATTCTAGTTTAAAATTTCAACCATTTACGCGTTTAGAGTTCCCACGACTTAAAAATTTGATAATATATTTATGTTTGCAAGTAAGGGTTTCGGATTACTTTCCAGCATTAATATTAAAACTTTAGCATAAAAAACTACAGCCTTTGTGAGTTCAGGCAGTTAATTAAAATGACAAAATATAAATCAGTTTACACCAAAGGAAGAGAAACGAGAAAACCGAAAAAAAAAAATAAGATTAACCTGTTTCGAATACACTCATTAGCTCGATTTTATTTAAAATTTTTACGTTGCAATATTTCTGTAGGTACAGACGTGTTTCTATGGTAATAATATATAACCATTCACAGCTTAATTCAGCCTGCAACAGTCACATTTTGCAAATTTCCTTACTAAGATAAACCCGTTTCCAATGCAGCTATTAACGCGATTTTATTTAACATTTTTACCTTGAAATATTATCAGTAGGTACAGCCGTGTTACTATGGTAATAATATATATATGCATTAACAGCTTAATTCATCTGTAACAGTCACATTTCGCAAATAACCTTTCAATAACTTATCTTCGAATGTTCATTCTTATGAAAAGACCAAAAAAATGGTATTCTTATCCTTAGATTCACAGTCTTAGAGGGAAAAAAAGAACAGGATTTTAAAACTTTTCCCTCCTATGTCTTTCATTTGTAACTAAATAGTTTAAATTTCAATATTTACCTTGGGGATAATTAAAAAAACTTTGATGAATAAATCCCCTTATGAACTGTCGGCAATATCTCTCTGTATTTGTTACTGAAAAGTTAATCCATTATCAAATTCGGATTTGATATAAGTACCCATTAAAATTTTTTCGATTTAACATGCTGTTCCTCGAATTGTTTTTGTGTGATATAATGGGGGGAAAAGTTGTAAAAAGTTGTTCTAATAGCAATAAATTAGAAAAAAGTTTTTCTATTAAAAAAGGAACAAGTATTTTTTAACAACATATGTTAAAGTTTGACATCTAAATAGCGAAATTTTTGCCGAATATTTATTTTTGCCGAATTTTATTTTGAAATTTTTGCCGAATAGCGAAATTTACACCAAGTCATTGACTTGGTATTAGGATTTGCTAAACTTCTGTCGAAAGTAGGACAACAGATTTCAATGAACACTCGATAAAGAGTTTTCCCGTGTGCGGTGTTTCTCGTGTAATTTTTTTAATAACTAGAATCATTACTTTCAATAAAAGAAATAATTAATCAAAATGGATAAGAACTGCAATTCTGACTTTAAATGTGCCTGTTGAATGTTTTTTCTTTTGTATCTATCCAATGTCTCATCGTTTAAAATAATAGTATACATAATAATATTCTTTTTTAAAGTCGGTATAAACGTTAGAACAACTTTCTGTTTCTATCATATTTCCCTCGATCGTGAAGAAATTTATCGCTGAAAGAGTCTTTCTTTTATTATTTGTAGACGCAATATCATTGGAAATAAGTTGCATGTAACAACTTTAGATGTAAATGTTATTTTTCCTCGCATTTCCCTGAAAAATCTTAAACACTAATTTTTTTTCCAGCTGTCAACTAATCTATATCAAAAATTACTATTTCTTTCCTTTTTACATTCAGGAGTTGTGTATTCTTCTTGTTTATATATTCAAGAATAAATTTGTCATCGAAAAGTTTAACTAGAAGTTTCGTTATTTTAATTTTAGTTGAGTCATAAGATAGATAAACTATTCCACATGTACTGGAAAAATTCGATGAAATTTAAAAAAATATTTTTTGAATATCTGAACATATGAATAATAGTTTTAAGTACATTCATCTGCTGCGTAGATAAAAACATTTTTAACAGAGGATTTACAGAGACGCATATTGAGTCAATATTTATTTTAAGAGTATTTTTTAAATTTCAGTTAGTTTGGAGATATGACAAAAAAAGAGAGAGAGCAGTAAATAGAAATAAATTTGAAGCTTTTAGGAAAGGTAAAATAGAAATTAATAAGTAAATAGTTTTTGCTTTCTGGGACAATCGACTGTTTCAGCCTTACACCTAGCAACCAGAAAATTCTCGAGTAATGAAGATCTCGAAAGCTCGTTACTTTTCTTACGCTTCTGTACATTTACAACTGTTTAGATGATGAGTTTTTCAAGTAGTGTCTGCACTTGTAAAAAATGTTTTGTTGAACTTTCCCACGTAATGAAAAATTTGAATTTGTTTATGATATAAAATCTCACTACCAGAAGTCTGTTGGAAGAAATCGTAACAAGGGAATGAAAAACTGTTTTCAATATTTCTGATGCAGTCAAGATGAGGAACATAGAGAACATCTCGAGTATAGCTGAATAGTTTAACACTATTAATAGGAAAACTTATATTAAATAATGTTTACAAGGATCGAGCTGAATTTTCTTGTGAAGAAGTAAGTGTGATCCTAATATTTGTTTTAGAAACCGGTTATTTATTTTTCCCCCTTTATGGTCACAGTTCATCCAAAACTGCATGCCCAGGTGTGAGAAAGAGATAAATGCTAGAACTTGCAAAATTTAGGTTCTATGGTAAAAAATGTAAGGGCTGAGGATGAAAAACGGCGTTCCTGTTTGCCGAGGGATTTCAGCAAATTTAGAGCAAATTTTCAGAAAATTGTGGCTGTTCTGTTGTCGTACTAACGGAAAGTTTCTAACAATCCAAGGATAGTTGAGACGTGTGTGTCGTTAGCAATGTTGTACGAATGGGCGCAGAAGAACCAGAATAAGATAGTAGTTGGCAAAAAAGTATTAAAGTCTTTAGCCTTTGTGTCATGTCCTATTACTTAATGAGTTATGTTTGGTGCACATTCTTAGATTATACCCAGTAGTTTTTACTTTGTATGTTAATATATATTTTAGATGTTCTAAACTCGAGTCGTTAATAAAAATCTTCTTTTAGTTAAGCCACTGTTTGTATTCTTGTCATAAAAACCTTATAATAGGAATTAATTAAGTAGTACAGGTTGATCATCCTTTATCCAAAATTCCGATGTCCCAAATATCCCACTATCTGAAAGTTTCCCAAACTCTGATATTACGTTTATCGTAAGTAGAAAATTCCTTGGTGGTCCTCATTCCCTTGTAATATAAGGCCTTACATTCAGTTAGTGTGATACCATCTACCACCATCGTCAACGTCAAATCTATAGGTTTCATTCCAATATTTATGAAACTTTCCTTACCAGATTAGATATTATAGAAAATGTCAATAAGCAATGCAGACACCTGTATGAGTAAAAGGAAGTATTTATGCTCTAACAAATAAAGTCAGGCTGCCAACGAGTGTTAACAGCAGTGTAAGTTAGAAATATCTTACAAAAACTTAAGGGGATGCCAAACAGCCATATAAGTTGTTGAAGGTATGAGACATTAGATTTGTTTTTGATGGTTCACGGTAACTTGTAGAGAGCTTCACTTAAAACAAACAAACTTTTTTCATGGTCATATTATTAAATGTAATTATTAATAATATGAGCATGAAATGCTCAAATTAATTACCTAAAAACTGTGACTACAAGTAGCAAATGGTAGATGAATGGATATTTGTGTATGCTTAAGCGTATACCATCCAATAGGTTTGCAAGGTCTGAGAATTCAAATCTCGACCCGGCCCAAGCCTGATTGATCTTTCCAGTTAGCAGAGTTCAGGTAAAGTAAAAACTAATTTTAGCAGTCATCTACCATTACACTGTTAAAAGTGTTCAAACATTATTTCTGTATGCCGGAGGTAAAGGACACCAAGTCCATTTCTTAAAAGTAGAAAGTTTAACTTTATTCCTTCATTTTTAGCACTATTTTCAGTAGAGAAAAGCTGTTACGCAAATGTCTATACAGAAGAGTTCTTGCCCATTGAAAATGGCACCATGTCCTATCATTGTGTCGAGGTAAAAAGCAGTAAGTGGATTTCTTTAAGCTCTCCTGTGAAATTCAAACATTGTGACATAGTCTTCTATACCTCCGAGGTACAGATTCATAATTACTTTTCTTGGTGGTGCGGTTTCTTCTTATCTCTGGTATGGGTGCTTGACCTTACACTACCAAATCATGAAAGTTAAGCAAAAGTAGTTTTGGGGCTATAGTTTCAGGGTTGGAAATATCTGGAATATTAGCATACATATAAACACTGGATAATGTGTTGAGGAGAGGATGGCGCACTAACGCAATTGATACCTTGCGGGAAGGTTTTTGATTCATTCTCGAAGGTCAACTGTCTTAAATGTGCTGCTCTGTTCTTACTTCTCTTTTACTAAAATAGTTAATATAATTATATGAATATTTAGAGAATTCCTCCTTCGTCGACGTTGTTGTTCCCCTTGGCCGGAAGTTACAGACCAGGTCCATTTAGGCTTCGGACTGAGTATTGCAGCTCCGGTTTATAACAGCCCCACAAAGGCCGACGGAGTCCGACTTGGCTAGGTGCCACCACAATTTCCCCCCTCCCAGTGATGACATATAGGGGGATCGCACCTTCTCCACCTACTGAAATTATAGAAGGACTTTTTGGGTCTACAGATTTAGCGTTCCCATATCCTGCCTAGACACGGAGGTATTTAACGGCTCTTGCCGGGATTCAATCAGAGCACCATCAGTAACAAAAGCCGACGCTCTACCGATAGGCTACCTCTGGCCCTTTCTCCATCCTTTACAACCCTAAAGAGCTTGCTAAGAAATAAGTGACAGGATTCTCAAAATTTGTCAAAACGTGTTGAATTTTTGCTTTATATCAACGATAAATTTGAAAATCAAAGAACTTCCTTGTTGAAACCAAGTAGGCTTATTGTTTTGTTTATATGGAAATATAAATCTCTTAAAGTAATTTAAATTAACATATAATATTCATGATATTATCGATGATTATGTCTAACTTTTTAAGTTTAATTAAAATGCTTCAAACTGTTACTTAATCATTTGCAAATAACCATGCCGAGGATTACAGATTCAAATAGATTTTAAAAAATTTTAAGCTGAATACATGCTAAAGCCTTTGAATACAAGGAAATGTAAGCTTGGCACGAGTTAAGTTGAGATGAATTGATGTAGAGCGCTACGAGGATATTTTGCTACACAAGGGCTAATTAGACAAGGACCTATAGTTTAAAGCCCATCCTGAACGGCTACAGACATCCATACTTACTCGAATAAATAGAACAGGAAATGGTACCTATGTATCTATTTCTCTTGGATCAAGGATAAACCCAGATTTGTGCAGTATTCCGAATAATATGGTTATAGGTTAAGGAAAATATTCCAAATATCCCCCTCCCCCTCAAAAATAAGAAATGAGTTTATGATAGATAAAGTTTATGATAGAGTTTATGCAAATACCAGACTTTTATTAAATATTAAATTTAATAAACGTCTGATTGATCCAGTATACTCTTATTTTTATTGCTGAACATCCCTTATGCAAAATATTTTGGATATACGATATTCGATGCGTAGTAGATAAGGTAATCCCCTTTACTCAACGAATTATAAGAAAATTTTTATTACACGATTTAATATTTTAAGTACATGATATTTACAGGTTGAAACCGAGATTATCTTAGGTTTTAAATCTGCATTTAACTATCTATGGTAATCAGTAAAATAGTAAAACTTTATCAATTATTCAATTAAAATACCAACTTTCACATCGAAAAACTGCGATAGTTCCGGATGCATTTTAAAATTTATTTCTGTTGTATTGGTCTGGGTGCAATGCTTTAGGCGAAATACACGATTCGCTGCAAGGCAAAATAGGAACTCAGAAAGCAAAACGGCTGAGTCCTTCAGCAATAGTACGTAAATTATTAAAGAAATATACTCAGACAATACAACACATTTTCTAAAATTCCTTCCATCGGGATTTGCGATATCTGTCTCAAATACCGAACCACAGATGAATTCTTTTGAATAAGAAGGGAATAACGATTTTCTTATGCAGGGCGTCTCTCCTGACAATAGTTGTAATCCACAAAAAGAGATATACCCTTTGGAATGAAGACGGTTTTCATTCCCAGCTTAAAACTTCCAATTTTCTTTGTGCCTAATCCAGTGTAACAGCATCTAGAATAACAATATGGGATATGCACTTTCATAGAAATAGAATATTTGCTCTGAAAGAAATGGCATCTTTCTTGTCCCATATACCGAAATGAAAATATGTGTAGAGGTAGCCAGAGTCTTTTTCGATATTTTGGAGAAAAAGAGTCGAAGTCAGATCAACTCTAAATTTCGTAGATATTAAAAATAAACCATGGGGATAAGAATAATGAAGAAAAAATATAGTTCAAAAAGTAACTGACAGGCAAGAAAACGGCACTGTAACTGCAAATGATAGAGTTCATATTAAAATTATTTTGTTTTCTATTAAGAAGGTAGTTTTGTATGGTAATATTCCGCGTAAGAAATGAAGAACTAAAATATTCAGATTCAGCAATCTAGTAAAGTAGTCCAGTACATCAGCAATCCAGTAAAACAATTCTGTAAGTCAGCAATTCAGTAAAGCAATCCAGTATATCGGCAGTGCAGTAAAGCAATAAAATATTTAGTGTCCAAGACTTAACTGGATTAAGCCAATGGTTTTCCCGAAACACCAAGCGGTATCCGACGTAGCAACATGGCCCTACTGGGTTTAATTCCCGCCGGTGAGGTTAGACCACAGCAGGCAACCACTCCGCGTACCCCTACTCAAACAAACCCCTCAGAAGGCCCACAGAGCAGGCCCTACACAGCGAGAGGCACAAAGCGGGAAGCCGTAGAACAGACGGAGGTTATAAAAGAAAGAAAAGAAAAAAACAAATTTAGAATAGCCGAAAGCTCTAACCTGCTCTGATAGAGGAAATACTCCAAAAGCTGATCCGGCTCAAACAGCAAACAAGGGTAGCACCAAGAAAAGCTCGTAAGAAACGGCTGTTCTCCCCCCCAAAAATCGACGGCGAACTTACTGAGGATGCTCGAGAACGCGTGAACGAAATAAAAAAGCGCAGCCAAAAGTCCAAAAAGAGACCAGGCCTGAAAAATAGAGAAATTGACGACAGTAACATAGCATGGACCAGGCGAAGAGACGACTTAGCCTGAAAAGGGTATGGTCGAATCATAACACCGAAAGGATCTGGACCAGTCAGATCAAGGACCATTTTTTGTAAGCTGAACTAAGCTTTATCCGAAAAAGGAAAATTAAGATTACAGACACTTGGCTATAGGGGTAGGTCAGAAAACTTGGTTAACGGCTTATAAATTACTGTTCGCGAGAAGGGGGAGAAATTAATAGGTGAGATGGTAAAATATACTTACAGAACTACCCCAGGCGCTGTTAGTAGACAATTACGGAATAGAATCCCTGCTGTGGTACTCCTTACTAGCCAGTATGCCCAGAAGGTTGTTGCATCACTTTATTTTGAGTTCCCCTGTTCTAATAAAAATTTCGCGAGAGCCAATCTTCTTTATCAGTTTTCATCTTCGGCCATGACCCCGGCATGCGCCTAACAAGTTCACTAGTTTTGCGCCGAAGCAAATAATTACGAGGGTGCAAATTGATGAGCTTGATGATCAGCACTCATCCTAGAAAGGGAAAGAAAGGGGGGAGGGTCGTAACTTTTTTTGGGAGGGGGGGTGTTAATTATTTGTTAGTTTGTTGGTAAATTGTAGGAATCCTATAGTGTTAGTTATTTGTATTGTTATGTTACCAGGGAGCTGTGGGACGAAGGTTTTGTATTGTAATGTTAGGAGTAGAGAAGAATTGGAGGTAATAAGATGTTAAATAAAATATTAGGGTTTGTTTTACTGTGTTATTAATTATTGAGCAATGTTTATGTTAGTGTTTTAGTTGTGAAAGTCTTTATTGTTGTCCATGTTAGTGTGCAACCAACGCATTATATTTTTAACCTTACTTTTGACCCATTTATTGCTTGCTATTTGTTCATACTATAATTTGCTATTTTGGGTGGTTGGGATTTTAAGAAGCGGGCAACTGTGGAGAGGGCACGTAATTAAGAAGTGCAACCAATTTCCCACCTCCCCACAAGCGCAAAGGTCGATGTCTCATACCTTGAATCAATGCAGGTAAACCGGAAAATTACCATGCGCGATGAAGATTTGTACCATGTTACGGTCGCTTTCAAGCCTATCCACTCGGACAGTCTTGTAGAACTTATAAGTTTGCTTCCCGGTATTGAAGTGATTCCAGATATATTGCCATTATTCCGTAATGGCACCTTTTAATGACTTCTTTAGATGTGAACGTGGCCAGGGTAATTTAGTTTCTGTCTGGAATTTGGTATTAGCCGAAAGTTTGGCTAGCTCATCTGCACGTTCATTGCCTTTCTTGCCGACATGTGCTTTGACCCACGTAATACTGAATTTACTGACAGAGTGGGTAATTAAATCATGGAGCTCCGCTATGGGGAGTTGTTTCATGTCATCTGGGTTTGTTGAAGAACAACAAAAAATTCTTCCCAAAATTTTGTCTTTTTATCCTTATAAGGATGATGTGCGTGTAACGTTTTTAATTTAATTGCTACAACTCGCGCCAGAAGCACTTCTCTTGATTTTTCACATCAGTAATGAGGTATAAAAAAGGAGATGGAATTAAATGCTCCAAGTGTTACACATTAATTCATCATTAATTTTTGAATTTTAGACTTACAATTAAAAATAGAATAAACATGTTTACAGTTACGTAGATACGCTGCTAATGCACGCTATCAATATACACTGCTGGCCACTGTAAATGCAACACCCTGAAGGAAACATGCAAATAACATGAAATTTACAACATGCATTAGCGGAGGTGAGATATGCAAATGATTAGAATTTCAGCGCAGACGCACATCACGCGCGCCTGTGGCGCCACTTCAAAGCGCTATTGAAGGCTTGAAGATTTCGACGATTTCAAGTTCGGCAATTGTGTTTTTCTTGTGGTTTAAAAAAAAACGATCAATTATGCCTCGTCGAAAACAGCGATCATCTTTTGATCAAGTATCCGAGTTCGACAGAGGAAGGATAGTGGCCTACCGAGATTGTGGATTATCTTTCAGAGAAATCGGTAGTCGTGTTGGACGGAACTGTAATGCGGCTATGTGATCGTTGGATGCAGGAGGGTACGACGGACCGGCGTGTTCGATCGCATCCACCTCAGCGAACCACTTCACGTGATGACAGGCAAATTGTGCGCATGGCAGTGACGGATCGCTCAGTCACATCACGAACCATAGCACAGCACATGCAGTCTGTAACGCATCATCCAGTGTCTGCGCGTAGCATTCGACGCTGTTTACAGCAGAGTGGTCTATCCGTAAGACGTCCATTGCTTTGTCTACCCTTGACGCAGAACCACAGACGTCTCCGCCGTCAATGGTGCGATGACAGAAGGATGCGGACGGCAGAATGGAATGAAATTGTCTTTACTGACGAGTCACCCTTCTGTCTGCAACACCACGATGGTCGCATTCGAGTCTGGAGACACCGTGAAGAGAGGATGCTGAACAGCTGCGTTATACACCGCCACACTGGTCCTGCACCGGGTATTATGGTATTGGGCGGTATTGGATATCACTCTCGCCCACCTCTAGTACGCATTGCCGGTACTTTAAACAGCCAGCGCTACATCTCCGAGGTGTTGGAGCCAGTTGTCCTTCCTTACCTTCAGGGCTTGCCCACAGCCATATTTCAACAGGATAATGCGCGACCACACGTAGCACGCATTGTCCAACGGTTCTTCGCCAATCACCAGATTGAATTACTTCCCTGGCCGCCTCGCTCTCCGTATCTTTCGCCTATAGAAAACATGTGGTCCAGGGTTGCTCTACGATTGACCCAGATTCCATCCCCAGCTGCCACAGCAGATCAACTTTGGCTACGTGTGGAAGCTGCTTGGTCTGCTGTACCCCAAGAACTCATCCAAAGTCTCTTTGAATCAATGCCGAGGCGTGTGGCAGCGGTGATCTCCAACAATGGCGTCTACTCTGGCTACTGATTTTGGCAGGAACCACACTTCACAGATGTCTATAAATTTAATCATTTGATACTTGGTCAACATGTTATCTACAAAGTAAATTTTGTTGTGATATATCTTGTCTTTCTTGGTGTTGCAATTTGGGTGGCCAGCAGTGTATATATATATATATATATATATATATATATATAAATTCACATTTTTAGATATATTGGTAGCTTAAGGCTGCTCTGTACTAACCCTATCGGATTCGCTTACCTCAATGTTAACCTATGGAAAAATTTATCTACTACTTACAGCTACATGGATTCTGATAATCCAATAAAAATGGTATTTTCAGATAGCCTGAACTTTTCTGCCCTTTACAACAGGATTCATTTAATCACCCACCAAAGGAATTTATGAGCGTTTAAAACATTTTATACCAGATTTCAACCCCGAATAATTTAAAATAAAAAATATTATTTGAATTTTTTAAACGAAAATGCTCCAAGGTGTAAAATTTCTTTCTCTATTACGGAGTACAATTTAAAAAAAACTTTAAATCCAAGTCGGCAATTATTGGACAAATTTTCTCCATAGGTTAACGTTGAGGGGAGCAAATACAATAAGGTTAGTACACAGTAGCTTTAACTGTTTGTAAAACTGCTTGATAGAACATTTGGTTGAATTTCATACCTTGGGGATTTTGGATTATTAATTTATTAATATCAATTTTGTCGGCTGAATATGCTCTCAGAATATTTCAAATATTCTGTCATGATTAAATGCCCAATTCCTCCTTAAATTATTTCCTTTAGCTTCCGTTAAATTCTAATGACCGCATATTTCTTCATTAACGGGCCAAAAACCTTCTCCCTTCCTAATACGACATCCGAAACAGTCGAGTCAGCCGGAAAACTTCCGTGCCTTAACAATGACTAAGCGGCTTTACTTTTGTTATTTCGACGGTTGATGAACTTCTTATTGTGTAATCATTAATGCCGATTAAATGTTTTAAATGCAGATATTACTTTGTCGGGGGAAATTCCAGCGTTTACATCAAATAAATTCTGTATTGTTTTCGTAAAGTTAACATGTGTGGTTTGGCAACAATATAGTTTTAGTTAAATAACAACGCATGCGTTTTGCGAATTAAATAATAAGGCAACGAAATTTTTTTTATAAAATAAATAACTAGCGAAAAATTAAATACATATATAATTTAAATGTAGTATAAAGCGATGTATATCTTCCGTTATATTACATAGGAAAATTAAGTTTTCTATTATAATAATATGTTTAGAAATAAATTGAAGAGATCGTGAAGTTTATCTAATACATTGTATACATTTTTCATGCTTTCAGAGTTAACATTTGATACAAACTACTGAGTTTTATTTTGATTTTTTTAAAATTAAGAATAAAGGAAAACTCTTCGAATTTTCAGATAATTACACTAAGTTGACCTGTATGAAATATTTTCGTATAATGCTTGAATTCCAATACACGAAACCAAATTTTTTCCATGTAAAGATGGCAACAAACTTTTAAACCGGAAGTAAATCACCTTGACGATAAAGAGCTCTTAAATAACCAGGCTGCCTCATAAGCTTAATGATACTGCAATATAATTTTTTTTCTGCTTAAATGACAGTTTAGAAAACATTGATGCTAAAACTTCCCTATGAATTAAATTATTTTTCTCTTTAAGGCTGATGTGCACTAACCCTATTGGATTCAATCACGTCAATGTTAACGTATGGAAAAAATGTGTCCAAGGATTGCCGACATGGATTTAAAGAATTTTTTTTTAATTTCTACTCCGTACTAGAGAAAGAAATTTTACAACTCGGGGAAATTTTCGTGTTTAAAAAAACACAAGTAATATTTTTAAATTTTAATTCTTCGGGGAAAAAAATCTAGTATAGTGTGTTTTAAATGGTCCTAAATTCCTTTGGTGGACGAAATTAGTTAAATGAATCCTGTTACAAAGTGCAGAAAAGTTCAGGCTATCTGAAAATACCATTTTTATTTGAAGATCAGCATTTATGTAGCTGTAAATAGTACACAAATTTTCTCCATAGGTTAACATTGAGGTGAGTGAATCCAATAGGGTTAGTACATAGCAGCCTTAGGCTAAAACAAATCTAAACATCAGGCAGAGTTGAAATGTTTTTATCCAAATGAGGAATTAAACAACTTCTTCCAGAAAGGAGAAAAAAAAAAGAAATATTTTCTAGAGTATTTAATAGCTTAAATTATCCTTTATTTTTCTGAATTATTCGCATTCGATTTTTTTTCTACTTGAAAATCGAATTTAATTACTCAATGTAATATCGTAGAAGTAGTATCTTTTTCGTATGACTGTATATTCTAATCAGTTACTATGTATTCTAATTCTTTTTCGGAGACACACTTAAAATAGCCTTTGCATAAAATGTAATTTTAACATCAACTTATTAAATTTTATCTTTTTCTACTTTTGAGTTTTATCAGAATCTATTACGTAAGAAAGAAGCTTCCAGGAAAATATTTTAAGTGCACTGTAGAAAAAAAATGCAAATAATTATTCAAAATTTAAATTATTCGGAGAAAATAATCTGGTATAGTGTGTTTTGAAAAAACACGCGTTTTATATACCACTCCTAAATTCCCTTGGTCGACGAAATTCATAAAATAAATCCTGTTGCAAGGTGGCGAAGTGTTCAGGCTATCTGAAAATACCATTGCTATTGGATTATCAGCATTTATGTAGCTGTAAATAGTTGACAATTTTTTTGCATAGGTTAACATTGAGACGAGCGAATCCAGTAGGGTTAATACACGGCAGCCTTTACCTGACATGCTTAAGTATACATGCTAACATCATAACTAACGTGTAATTCAAAGTTCAAAACCTTTAAAGTGAACAGTTTACGCATGGTAAATTTCATTGGATAAATAATTCGAATTTGAGGATCTAGAGAGGCATATAATGTTAAATATTATCTCTCTCAAAAGAGTCTTAAAATCAAAGACAACGTATTAGTACAGACAACGGACTTGCTGTTCTGATATGATTCGACATTTAAGTTGCCACAGGTAAATTTTTGGTTCAGTAGTTAAGTGATTAAAAGCATATGGCACTTTCATAATGTTAACTTTCCTCGAATCAAAATTCTGTGAAAATTAATATCATTTCTAGATTAAGAACATAATAGGAGAGATCACTCGAAAAAAATCCACTACATTTAGAGTAGATTGTTGGAGATATAGATATATTTCACAAATATATATATTTTAATAATGCAGTTTTTATGTTATGATGTGTTATATTTTGAACTATTTTAAACGAACGCTCTTCAGATTCCACAGTACGCAGGAAAAATCATTTGCAGTAAAAATCTACATTTTAAATTTATCGTTACTAATTCAATTCGTTAAAAATTGAGGCTCAAATAGGAGGACATAAAAATAGATTTATGTTGTTGAAACATCTCTTGAAAAGTAGAGTTTCAAAGATGCTCAATGTTTCGAAACTTCTGCTGGCTGTTTAGTTGCCAGCTGAAAAAAAAATCATTTTATTTTGCCAATCTTTATACACATACTAATAAAAAAATCAGATGATGAAAAATATTAGCACAGAGTTTTATAAAATTCACTATAAAAATAAAATTGCAACTAATTTTGAGCATATAAATATAGACTTTCATCATTACGGAATGCTTTAAGTATAAAAGTTTCTACGGCCGAAGCACAAAAATCAGACAATCACAGTATGAGAAGTCTTTGTCCTTAGAGAATATCACACTTAATGTTTCCCTTCCTAATGAAGGTCTATATTTATTATATCGAACTAGATGCCTATCTTAATTTTTATCATGGATTTTGAAAATATGTGTTTACCAATTTTGAGTACGCCTCAAGTTTCATGAAAGTAATATTTAATGTTACACTTTTTCTTTTACTTTACGTTACTTTTTATTGTGCAGAGCAGTAGCAGAGTTTTTAAATTTTGATGCATATATGATTTCTATTTACTTTTATGAATTTCCCCGAAGTAAACATTTTTCTAACATAGAGGCTTACAAATTTTTCCCGGTAGATGTAATATTAAGTAAAAAATGTCATATTCCAATATATTTAATCTTAAAATTCTAGTCCGATGACATTTATTAAAATACTACGTGAGAAAAATGCATGACTGTGAGGACAAGAAATCCTTTCTTTATTTTTTTTCAAAAGTGTTCCTCTATTTTGAATAATAAGGGTGAGTGCTTGAACAATATATATATATAAATTCAAA
The DNA here is from genome assembly GCA_907164885.2 of Dolomedes plantarius. Taxonomy (NCBI): domain Eukaryota; kingdom Metazoa; phylum Arthropoda; class Arachnida; order Araneae; family Dolomedidae; genus Dolomedes; species Dolomedes plantarius. Next base: position 97,652,558 of record OU015492.1, on the reverse strand, counting down.
TTAATTGATCATTTTTACTGAATCGTGAATTTTCTACTTCACTGATTTCCCAAATTCCTGTTTTCCATTAAGAACATTTAGTTTCGTCTTTGAATTTAAAAAAGTTTTTTTTTCAAAGTCACAACTGGCGGCATTATTTCCTGTTTTTCGAAGATAATCTTCAGGTAAAAGTTTGCAGCACTATAAATATTGTAAATTTATCTCTAGCATTCACATGAAAACAAAAACACGTGAGATTCTGAAAACAACTTTTTTTTTCAGAGTGAAAAACTAAATCTTATGCTTCTTAGAAAGATTGCGTGTTCCTAGCAGTAAATAATCTAAGCTCGCATTTTCATTTTGATTTTTTTTTAGAGTTATATGCGAATAGGAAAATACAATCATCTTAAGTAGTGGATTTCTTGCCCTCTTTTTTCGGTCTGTTTATTTGTGTTTTCTCAACTACGCACTACCCAAAATGAGTTAATAGTTTTTTTTGTCTGTGTAGACAATAAGCAGTGCAAAGCAATGTTGAATAACAGTTTTTCTATATGGAATATTTCATTTTTTGTATTTTTTGGGGTTAAAGAAAAAATATTTACCTTTTAAAAATAAGCACTTTAGGGAAAAGGAAATTATGAGCACCTTTAAAATAACTGGAAATACTTAAATTAACTTACCAAAACTGCATAAACCTTACAATGATAAATAAATTTTGATTGGTTTAAACATTCTGTTTAAAGGTACTGAGATTAGGAGATTTATATCCAATGAAATATACCATTTCCAAACAGATGCGAAATATCTATGATCATAAAATACAGAATAAACATTGCAATAGATTTTTCTTTTGGATTCAAGTATATTATATTATAGTATATAAGGCCAATTTTAATTTTCAAAACTTCTATCCTAATTCTACTAAATTCTTTCAAAAATTCATTTGGCTACTACAAATTTGACTGTTTGTCCCATTTTTCAACTCTGAACTACGTTTAATTTGATTTTCTAGCCTCGAGTCTTACTAACTCCGCTTTAAGATTTTGATAATTGCAAAATTTATTTACATGTATCGTTCAGAAAATTTTCAGTCGTCCCTTCAATTTCATGTAAGGAGGGGAAGATAGGGGTGCAGGAGCCCCACCAAACAATCTACGAGTACCTCTTGCCCACCCTAACCGAAGCTGAAAATAGATTTCACCATATTTGTCTAAGTAATAAAGCCTTCCATTTCAAATTTTTATTTATAGCATCCAAGAAAAGAGTGTAAAATTCAATGGTCCCTCCTGTAACATGATATTTATCAGTTGATCGACTGTCTAAATAGATTCATAGAGAAAGGACAAAAAGCGCCTTTTTATGAACGTCAACAAACAATCGGTAGATCGAGTGCAAATACAAAGTCACTACTCAGCAGCTAAATATGCACATGTGTCGAATGACAAAGTTAATTCAAGTTAATTTAATTACAAGTTATCAACTTGTAACTAGTACAAAACTCCATAGTCTCAGTTTTTCTCGAAACATTAAAATCTTCTTTGGAACTTAACAATATTCGTAAATGAAATAATCAACATGCATTTTATTCTGGTTGGAATTACTCCAAATCGATCCTTAAATGGTTTCATGAAGTTGCTGATGAGATTATAAGCTAGGAAAGAATGATCAAAAGACATAGAGGTAGAATGATAACTCAAGGAAAATATACAAGGGACAGTTAAATGAAAACTTTAAATATTTTTTACCTCGTAATTTAGTGAATAGAAAAGGAATACGCTTATATAATTTTTCTACGTAATCTCCATGACTTGCAATAGAAGTGTTCCAGAGATTTGGAAGTTAGTGGGTACTACTACTAGTAAAACATTCTGTATGCTGTTATTGTTCCCACTACAGCCTGCTTCACCTCTTCCTCTGTTTGAAAGTGTGTGAATTTTTTTTCGGTTTTGGTAAGGAGCTATGGCGCCATTCCTAGTCCATTCGTACACTAGCTACAGTTCACAGACCATACTGCACCACCATTCTGAACTTCCATTATTCGATGAATTTCCATGGGTTTTATACATTTATTACTAAAAAAAAAATCCGAATAACGGAACTTTGTTCCTGATCGATGCATGCTGCAAGTGGAGCCGCCATCTTTACACCGCTGCCGAGTCACCTTGTAGCATACTCTCATCATGCTGTCACCTGTCAGCCACTTATCAGACCCTGGGTATCTCTGTTGCTAACTTTCAGAACAATTGTGCTATGTGTCAAAATTTTAGCGAATTTTTAAGGCTTTCATTTGACTAACACTGGCATATAAAATCGAGATCGTGACGTGACAGCCATTAAATTACTTATTAAACATTTAACAACCATTAAATTACTTACTTATTTAAACATCATTTCCAGAAAGTTTTTTTTTAGATTGATTCAATAAGAGAATGGCATGGCTTGGTGTAGACATTAGCACATTTGTCCAGAAAGAAAAAAAGTATTATTAGATTCTTTGTTTTCAGGTTGTTTTACGAGGTTGTTTTGGTTGTATATGGTTAAAATTACTTTTTAACCATATACAACCAAAACATTAATGGTTGATAAATGTTTTTGAATGTATATGGTTAAAAAGTAATTTTATATAATTGTCGAGTAAGTAGAATTTAAAAGACAATAATTGAAAAATAAGTAAGTAGCTTATAAATAAATAAATCTACCCAACACACACCCACATATAAATCTATAATAATTAGCTGCAATCTGTAACTTATTATACAAAATTTAATTATCTTGCTAATATTTCTTTATCCTCCCCCAATGAGTAAATAATGTAAATAATATAATATATTTAGATTTTATGAAAAATTACGAAAATTCATCTACACATAAGTTGAATATTTATTTCTTACCTTTGGGGAAATTGTTAAATCTCTGTGAGGAATGGTTAAATATTTACCTACACATCTATTGATAAAGATTTAACTCTTTCTTTTTCAACACAAACTGGGTAGCTTAAATTGAACTAATTAGTAATTAGACTATTCAAGCAGTACACCTTTAAATATTTATCTACACAGGTAATAAAAAAGATTTGAAAACTTTCATTCAATATAAATGGGTTGAAATATGCAGAAATGTTTAAATAATCAGACTATTCAAGCATGAACTATTTAAAAAGAAGAAAAGACCGATTTGTAAAAATATTAAAGAATATCATTAAAAATTTTTTACAGTCATTAAAAAAATTCTATTCCTCCTAAATTTTGTAAGAAAAACACAAACACGCAAAACGTGTTATTCAAACATTATACTCTCGCAAAAATTTCGAATTCACAGATGTTTTTCCCGAAACACTTCTTTTAATCCGAGGTTAAGAACAATGAATAATTTTTTTTTCATATTTTCGTTCCACTTTTCCCACCTCGAAATCGATATATAAAAAGATTTATTTTGCTGGAAAAAACAGGAAAAAACCCCCTGGAAATATTCTTTTTGATTAAAAGTTCTATGACGTAGTTCTTTGGAAAAACATCATTTCCAGAGCGCAGTGACAAATTTAGGCCTCTAAAGAACACGGGACAAATAATATTTTTTTTCGAGCTTCTTTGAAATCAGGAAAGAATTGTCAAAACAATTCTTTCAGATCTCTCGAGTGGCGAGTGAGATCCTTTAAAGTTGAAACAAGCAAATTGATTTTCCCGGCATCTATTTTAACAAAACATTAAGGGAGGTGAATTTTGTGATACTTCCGCTGTTGTGTCTAATGCCCCCTTGGCTGGAAGTTCCAGACCAGGTTCATATAGGATTCGGGCTGATGTGTGCGGTGCCGTTTTATATACCACCACAAGGGTCGGAGTCCAAGGGCAAGTTGCCACCTCAATTTTGACCGACCGACCCCAGGGGCGACATCTGGGGGGATCATATCCTCTCTTAACCTCTCTGATCTCATAGAGGGACATTCCGCCCTACGGATTTCACGGGCCCATATCCGGGTTAGTTACGGAGGTATTTAAAGGCGCGTGTCGGGATTCGATCCGAGCACCCTCAGTACCAAAAGCCAGCGCGCTACCACAAGACTTGCTCGAGTCCCGTGATACTTCTAAACCCCTTTTACAATCCCATAGAGTTTATGAAAAAATATTTGCTGATTGCATCTCTATAACTCAATTCCGTTTGTTGCGAAAGGGTGTGTAACTATCCAACAGGTATCAAAGTGTTTTCTAGAGGATCATTGTTGTTATTTCCTGTTGAAATAACACTTCCAATAACTATCCCCTCGGAAGTCTTGAAAGTGTTTTCCTAATTCAACTTGGCTTCCTTTTCAATTTTAAACTGGTGATTGGAACACTGATTTCTTATATTTCTAAAGAAGTAACCCAAGATTCATAGTGGCAGTGATTTGAGAATAATTAAAAACCCGTTGTATTCGTACATGCTAAACATTTTACACTATTTTAATTATTTAGTTTCGTGGGTTACTTATATATTAAGTTAAAATTATATTCTAAAAATCTCTTTCTAACTTGTTTTCTATAACCTCCAAAGAATGTTTTTATACGTAAACGTCGCCGAGGTGGGGTGTTAGTAGGTTACGTAGCTAATAGAAAAGGGTTCATGGGTTGCTTGAAAGACTTGGAAGTGACGTAACCAGAAATAACTCCGAAGGGGAGGGGTACCACGTCCTTTATTGACTTATACAACGGCATTAAATTTTGCAGAAGGAGGCTCAACATGCTTTCTCTGCTTATGTTCCTGATTGGAGAAGGGAGTAGCTATTCTTAGGGCCTGTTCACATAGACTCCATTAGCGTTAGCATTAAAGATTTTGTTGGCACTGATTGGTTAAATGGGTCAATGATCGGTATTTGATTAGTTAAAATCTTTTAGGTTGATGTTAACGGATTATGTGTGAACAAGCCCTTAGACATGGACACAGCGTAACCAGAGAGACTCTCTGTATGCAAGTTACTAAATCCTGCAAATTACATTAAGTTAAGCTGATACCACCTCCATTCGACTTGCTTTTATTATATCAATTTCGTTTTAAATTTCTATGTCGATATTTGGTATTTCTACTCAAAAAATCTTTGGAAAGTTTTGATTTCATGTAATTCGGAACGATTCCTAATAATCTTCATTTTCGGGATTATTAACATTTGTAAACATTCACATTTTAAAAATATATCTCCTTTAAAGGTTATAAAAATGCTAAACAGGAAATTTTTTTATGTCTTTTTATTGAAAAAAGTTTTTTTTGTAAATTATAAAGGTAAAACTATTTATAAAAATATGTATTGAACCCTTAATTTTGTAACATCTCATTTCTGTTTACTTATTATCATATCTTATAATTTCTTCAAAATACGCTGATGTGTTTTAATAAATATACATGCTCCTCCACAAAACACGAAGCTCACGTTTTTTAAAAGTATTTAACTGGTTCCAGGTCGTTCCATTTTTATCAGACCCAAATAACAATTTTGCACGTCTGATAAAATATTGCAGCTTCATATGACAGTTTTGCCAATATAAAATATTAAAAAAACACACTTTCTCTTATCTATTAACCTCACAGAAATGCACCTCATAAGGCTAGAAAATTGAAGGTAACAAAATAATTCTTTACGTCTGTATGTAAATTTCTTTTTTGTGAGAAAGAAAAAAAATTCTGTATATTTTTTCCTTAAAAGTCAGTGTAAGTAATCCAAGAAAAATTCTTTAAATCATCAAAATTTAAAACTGTTATCTACTACTGCTGAAAAGATACAGACTGCGCTCGCTGAACACTTGCATCTAAAGTAAAGATATGAAGTCATTTTCTTACATTTTCTACTTTCCGGCCAGAGTTGGAGAAGAAAAATACTCAGTTTTAGATTAAAAGTTTGACTACAAAGTTCCCGAAAAAGTAACGCAACTAGGGACTTATAGTTTTGAGACAAAAATAAAGAAAAAGTCGATATATTCCCACTTAACCGAAAAAACATCTGTCGAAAGTTGCCTTTTAGAATTTTGTAGTAGTAGAGTAAAAACAAGATCGGATTTTAGATCTGTAACGAGTAGCTAGCGCATTTGGCGACGTCTGGTGAACAAAATAAAAAGAGATGAAAATCTTATACTAATATTACAAACACTCACAACTGGTAAGAATGCACGTAAAAATTGAGAGTGTATTAGAAATCCGCCATCTTTTTCTCTATAAAAGCATCTGTGTTGTATTCTATGTCATAAGCCTAGATGCTAGGGCATTGGATTAAACGAATTGGAAGGCATTTTTTCGAGAAAATGAAACTCAATTCTGTTGGAGGATTTTCTTTTCAGACTTAAGAATTTAGGAATTTCTATGAGTTTCGATATGCATTGTATCCCAATAAAAAAAATCCTCTCTAGCATATTTCTTATAATAATAACTTATATGTCAAGTTATTTTAGTACAATATAATGCAAAAATTGACAAACCTGCAGTTTTGAAAACAAAATGGGGGAAAATTTATTACTCGAATGACAGCAATTGCTCGTTACGATGTTTTATGGTATTGCAGACGGACTTTCGTAAATTTTCGCATCAGCTTACCCCAGAAATCTAATTTGTGTGATGTCATCCATCAGTTCTACCCATTCTAGGATTAATTTACTACATTTGTGATAAATTACCCCAATTCGAAAGGTCAAAGGATTTTAAACGAAAATGTCTTTTCTTCGAGAAAAATAACTTTTTTGATCCCCGGCATGAATTGAAAACAAAGCCTTAACTATGTTCTCCTTAGTTCAAAGAAAACCAACACGCTATGCTTGTCTCCCTCTCTCTCTCCGTGGTGGATTTTTCGAGGCATTTTTTTTCTCTTAAATTGGAAATATGAATATTTCTTGATACTCATGTGTGCATGGTCACGTTTCTTTTCTATAAAATAAAAAAAATCTTCTGAAATCAAAGAGAAACGTAGTTTCTTTCTTTAACCTAGAATCATAAATTTAAAACTATTGCACTTGTTTGCTTTCTTAGCTTTAAGAAGAAAGTTTTATCGATATTTATCGATCAGACGAATTTATGTACTGTCCTAATTTTTATTTCAAAGTTCTTCGGAGATGCTACCTAAGAGAACTTATTAATTTATCTTAAAATTTGACTTTTTAACTCCTTTACGTTAATTTCTATCAAGCGGCAACTCAAAATCAACAGCGTTCTGATAAAATTTCCATGTTTGGTAAATTTGCTGGTTCGGCTGAAGTATGTTTATCCAATTGTAGCACAGATACAGAGGATAGTGATATAAATAACCTCTTGGAATTCATCAGATGCATCTAATGGACTGCGGGAATCAAAGCAATTTATCGGCGAATAAATATATAAAAAATCAGTACTGATGTAATTTGTATGAATGTACCTGTGGTGGCTCGATTAGGATCAGTGTCAGTTTACTAATTGGGTTCCCTTACAATAAAATTGCTAACAGAGTATGGGCGTGTATAGGCAAAGGTCCTCAGGATAAGAGGCCGTAACATCGCAACTTGACTTTGATGGAAAATGTCTCTCACGTGCATTTCGCCAACCCCGCACCTAAACAAATTTTTATTTAAAATTATCTCCTTTGTTAGTACTTCTTAAGTACCGGTTAGTGCCGAATTTAAAATAAATTTATTGCAATTTTTAATTGCGGGGTTTGTAAAGCCCCAGATTAAAAAAATAGCAAAAAAAAATATTTTTATTTCGAAAACTTTTGCTGCACTAACCGGTACTAATCGGTTGTAATGAAGTACTAAGGAATGAGATAATTTTGGATTAAACTTCCATTAAGTGCGTGGCTGGTGAAATGCATGTTTGTCTTTCGACGCTTTCTTCTAATAATAACTTATATGTCAAGTTATTTTTGGGCCATATAATGCAAAATTTGACAAACCTGCAGTTTTGAAAACAAAATTGTGGAAAATTTATTACTCGAATAACAGCAATTGCTCGTTACGATGTTTTATGTACTTTTGCTGCACTAACTGGTACTAATAGGTTCTAATGAAGTACTAAGGAATGAGATAATTTTGGATTAAACTTCCATTAAGTAAAAATCTGAGTCTATTTGTATTCTTTTTTATAAAGTGGCTTTTAGAATAAATAGTAAATATACTCCTCCATGATGTGTCCAGAATGGTACTGAAGAATGTGCATACCGAAATTATTTCGAACCCCAAATTGCTTACAAATTTAATCATGTTTTCTTCCTACTATGTTGTATACGTACAATAAGTAAAGTTTTGTTATTTGCTTTCCTTTTTCGTGTTGCAATTTTAATGGTCAGCAGTGTATATCTAGTAGGAGCAAAGGATTGCTATTAAGGCCTAGTTTTTAAATGTCAACTGAAATTAGTTCCTTACCAACCTAAAGTTTGAATAAAATTGAAATTAAGTATTTTCTATTTTTTTATTGTTTTATTTTTTGCTCGCATATAATCGATAAATCTAGCAAAAATATCTTCATATAAATGTTTATTAAATCATCATCACTTAAAGGATATTGTGATATAGGATTGTGATCCGGCAAATTGCGATTAGAAATTAAAGTCCGACTCATAGACAACATTTGATTCAAAAATTTACAGCACATAATTTCAAAATTTGATTCCAAGATATAATTGCAAGAATGCTACATGGAAGAATTAGAATGGTAAATAATTTGAAATGGATTAATTCAAAACAGATACATCTCAAATAAGTAAAAAAACAATGAGTAAAAAAAAAAGCTGCAGATCTGAATGACATTGCCAAATGAACAATGTTTTTTGTAGCTGTTCAGTTTACGATTAGCCAAAGTATATTTATTTGATTTTTGTTAACACCTGCAGTTGCGAATTTTGGTATATTAAAGAATAAATAAACCATATTTACAATCTGGATACTTTTAAAATCAGAAAACTTACAGCTACATTATTATACTACATGGATTTCAGGAATTTCTTTCTCTTGAAATCTACTCCCCGGCCTAAATTTGAGGTTAGTGTCATCAAAAATCTTCTTGTAAAATATTACACTTCAGTGCCGAAAATAATGATCTCTTAAGATACTTAACTATGGCAAAACTGAATCAGTCAAAATATACGCTATTAGAGCAGAGTTTTCTGAATTTCTTTCTCCTGAAATCTACTTTCTGCCCTATATTTAAGGTTAGTGTCATCAAAAACATTCTTGTAAAATATTACATGACAGCCCCGAAAATAACGATCTCTTAAGATACTCAACTATGACAAAACTGAATCAATCAAAATATAAGCTATTAGAGCAGGATTTTATGAATTTATTTCTCCTTATATCGGCTTTACGCCCTATATTTGAGGTTAGTGTCCTCAAAACCTTCTTGTAAAGTATTAAACGACAGCAGCAAAAATAACGATCTCTAAGATATTCAACTATGACAAAACTGAATCACCCAAAATATACGCTATTAGATCCTTTTTTTATTTCTCAATAAACCTGGGAGATCATCTAATTAAACAGTGCCTCATAAACAGTTCTAGGCAAAATTTCAGGAAGGGGAATAATTGAGAATTCGTGTAATATAATTTATTCTGAAAAAGTAGTTGCTTTCGGTCTCACATATAGAGAGAAAATTCCGGTAGGTCGATGATAGTTTACATATTCAAGTAGAGTCTCTCTATCATATTTATTCAATTATGTATTCATATGTCTGTGAAATCATTGAATTCTTCCATTTGTACTGATATCCTAAGTCAATGTGCTGAGATCAAATTAGGAGTTTCTGCGTAGGGAAATCATCGTGCTACGTTTGACTCTGTTAACAATAACTCAATTCTGGGAATTACGTCGTTAATAACAATAGCGAGAAGCTGAAATTGTCCTCTGGGCGTGGCCAAGCATGCCGGGGTAGGTATTCATGAGAAAAATTGAAATGTTCCGTAGTCACGTAAGATACATATTTGAATGATAATATGATAATTTTCTAAATAAAAATATATTTTATTTGGTTAGTTCGGTGCACTCATCTAAAGATAATGAACTTTCATCAAAGTTTTCTTTTTTGCTGAAAGATAGCGCGAAAAATTTGAGATTAAAAGTTGATTTTTCAATTTTGAAAGAAAAATTTATATTTAAACATAAATCCTTAGTATTATTTCATCTTTATATCCCCACTTAGAAAGTGATTTACAGTGACGTTAAAAGACGTTTGTAGTTGCCTTCAAATGGGATATATTCTTGTATCTTCCTTAAGTTTGTGAGAGCAAAGACTAATACCCTATCCGTACGAGGATTTTATCTTTCAAGAGGGGCATTTTACATCATATGGGTAAATTTGCAGTAGATCCTATAGTGTAGTAAAAGCCTACTGAAGGAACCAAATTGCCACCTAGACCGTGTGCTGTATATTAACGTTGCCTAAGCCTATACCTGTAGTGCAAACTATGGAAGTTGAAAACGAAACTGTTTTAAATGGCAGAAATGTTTTTAATTCTTTTTAAGATTTTTTAACAACTTTTGTTTCGACTTGTGTTCCCCTGAACCGTAAAGGTTCACAATGAAACTAGTTTATGAGCTCAAATTAATTATTTAAAATATGTATGAACAATTTATTTAAATTGAATTTCAAAAGTTATTAATATCCCGTAAGGGAGTTAATGTTCCACTGAGAGATCCTTTCAAAATCGTTTCATGGTTTGGTCGACATGCTTATCTGGTGAATTAATTTTTAAAATTTTACGTGGCTTACTCTCTTAAGGGGAAAAAATGTTAGTATCTTTAACACGAAAGATTAATTGCGAATATTATTATGAAAGATTTTAAGACTACGAGGAAATGTGAAAAATAAATAATTATCGTTATAAATTAATAACTGTGGTAGAAAATTAATACTAAAAAAAAGCAATAAATATTGGGTTTTCGATCCTTCCAATATTATCTCCCATCCCCCCTCTTCCTCAGAGGAACTATCGACTTCAGAATATGAAAATCTCTTCGACCTGATAGTAAATAGGGAAGGCGTAGATAAATTAAAATCAGAACATAAATTAATATTTTTAAGTTTCGCTTAACAAGTTTGTAGTGTGACTTACAAAAATATACTAATTAATTCATAATAGAGTCTCGATATAGATGATCGAAAAACTCAATCAAGCAGAATTAATTGCGCTGTGGTGCTGAGCACGGTAATGGCTCAGAAATTAAACTTATCTCTTTAACATCAAAACCATTAAAGTTGAGCCAAAGAAAATTTAAGATAAAAAATTAAAGTAGTTTATTTAAATTAAAAACTTAAAAAAGAAATACATCAACCGGTTACATGTCCGGTAAAAAAGAAACAAGTAATAAAATACGATACAAGACTAATATGTCAAGTATCACAAAAAATAATTTAATGCAACAGCGATACACCACCGCTAAACTACAGTCAGACTCGTTATATATAGTGCTTAAACAAGGTTAACAAGCTGCAGTTACATTTCTGGCAGCCAATCACAAAACAATGAAAAAATTTGAATACTGACAAAAAATTTGCATTTAGCGAATCAAAATGCAATGAGAGTTTACTTTCGCCGGTGACGTCATTTTCCAACATGGCGTTGTTTACAAATAAAAGTTCGCCTCGCACGGCGCGGCAAAGTCAACATGAGGACACATAAATTAAAAGGAAATAATAGGTGTTTTTATATGTTTAGGTGCCTTTATTTGCGCATAGTTGCCGGGATATAATCAAAGTTAGGGATAGCGATCTTTATAAGTAAAATATGCGGATAAATGGCGCTTACTTCTAACAAGGTCGCCCCATCGCGGCAACTCGACGCAAACAGCATCTAAACATTTTTTTAAACTATGCTTTCTAGCTAAACTTATGCTAAAAGAAAAACCTTATTTAAACTCGCATTGCATGATATTCAACAAAACAATTGACATAAAAGCATGACACTGTACATACTTAGGCACTTTAGCAATGTATATAGAAAAACGACGTGATTTCACACATTATAAGCATACAAGTGAAAAATACATTTAAACATTTTATCTTACAGTATAACATTACATTTTTTCGATAATTTTTAATACAACAAAAAATACTGTGTATAATTACTAATACGTGATACATTGAAAAAATGGCACATTCTAAAAATCTGAACGTGTATAAAAGTCCTTTATAAATATAATAAACAATTATATTCTAAATTGGCACTCATATAGTCATTCTTTCACAAATACATGCTCATTAAACCTTTTCAAATTATTTTTCGTTTGTGGTTTAGTAAAAATATCGGCCAAATTTGCTTTAGTGGGTATATACTGAATTTTAAAAAATTTCTTATATATAAAATCGCGCACAAAAAATAATTTCACATCGATGTGTTTAGTGCGATGATTTTCATGTGGATTTTTTACAAATTCTATACTTGCTTGGTTATCCGCTAACAAAATTGGATTAGTGGCTGTGTCTTTAAAAATTTTTAGTTTCTGACACTCCAATACGATTTGTTGTAACCAAATCAACTCCTTTGCCGTTTCTGTTAGGGCGACGAATTCACTTTCCATGTTACTTAAACAAACAGATTTTTGTTTAAAACTTCGCCATACTATGGGGGATTTGTCAGCAAATATTATTAATCCACCCATTGAAACGCGATCATCGCGATTATTAGCGAAATCGGCATCAGAATATGCATTTAAGTTTAATGAACCTGTATTTGACAAATTTATTTTCAAACTCTTTGTATATTTTAAATAACCCAGAATTTTTAACAACCCTTCCCAGTGTGCTATTCCAGGGTTTTCTTGGAATTGGGAAAAAATATTAAGGGCATAGCAAATATCTGGACGAGTTCTATTAGCAATGAACGCTAAACTTCCTATTAAATTCCTATAAGGAATTTTCGACATTTCTAACGCTTCGTCATCAGTTTTAGGACATTGCTCTTTCGAATAAATTTTTCCCACTGGTATAGGTAATGAGGCAATAGGATAATTGTATTCCTCGTAGTCTAAACAAATTTTTGATATATAATTACTTTGGTGAATAAATAGTTCCCCGTTTTTGTCCTCAAAATTCACCCCCAAAAGTTGTGAAGTTTTTCCCAAAACTTTATTCTCAAATTTCTGGCTAATTAAATTTATCGCTTTTTCTAAATGTTTAGGTTTTTTGCCAAATATAACGATATCATCCACATAAAGTAACAAAACTATTTTTCTTCCATAAATATAACAGCAGTTACACCAATCGAGTTTTATGAAACCTAATTCATTTAAAACTTCGTGGATTTCAAAATACCACTCGCGTGAACTTTGGTGTAAACCGTAAATTGCCCTTTTAAGTAGGCATACCTTGTTTGAATTTTCAAAACCGGGAGGCTGTTTCATATAAATAGTTTGTTCTAGTGGGGCGTAAAGGTAAGCACATGTGATATCTAATTGAACATGGGACCATTTGTAAAAACAGACTAGAGTAGAAAAAAAGAATCGAATAAGGCCGAAATTCACTACGGGTGAAAACGTTTCTTCGTAAGTTTCCCCTTTCCTCTGTAGATGACCTTGGGCAACTAAACGAGCCTTGTAACGGGAAATATCCCCTTTGTCATCGAGTTTAAGGGTATACACCCAACGGCAGCCGAGTACTTTCGTATTTTCCGGCAAATCGACTAATTTCCACACTTTACGTTTTTTCATTACTTCGAGTTCGGTTTTCATGGCTTTTATCCAATGTTCAGAATCTTTAGTATTGAGTGCTTGTTTCAGGCTATTTGGGACAAAATGGGGCAAATCTAGTCATTCAACATGACTGCTACTACTTGCGGTTTGATCCGCGGAAACTATACCTTCGAAAGGATTTTTAGATGAAAAATCAAATAGGTTTTCATCATAAACTAGATTTTTGTAATTACAATATCCTTTTATTTTTTTAAGGGTATTTAACCTTTTCGACGTACCTTCAGGATAGTAATAAATATCAATTCTAGAGCTATTTGAACGGGGTATACACTCTCGCGTCCAGCTAATATTTTTGGGAGGCTTTCCCTCTGGGGTGTCTTCTGAATCCATCTGATATTCTATTTCGGAATCCGCTTGAGATTCAATTTCCGAATCCGTTTTAGGCATTTCCTCAACTATGGGAATTTCTTTTTTCGGGCTGGATTCTCTACTTTTGGGAATAGTCTTGGTTTCACTAGAATTTGGTTCTTCGGGAGTACTACAAATATATTGACGGTTAGGAAACAAAACTTCGGGATCGATATCATGATTTTCCGTTTGGTTTTCAGTTTTTCCCGACTCATCAATTCGAACATTGATAGTTTCAATTATTTTGTATTCGTTTGGAACTCAAACTCTATATCCTTTAGTTTGAAGTGCATAACCAACAAGAATTCCTTGTTTTGCACGCATGTCGAGTTTATTACGGACTTGCTTTGGTACTCCAAAAAATACTTTTGTCCCAAAAGGTTTAAGATACTGTACCGAGGGTTTGTATCCGCTATACATTTCGCAAGGGGTTTTAGTTCCACTGTGCACTACTCGGTTCCATGTATGGGTAAAGTGCCTCAATGCTTCGACCCAGAAACCCTGACCTAGGCCACTGTCTCTTAGTAACACATTAATGCCGTTTACGGCAGTATAATTAAATCTTTCAACACAACTATTGTGTTCTGGAGTGTAAATGTTTGATTTCTGATGAGTTATTCCGAGGTTTTCACAGAATTAACGGAAATCATTATTAATAAACTCTGTACCATTATCGGTACGAATGGCCTTTACTTGTTTTTCGGTAAATCTTTCCGCGTTACTTAAGAAAATTTTAAATGTTTTAAAAGTATCTGCTTTAGTTTTTAAAGGATAGCTCCAGACTTTACGCGAAAAATTGTCCACTATTGCTAGAAAATATTTATGGCCTTCTATAGACGTTGTTGGAAATGGACCACAGAGGTCAAGGTAAAGAAGTTGTAAAGGTTTAGTTGACTTAATTTCGCCTTTCCCTTTAAAACTTACGCGTCGCGATTTGGCCTCTCGGCACGCGTCGCAAGGTTTTAGTTCACCTTTTAATTTAGGAAGACCTTTAACGGCTTCGTTTCTAGCTGTGTTTTTAATATATTCCGCGTTAATGTGGGCAAATCTTCTGTGCCACACATCTAAACTATCTGTTAAAAAGGATACTCTTTTAGAATTTAAACATTCTTTAGTTTTAACATTAGTATCAATTGCATTATTCTTAAAATTCTTAGCTTTAGATTTACTTTTAATAGGTTGAGATTTCACAATATATAAACCATTTTCCCCATGAGCAGTAAATACAGTTTCTTCATTATCTTTAACTTTAACTTTTCCATTTTTAAATATTAAAATAGCCCCTCCTTTGTCAAGTTTAAAACATGATATTAAATTTTTAGATATATTAGGAACATACAAGACATTTTTAAGAGTAATTACAGAATTATCAAATTTTACAATAACTTCGCCCTTACCTTCAACAGCAGTGTGTGTGTCCTTGATACAACTCCCTAACCTTTCGGTTTCCAAGGGAATAAATTTGGTGAAAAGTTCTTTCGACCCACAAACATGGTCGGTTGAGGCAGAGTCCAGGACCCACTCACAGGAAGGTTTAATGGTGGAATAAGACACGGACAGATAAGATTTCTTACTGTGAAAGTTCTCAGAATCGGTACTTGAGTCACGCTTCGGTGGGGATCGTCTCGTCATCTGTCTCCGGTGGGGTGTTGAAGATCTACCTCTGCGTAATTTAGGACATCGGTTTCGTAGGTGATTCTTGCTCTTGCATTCATAACATCTCCGCGTTCTTGAGGGTGCAAATGATGATGACGTATCACGTGCTGGTTGTTCTCGAGTAGGGGTGGACGTCCATGCTTGATGACTGCGGTCATTCTCCCGTTGCGACAGCCTTGCTTGTTCAGCGAGAACTTCATTAAGGATTCTTGAAAAAATCAGGTCATCCTTTTTCTTTCTGTAGATTGTCTGTACTAGTCCCTCGTAAGGATCCGGAAGGTAACGAAGTAATTGAAAGACCTGGTCGAGTTCTGACACAGGTTCCTTTGCATCCTTCAACTTCTCAGCTAGGGATGATAACTGGGCAGCATATTGCGAAATGTCGTCATCCTTCAACCTCGTTGACCAAAACTGGTGTTTCAGGTGCATAACACCTGCTAACGAATCTGGCTCAAAATACGTTTTCAGCTTCTCCCAAGCTTCACGACCATCGATGGCTTTCTCGATGATGTTTCTGTATTTAGTTGGCAGATTTAAAAATATACAGGCCAATGCCTTCTGCTCCTTTTCGTGAAGATCTTCGGCTACGGCTGTATCCTCATCCTTGACGGTAACGGCAGGTTCCAAGACAACTTTACTAAGTCCCCGCTCTATTAGCACCATTCTCATGGCCGAAGTCCATGACGAATAACTATTTTCTGTCAGCGGCGGGACTTTACTGTAAAGGTCAAGTTGCGCCATTCTTACTCAGGAATTCTTAGAGGAAACAAGATGATAAGCTAATTTAACGAGTCTGGGCCCATAACCTTCTAATAGAGTCTCGATATAGATGATCGAAAAACTCAATCAAGCAGAATTAATTGCGCTGTGGTGCTGAGCACGGTAATGGCTCAGAAATTAAACTTATCTCTTTAACATCAAAACCATTAAAGTTGAGCCAAAGAAAATTTAAGATAAAAAATTAAAGTAGTTTATTTAAATTAAAAACTTAAAAAAGAAATACATCAACCGGTTACATGTCCGGTAAAAAAGAAACAAGTAATAAAATACGATACAAGACTAATATGTCAAGTATCACAAAAATAATTTAATGCAACAGCGATACACCACCGCTAAACTACAGTGAGACTCGTTATATATAGTGCTTAAACAAGGTTAACAAGCTGCAGTTACATTTCTGGCAGCCAATCACAAAACAATGAAAAAATTTGAATACTGACAAAAAATTTGCATTTAGCGAATCAAAATGCAATGAGAGTTTACTTTCGCCGGTGACGTCATTTTCCAACATGGCGTTGTTTACAAATAAAAGTTCGCCTCGCACGGCGCGGCAAAGTCAACATGAGGACACATAAATTAAAAGGAAATAATAGGTGTTTTTATATGTTTAGGTGCCTTTATTTGCGCATAGTTGCCGGGATATAATCAAAGTTAGGGATAGCGATCTTTATACAGTCGGCCGCAAAAATATATAAGCACCGGTACCCCTTTGAAATTTTACAAGATCCATGGTTTGCCAATTTTTTGGGGGAAAGGAAAGGAATAACATTCCGTATCACTAGAGTTGTAATATGTTTTGGATTTTTTAGGATAGGAATTCTTTCTAATGTCATTCCGTATCACTAGAGTTGCAATATGTTTTAATTTAGGATGGGAATTCTTTCTAATGCCATTCCGTATCACTGAAGTTGCAATATGTTTTAATTTAGGATGGGAATTGTTGTGTTTTTTAGGAAGAACAAACAACAGATTAATATATAAAAATAAATCTTTTATTTTGTTTGTTGTTATTAAAAGGACGTTACATAGGTTTCTAAATTTTTAAAGAGTTCGTCAAAGTCTTCCGACATGTTTAAAAAGTTTGGAGTTTGAGGTTCTTCCAAACAGGTCTGCATGATCAATTCCTCCGAATTGATTTTTTCAATATCCATTTGGCTCGTCGACAAGTCCATATCGATTTGTTCCAAATCCGTGTTCTTTGTCGACAAGTCCATAGGTTCAGGGACATAGTCTAATGTCTGGACATAATCAAGCGGAATCGGGGGTCCCAATTCCTGATTTCGAATGTCATTGTACATGTCGGCGAATTGGGGTATCAGATACAAGACTGTATGAGGCGGATGAAAAGAAGGTATTTCAAGTGGATTCGTCTGTGATTCGGCATCCATGACGACTGACGGTTCCGGATCCATGACGACTGACGGTTCCGGTTCCGGATCCATTTGGGGAGGTTCGAACGAGTGATACACATTACGAACCGGAGGTGGCGGAGGTACCATCAGCAAATCGTCATCTAATCTGTCCAATGCCGGAGTTTGGGGAACATTGTCGTAAATGTTCCTCTTCCGTTTTAATTTGGTAGACTCCCTCCAATTCCTGCACTCGAAGGGCAATTCTAGGTCGGCTCTGACGACGTCCACAGAAAAGAGAGTCTTTTGGGCAGTCACCAGTACGTAGCACGTTCCCTCCGTCACCCGGTACTTGGATTCGGGTTCCAGGACGAAAAATTTGTAAGCGAACTGGTCGGCGGCTCGGAATCCCCTTTTTCTGCGGACGACATCAAAAGATCTGGTCTTTTTTTCAGGCAACACGTAGAAGAAGAGGGGTACCGTCGTGGTCTGGTAAATGTGACAGGTCCCAGGTTCCACCACACGTTGTCCAAAAGTAAAATATTGTTTTACCACGAACGTGTTGTCGTACCTGACGAAGAAAGAATGAAAGAAAAAAAATATGGAATGAGCTGCAATATATAGATATATATATATATTTTTTTTTAAAAAAAAAATAGGTCGTATTCAAATCCCCATTCGAAATGGTACTTACCGAAAACTCACTCGAACGTCCGTGTTTTTTTTCCTGACACGTCGATCCAATTTCAGACGAGCGGCCACGGCGTCCCAGCTGACAGAATCGTAGTCATCCCAGCGGGTAAAAGATTCTCTGCCAGTCCTGTAGAAATTGGCGATTAAATTTTCACTTCTGTCTTCGAGGGGGGCAAAAAATACCTTGTCGTCCTCCAAATAGGCCGTGGAAATCAAAAGTTTACGCGAATCAAAAATATTCCGAAATCCTCTCTTTGTTTCGGGGTGCTGCAGCAATCGGACGGTAGTCGATAGCTTGGAAGGGAAAGCGTCAGCCATATCGTTCACGAGCAAGCGAGTCGAATGAGAGAATTGCAAATCGGTGTCGTCCTTTTATACGATCCGGAACCCGTTATCTGATAAGATATGACTTTCTATTTTTTTTTGTTTTGTTTTTGTTTTTGTTTTTAGTTGTCCAATGTTGTGAAATTGTTTTTCATATCAAACAATTTTTTTTTCCAAGTTTGTTCTCATATTGATTTTTAATAATTGTTAAAAAAAAAGGTTTCATTTAGGATTGGAATGCTTTCTAATACCATTACTGGAGTTGAATCCTCTGATAATATAGTTGATATTACATGTGATACCTTCAAGCATTTGCGATTTTTAATAATTGTTAAAAAAAAAAGGTTTCATTTAGGATTGGAATGCTTTCTAATACCATTATTGGAGTTGAATCCTCTGATAATATAGTTGATATTACATGTGATCATTTCTAATACCATCCTTTTCTAACACAATTAGCTAAAAATGTATTATAATGGACATTTATTCCATGATTTTAGGGGTCATTTGTTAATTATTATAAGGTCGTCCTGTCTATGTTTCACATCTAGCTAACATTCATAAAGTTCTAGATTAAGAGTCCATATAATTTCGTTAAGATTGTAAGTGCTTGTGGATTAAGATTACAGTAAATGAATTTGGATCCCCTTTGGATAAAAAAAAATATAGTTGATATTACAGGACCATATAATTTCGTTAAGACTGTAAGTGCTTGGAGGTATTAGATTATTTATTTTAGTATAATTATAAAAGGCATCACATTCGAAAGCCAGAAAGACAGAAAAAATCAAAATTAATAAAGTATAAGGATGTATAGAAACATGATTATTCATGTATCTGTTCATCATCGGGTGACTGATTGGAGGAAAGAAATATTGTTACTATTGAAAAACACATTTCCACAAACTTTTTATATAAAGTCTTTTTTATTATTATTTTTCCAAAGTTGGTAATCATTTTGACGCAAAAAAATGGCCAGAGAACGTCTTTTTTCAAGACGTTCTCTGGCCATTTTTTTACCCCCCTTTTTTTCGAAATAAAAAGGAGATTAAAAATTTTTTTAGTTCAGCAATTTGGGATTCACATCGGACCAAGGCGGCATGTTTTTCAATCTTTCTAAATCTTTGCTGCTGGGATCATAACAGTCGGGACAATCCCAATATAAGGATTTTCGGCGAGCACAATATACGTGGCAAATGTGCCTACATGAAAACATGAAGGCACAATGCGGCGGCACCGGCGTTTGGCATCCCCAACAGTTGAGTACCGGCAGAGCGGCATAATGGAGAGCTACTGAATTCATTGTGATAGGTTGTCGAATGATTCCGAAGCTCAGACGGGTCGCTCTTTTTATACGATTTTCAAACCGGATGTTAAGCACCGGAAGTCAGGTCAAAGTTTGTTCCACAAACTTTTTATATAAAGTCTTTTTTATTATTATTATTTTTCCAAAGTTGGTAATCATTTTGACGCAAAAAAATGGCCAGAGAACGTCTTTTTTCAAGACGTTCTCTGGCCATTTTTTTACCCCCTTTTTTTTTCGAAATAAAAAGGAGATTAAAAATTTTTTTAGTTCAGCAATTTGGGATTCACATCGGACCAAGGCGGCATGTTTTTCAATCTTTCTAAATCTTTGCTGCTGGGATCATAACAGTCGGGACAATCCCAATATAAGGATTTTCGGCGAGCACAATAAACGTGGCAAATGTGCCTACATGAAAACATGAAGGCACAATGCGGCGGCACCGGCGTTTGGCATCCCCAACAGTTGAGTACCGGCAGAGCGGCATAATGAATAGCTACTGAGCTCATTGTGACAAGCGTTCGAATGATTCCGAAGCCCAGACGGGTCGCCCTTTTTATACGATTTTCAAACCGGATGTTAAGCACCGGAAGTCAGGTCAAAGTTTGTTCCACAAACTTTTTTTTTTATATATATATATACAATGTTGGAATTTTTTTTTCTTCTTCTTCCTCTGCTGTAGCAATCAATATAGTAAAAAATCCAAAATTGGTTTCCATAAATAAAGCAAAGTAGCAATCAATATAGTAAAATCCAAAATTGGTTTTTTAAAATAATCTTTTTTTCTGGAAACATCCTCATATCATCTAAAAAAGTAGTAGAGCAAAGCGTGCGACAAGTCCTTATACCAACGTTGTCAGCCCTTTGACCATAAAAAAAATGGGGGCCAAAAAGATGCTTAACTAAGCATCTTTTTGGCCCCCATTTTTTTTACCCCCTGTGAGAAAAAACAACAAATGAAATCATCCGAGAGACATTTGTTTCAAGAAACAGAGGTTGAAATAACATTCTTCGGAACAGGTGTGATGTTCTCGGACAAATCCTCTCAGATGGACGAATAGAGTACGATCCTTTCGAGCCTCCTCCAAAAAAAACAGGGCAAAGCTGTTGGGATCCCATTCAGGATACCTGTGCAGATCCGGAAGAGGTTTCGAGTCTGTAAAAGTCCGAATTGTCATGCATCCCCCGGGGCAGAATCTCCCGCGATCCAATCTTTCCTGAATAATTTCGCGCACTCGCCTCAGAAATTTGCGGTTCCGACTTTTCAGAGGCTCCCTTTCCATATACATCATAAGGGTCTGGTAGTTGTACAAACTACCCAATTTTTCAAACCAAAATGTCTGATATTCTTTATAGTCGGCCCGACATACAGGGCATTGACGTATACCTCCCTTCACGTATGCTGCTGACAGGCAAACGTCGTGCATCCTATGATGTGTCGCACACTCTATCATGACAAAAAATATGCTGGATTCCAGCACGGGCTCGTGGCAAATAGCACACACGTCCTCCATCTCGAGAGTCAGAATACAAAATGAAATGAATTTTTCTCCGAAGCGGATTTTTATTGACGCGTCAGGAGGTTGCTGATTGGCTATGTGACGTCATGTCAAGAGGTTTCTGATTGGTCAGATCTTTAAACAATTTGAGAATCCAACTTTGGGAACAACAAAAAAAAAGAAAACAATTTCTGATAGCTGTTGATTAAGAATACAATTTTGGAAACAAATATTAATAAAAGAGGAAATCAACACGCAATTCAAGTCTTATGCAAAAAAAAAAAAGTCTTATTCCCAAGGTTGTCAAGCATTTCTGTGCAAAAAAATGGCCGGAACGTCCTTTTTTTTCAGGACGTTCCGGCCATTTTTTTACTCTCCCAACGAGGATGTTGGGGGAACCAAAAAAAATTTAAAGTTCTTTTGGCACTTTGGGAATTCTGAAAGTCCCCCATTTATCGGGGGTAATTTCAGAATCTTTCTAATATCATTTTCCTCCTTCATTCGCTCTTCTCGCGATAACTTTCGGGCATCAGGACACTGGAGGACAATTGGATTTGCAAGTTTAGCGGGGCTTTCTTCTGGAATGTCGTCGATGACCGACGCCAATTTCTTACACGCCTCGACCAACAAAGGATTCTCCGGAACTGTTATTGAAAAGTCCAATTTCTTTCGACACCTGTCGGTATTCCAAAACACGCGGCGAACGGCCGGTTTCTTCGGAGCTCTGGGACAACTTGGAGCCATGACGTGTGAGATATGCAGACTGGAGCGTGAGCAATCCTTTATATACCCAAACTGATATCGCCAAGTAGCCAACAAGTAGCGCCAAATACTAAACGATTATACAATATCTTTAAACCAATATGGGTAGAACAAGAAATGGCTGTAGACTGGAAGATTGTCGAAGATTAAAAATCCAAGTTTGACTCTGAATCAATATTGCTTGAGACTATAGGAGATTGACTATGTATAAGATACAAAGTTTTGTGGGGGTAGTATAAATCCAAGTATGACTCTGAATAAATATTGCTTGAGACTATAGGAGATTGAAGATGTCCAAACAATGTCAATAGAATTTGCAATAATGTTTCTTATTTAGGATGTCCAAACAATATTCCAAGAGTTGATACAATATCTTTATTACAAACTAGCTTCATGAACCAATATCGGCAGAATAAATGACTGCAGACCAACCGCTCTATATATACTCAGAGAATAGAAAAAGAAAAGAAAAAAAAAAAAAAAAAGAAAAAAAAAAAAAAAAAAAAAAAATTTTTTTTTTTTTTTTTTTTTTTTTTTTTTTTTAAATTTTCATTTCTGTTTTTGGCTGAGAGTTCTCGGCTGAAAAATATTTTCTGAGATTTCCAAATCGAGTCCTATCTTACAATGACGTCATATAATATAAAACATTCAATGGCGGATCGGATCGGTAGGAAACTTAATGATCCTGGATATTCCCCCGACGATAGCCTTCCATCTGTGGCAATCCTCCTCTCTGCAATCACAACAACGTCCAGCATCGAAAGGTGTCATCAGCTTAAATCGTATGTTGTCAAAATAAATTTGAAACGATCGGGCCATCTGTTCGCATCTCCTCATGGTGTACGGGTCCACGACATGGATCCTGTTCACTTTGAACCTGTCAATACATTTGGTGACAGAAGTGTTGTTCTGAAATCCGTCCATGGATATGCTGAATTTCCCATCGCTTATCGTAAATCCTCCATTTTTCGCGATACTCAATACGGCCGTGGAAAAATGGCGCGTCACTTGTTTCAGGATAGGTTTGCGGTCGTGCCAGATGGGAGGGACGATGGCGAAAGGAATGATTCTGGCAATCCCACAGATGGTCGCTTTCCACCTGTGGCAATTGAGTCGACGACAATACCTGCAGGGCGTCACGTCCGTTTCTAGAATCTGTTCTGGAAGCATTTTTGGGAAACGCGAACTCTTATGTCGCAGCCACACATCCATGGCACACGAGTCGAGGAGAAAAAGTTGTTTCACAACCATGTCGAAAACGTCCTGGTCCAAATGATGAAAAGAGTCGTCGTCTCGCGAGATGGATATTCTTCCGTTCGTGAGGGTGTATCCGTCCTCCTCGATAGCCAGAACGGCCACGACATTTTTGTGACGAGTCACTTGAAACTGTTTTGCTGGACAATATTTCTTGGAGTAGTAGTATGGTTTCGAGTCGATAGGACGCTTGAAAGATCTGACGGAACGAAATTCTCGTGCAGCAGCAGCGGATCTCCGAATAAGGGGCCTTCTCGAGTCAGGTGTCTCAGCAGGGGGCCGTCTCGATTCCTTAGCAGCAGGAGGGTTCCTTGATTCAGGTCTCTCAGCAGGGCGCCTTCTCGATTCAGGTCTCTCAGCAGGGGGGCGTCTCGATTCAGGTCTCTCAGCAGGGCGCCTTCTCGATTCAGGTCTCTCAGCAGGGCGCCTTCTCGATTCAGGTCTCTCAGCAGGGCGCCTTCTCGATTCAGGTCTCTCAGCAGGGGGCCTTCTCGATTCAGGTCTCTCAGCAGGGGGGTTTCTCGATTCAGGTCTCTCAGCAGGGGGGTTTCTCGATTCCTCAGCAGCAGGGGGGTTGATACAGGATTCCGATTTCTCTGCAGGGGTACTGCTCGAGTCTTCAGAACATCTTGATTCCTCAGTAGGGTCGATACAGGATTCCGGTTTCTCTTCAAGCGGGGATTCTTCTCCTTCCTCGTCAGATAACAAACTTTCATCATTGCAATGCAATTCTAAAACGTCGGGATCAAAATCCAGTTCATCATCTTCCAATTCCATAGGTATAGTGAATGAAAAATCGTGATGTTCCATGTCTGACAACGATAGCACTGGCATATCCATGGCAATCTCGAATCACAAGCAAACGTCTTGTCTCTAAGGAGAAATACAATCAGACTGAATGCCAATCCAACCGACAGCAACATTTATATAGTCCAGGATTAGAAAAAAAAAAAAAAAAAAAAAAAAAAAAAAATATTTTTTTTTTTTTTTTTTTTTTTTTTTTTTTTTCCTCCAATCTTGTAGTATATAAGAGGGCTGCAAGGTTTTTCAATTCAGATGTATTCAATCCAGTTGATCAATCCTTTTCGATTTGAACAATCATTGCAATTTATACAATACCTGAAAAAGACTTGTACGTTGAACAATCATGGGGGTCGTCTCAGATCCTCGAGTCAAACCACTTCGGGGGTCGTCTCAGATCCTCGAGTCAAACCACTTCGGGGGTCGTCTCAGACCCTCGAGTCAAACCACTTCGGGGGTCGTCTCAGACCGTCGTCCTCCTCCAGGTCCCTGGCCAGCCCAGAGGGGGGTATGCTTGGGTAGCGCCGGCCCCCCTGGACATCCAACCAGGAACCCCGGGAGGTCTCGGACCCTGAGGTCAGGACCATCCCGGTTAGTCCAGAGGGGGGTATGCTTGGGTAGCGCCAGCCCCTCTGGACTTGAGGGTTAGTTCTCCATCGGAGAACCACCCGCTCCGGCCGCAGCCGGAGAACTGAAGATTTCAGTGTTGGAGGGCCTCCTTATATACGATCCGAGTGAAACGCAGCGGCCCCTGGCGGATTTTTGTCAGTATGCCTTCAGATCTCGAAGAGAGAAGACGTGCTGGGATTGAGCTCCCAATGTTAAAATATACTTTGCGCTATAACGTTGGAATGCATGGACGGATCGACTTGAAATTTTTATAAGGGGTAGGGTTTCGTTTAAGGCTCATATTGATCCCTCTACTAGGGGTCCATGACCCTTGGAACTTTGCCAAAAATGACTTTAGAAATTTCTTTCTGTAATATCTCTCGAACCAATGATCCCAGGGGCTTGAAATTTTTATAGTATATAGAGTGTGATAGGATGTTTAAGATGACCCTCTACTAGGGGGTCCAGGACCCTTGGAACTTTGCCAAAAATGGCTTTAGAAATTTCTTTCTGTAATATCTCTCGAACCAATGACCCCAGGGGCTTGAAATTTTTATAGTATATAGAGTGTGATAGGATGTTTAAGATGACCCTCTACTAGGGGGTCCAGGACCCTTGGAACTTTGCCAAAAATGGCTTTAGAAATTTCTTTCTGTAATATCTCTCGAACCAATGACCCCAGGGGCTTGAAATTTTTATAGTATATAGAGTGTGATAGGATGTTTAAGATGACCCTCTACTAGGGGGTCCAGGACCCCCGGAAGTGGGTTAAAACAAAAATTTTGGAATATCACTTGGCCGAGTTGATTTTCGTACTGAGGGGGTCGAGTAGAGTTGAATGGTACTAACCGGAAGTCTCTACTTCCGGTAAAAGTTCTTTTGGGCCTAGACCCTCCATATTTGGTCACCTTAAAGACCAAGTGAAACCCTATCGAACGCCGAAATTTCAAGTCTCTGCGACAATTAGGAGCCGAGTTATGACGGTTTTACCGTTTTTTAAGTCGTACTTCCAAATTTTTGTATGGGGGGTCTAGACCCCCCATGGTCGGCTCATATCGTGAAAGATCTCGTGAAACTCTATCGATTGGCACAAATCGGAACTCTCTACGACAATTAGAAGCCGAGTTATGACGGATTAAAATTTACCGGAAGTGAGTTTTAATTTTGTCATAACTCGGCTTCTAATTATCGTAGAGAGTTCCGGTTACTTTCAATAGATAGAGTTTCACGAGACCTTTCAGATGAGCCGACCATGGGGGGTCTAGGCCCCATAGAAAGAAAACCCGGAAGTGAGTAACTCGGCTCCTAATTGTCGTAGAGAGTTCCGGTTTGTACCTGCGTACTCTACGGAACCCCCGCAATCCGAAAAAAATATCGGCACCACTTGACTATGGAAATTACACTTCCAATGGAAATTAATGCCTGTTGCTCTGGACCTAGACCCCCCATGGTGAGCTCATCTGAAACGTCTCGTGAAACTCTTTCGTTTGGCACAAACCGGAAGTCTCTACGACAATTAGAAGCCGAGTTATACCGATCTAAAGTGTTTTTAAATTTGTTTAAAATTTTTAAAAACACTTTAGATCGGCATAACTCGGCTTCTAATTGTCGTAGAGACTTGAAATTTTAACCCTAGATAGAGTTTCACGAGACGTTTCAGATGAGCTCACCATGGGGGGTCTAGACCCCTTAGATCTGAACCGGAAAACAGATTATAGGATACCGGAAAACAGATCTAAGGGGTCTAGACCCCCCATGGTGAGCTCATCTGAAACGTCTCGTGAAACTCTATCTAGGGTTAAAATTTCAAGTCTCTACGACAATTAGAAGCCGAGTTATGCCGATCTAAAGTGTTTTTAAAAATTTTAAACAAATTTAAAAACACTTTAGATCGGTATAACTCGGCTTCTAATTGTCGTAGAGACTTCCGGTTTGTGCCAAACGAAAGAGTTTCACGAGACGTTTCAGATGAGCTCACCATGGGGGGTCTAGGTCCAGAGCAACAGGCATTAATTTCCATTGGAAGTGTAATTTCCATAGTCAAGTGGTGCCGATATTTTTTTCGGATTGCGGGGGTTCCGTAGAGTACGCAGGTACAAACCGGAACTCTCTACGACAATTAGGAGCCGAGTTACTCACTTCCGGGTTTTCTTTCTATGGGGCCTAGACCCCCCATGGTCGGCTCATATCGTGAAAGGTCTCGTGAAACTCTATCGATTGGCACAAACCGGAACTCTCTACGATAATTAGAAGCCGAGTTATGACAAAATTAAAACTCACTTCCGGTAAATTTTAATCCGTCATAACTCGGCTTCTAATTGTCGTAGAGAGTTCCGGTTTGTGCCAATCGATAGAGTTTCACGAGATCTTTCACGATATGAGCCGACCATGGGGGGTCTAGACCCCCCATACAAAAATTTGGAAGTACGACTTAAAAAACGGTAAAACCGTCATAACTCGGCTCCTAATTGTCGCAGAGACTTGAAATTTCGGCGTTCGATAGGGTTTCACTTGGTCTTTAAGGTGACCAAATATGGAGGGTCTAGGCCCAAAAGAACTTTTACCGGAAGTAGAGACTTCCGGTTAGTACCATTCAACTCTACTCGACCCCCTCAGTACGAAAATCAACTCGGCCAAGTGATATTCCAAAATTTTTGTTTTAACCCACTTCCGGGGGTCCTGGACCCCCTAGTAGAGGGTCATCTTAAACATCCTATCACACTCTATATACTATAAAAATTTCAAGCCCCTGGGGTCATTGGTTCGAGAGATATTACAGAAAGAAATTTCTAAAGCCATTTTTGGCAAAGTTCCAAGGGTCCTGGACCCCCTAGTAGAGGGTCATCTTAAACATCCTATCACACTCTATATACTATAAAAATTTCAAGCCCCTGGGGTCATTGGTTCGAGAGATATTACAGAAAGAAATTTCTAAAGCCATTTTTGGCAAAGTTCCAAGGGTCCTGGACCCCCTAGTAGAGGGTCATCTTAAACATCCTATCACACTCTATATACTATAAAAATTTCAAGCCCCTGGGATCATTGGTTCGAGAGATATTACAGAAAGAAATTTCTAAAGTCATTTTTGGCAAAGTTCCAAGGGTCATGGACCCCTAGTAGAGGGATCAATATGAGCCTTAAACGAAACCCTACCCCTTATAAAAATTTCAAGTCGATCCGTCCATGCATTCCAACGTTATAGCGCAAAGTATATTTTAACATTGGGAGCTCAATCCCAGCACGTCTTCTCTCTTCGAGATCTGAAGGCATACTGACAAAAATCCGCCAGGGGCCGCTGCGTTTCACTCGGATCGTATATAAGGAGGCCCTCCAACACTGAAATCTTCAGTTCTCCGGCTGCGGCCGGAGCGGGTGGTTCTCCGATGGAGAACTAACCCTCAAGTCCAGAGGGGCTGGCGCTACCCAAGCATACCCCCCTCTGGACTAACCGGGATGGTCCTGACCTCAGGGTCCGAGACCTCCCGGGGTTCCTGGTTGGATGTCCAGGGGGGCCGGCGCTACCCAAGCATACCCCCCTCTGGGCTGGCCAGGGACCTGGAGGAGGACGACGGTCTGAGACGACCCCCGAAGTGGTTTGACTCGAGGGTCTGAGACGACCCCCGAAGTGGTTTGACTCGAGGATCTGAGACGACCCCCGAAGTGGTTTGACTCGAGGATCTGAGACGACCCCCATGATTGTTCAACGTACAAGTCTTTTTCAGGTATTGTATAAATTGCAATGATTGTTCAAATCGAAAAGGATTGATCAACTGGATTGAATACATCTGAATTGAAAAACCTTGCAGCCCTCTTATATACTACAAGATTGGAGGGAAAAAAAAAAAAAAAAAAAAAAAAAAAAATTTTTTTTTTTTTTTTTTTTTTTTTTTTTTTTTTTTTTTTTCTAATCCTGGACTATATAAATGTTGCTGTCGGTTGGATTGGCATTCAGTCTGATTGTATTTCTCCTTAGAGACAAGACGTTTGCTTGTGATTCGAGATTGCCATGGATATGCCAGTGCTATCGTTGTCAGACATGGAACATCACGATTTTTCATTCACTATACCTATGGAATTGGAAGATGATGAACTGGATTTTGATCCCGACGTTTTAGAATTGCATTGCAATGATGAAAGTTTGTTATCTGACGAGGAAGGAGAAGAATCCCCGCTTGAAGAGAAACCGGAATCCTGTATCGACCCTACTGAGGAATCAAGATGTTCTGAAGACTCGAGCAGTACCCCTGCAGAGAAATCGGAATCCTGTATCAACCCCCCTGCTGCTGAGGAATCGAGAAACCCCCCTGCTGAGAGACCTGAATCGAGAAACCCCCCTGCTGAGAGACCTGAATCGAGAAGGCCCCCTGCTGAGAGACCTGAATCGAGAAGGCGCCCTGCTGAGAGACCTGAATCGAGAAGGCGCCCTGCTGAGAGACCTGAATCGAGAAGGCGCCCTGCTGAGAGACCTGAATCGAGACGCCCCCCTGCTGAGAGACCTGAATCGAGAAGGCGCCCTGCTGAGAGACCTGAATCAAGGAACCCTCCTGCTGCTAAGGAATCGAGACGGCCCCCTGCTGAGACACCTGACTCGAGAAGGCCCCTTATTCGGAGATCCGCTGCTGCTGCACGAGAATTTCGTTCCGTCAGATCTTTCAAGCGTCCTATCGACTCGAAACCATACTACTACTCCAAGAAATATTGTCCAGCAAAACAGTTTCAAGTGACTCGTCACAAAAATGTCGTGGCCGTTCTGGCTATCGAGGAGGACGGATACACCCTCACGAACGGAAGAATATCCATCTCGCGAGACGACGACTCTTTTCATCATTTGGACCAGGACGTTTTCGACATGGTTGTGAAACAACTTTTTCTCCTCGACTCGTGTGCCATGGATGTGTGGATGCGACATAAGAGTTCGCGTTTCCCAAAAATGCTTCCAGAACAGATTCTAGAAACGGACGTGACGCCCTGCAGGTATTGTCGTCGACTCAATTGCCACAGGTGGAAAGCGACCATCTGTGGGATTGCCAGAATCATTCCTTTCGCCATCGTCCCTCCCATCTGGCACGACCGCAAACCTATCCTGAAACAAGTGACGCGCCATTTTTCCACGGCCGTATTGAGTATCGCGAAAAATGGAGGATTTACGATAAGCGATGGGAAATTCAGCATATCCATGGACGGATTTCAGAACAACACTTCTGTCACCAAATGTATTGACAGGTTCAAAGTGAACAGGATCCATGTCGTGGACCCGTACACCATGAGGAGATGCGAACAGATGGCCCGATCGTTTCAAATTTATTTTGACAACATACGATTTAAGCTGATGACACCTTTCGATGCTGGACGTTGTTGTGATTGCAGAGAGGAGGATTGCCACAGATGGAAGGCTATCGTCGGGGGAATATCCAGGATCATTAAGTTTCCTACCGATCCGATCCGCCATTGAATGTTTTATATTATATGACGTCATTGTAAGATAGGACTCGATTTGGAAATCTCAGAAAA
The DNA here is from genome assembly GCA_907164885.2 of Dolomedes plantarius. Classification (NCBI taxonomy): domain Eukaryota; kingdom Metazoa; phylum Arthropoda; class Arachnida; order Araneae; family Dolomedidae; genus Dolomedes; species Dolomedes plantarius. The sequence goes on along the minus strand of OU015492.1, from coordinate 97,622,023 downwards.
TATTTTTCAGCCGAGAACTCTCAGCCAAAAACAGAAATGAAAATTTAAAAAAAAAAAAAAAAAAAAAAAAAAAAAAAAAAAAAAAATTTTTTTTTTTTTTTTTTTTTTTTTTTCTTTTTCTTTTTCTTTTTCTTTTTCTTTTTCTATTCTCTGAGTATATATAGAGCGGTTGGTCTGCAGTCATTTATTCTGCCGATATTGGTTCATGAAGCTAGTTTGTAATAAAGATATTGTATCAACTCTTGGAATATTGTTTGGACATCCTAAATAAGAAACATTATTGCAAATTCTATTGACATTGTTTGGACATCTTCAATCTCCTATAGTCTCAAGCAATATTTATTCAGAGTCATACTTGGATTTATACTACCCCCACAAAACTTTGTATCTTATACATAGTCAATCTCCTATAGTCTCAAGCAATATTGATTCAGAGTCAAACTTGGATTTTTAATCTTCGACAATCTTCCAGTCTACAGCCATTTCTTGTTCTACCCATATTGGTTTAAAGATATTGTATAATCGTTTAGTATTTGGCGCTACTTGTTGGCTACTTGGCGATATCAGTTTGGGTATATAAAGGATTGCTCACGCTCCAGTCTGCATATCTCACACGTCATGGCTCCAAGTTGTCCCAGAGCTCCGAAGAAACCGGCCGTTCGCCGCGTGTTTTGGAATACCGACAGGTGTCGAAAGAAATTGGACTTTTCAATAACAGTTCCGGAGAATCCTTTGTTGGTCGAGGCGTGTAAGAAATTGGCGTCGGTCATCGACGACATTCCAGAAGAAAGCCCCGCTAAACTTGCAAATCCAATTGTCCTCCAGTGTCCTGATGCCCGAAAGTTATCGCGAGAAGAGCGAATGAAGGAGGAAAATGATATTAGAAAGATTCTGAAATTACCCCCGATAAAATGGGGGACTTTCAAAATTCCCAAAGTGCCAAAAGAACTTTAAATTTTTTTTTGGTTCCCCCAACATCCTCGTTGGGAGAGTAAAAAAATGGCCGGAACGTCCTGAAAAAAAAGGACGTTCCGGCCATTTTTTTGCACAGAAATGCTTGACAACCTTGGGAATAAGACTTTTTTTTTTTTGCATAAGACTTGAATTGCGTGTTGATTTCCTCTTTTATTAATATTTGTTTCCAAAATTGTATTCTTAATCAACAGCTATCAGAAATTGTTTTCTTTTTTTTTGTTGTTCCCAAAGTTGGATTCTCAAATTGTTTAAAGATCTGACCAATCAGAAACCTCTTGACATGACGTCACATAGCCAATCAGCAACCTCCTGACGCGTCAATAAAAATCCGCTTCGGAGAAAAATTCATTTCATTTTGTATTCTGACTCTCGAGATGGAGGACGTGTGTGCTATTTGCCACGAGCCCGTGCTGGAATCCAGCATATTTTTTGTCATGATAGAGTGTGCGACACATCATAGGATGCACGACGTTTGCCTGTCAGCAGCATACGTGAAGGGAGGTATACGTCAATGCCCTGTATGTCGGGCCGACTATAAAGAATATCAGACATTTTGGTTTGAAAAATTGGGTAGTTTGTACAACTACCAGACCCTTATGATGTATATGGAAAGGGAGCCTCTGAAAAGTCGGAACCGCAAATTTCTGAGGCGAGTGCGCGAAATTATTCAGGAAAGATTGGATCGCGGGAGATTCTGCCCCGGGGGATGCATGACAATTCGGACTTTTACAGACTCGAAACCTCTTCCGGATCTGCACAGGTATCCTGAATGGGATCCCAACAGCTTTGCCCTGTTTTTTTTGGAGGAGGCTCGAAAGGATCGTACTCTATTCGTCCATCTGAGAGGATTTGTCCGAGAACATCACACCTGTTCCGAAGAATGTTATTTCAACCTCTGTTTCTTGAAACAAATGTCTCTCGGATGATTTCATTTGTTGTTTTTTCTCACAGGGGGTAAAAAAAATGGGGGCCAAAAAGATGCTTAGTTAAGCATCTTTTTGGCCCCCATTTTTTTTATGGTCAAAGGGCTGACAACGTTGGTATAAGGACTTGTCGCACGCTTTGCTCTACTACTTTTTTAGATGATATGAGGATGTTTCCAGAAAAAAAGATTATTTTAAAAAACCAATTTTGGATTTTACTATATTGATTGCTACTTTGCTTTATTTATGGAAACCAATTTTGGATTTTTTACTATATTGATTGCTACAGCAGAGGAAGAAGAAGAAAAAAAAATTCCAACATTGTATATATATATATAAAAAAAAAAGTTTGTGGAACAAACTTTGACCTGACTTCCGGTGCTTAACATCCGGTTTGAAAATCGTATAAAAAGGGCGACCCGTCTGGGCTTCGGAATCATTCGAACGCTTGTCACAATGAGCTCAGTAGCTATTCATTATGCCGCTCTGCCGGTACTCAACTGTTGGGGATGCCAAACGCCGGTGCCGCCGCATTGTGCCTTCATGTTTTCATGTAGGCACATTTGCCACGTTTATTGTGCTCGCCGAAAATCCTTATATTGGGATTGTCCCGACTGTTATGATCCCAGCAGCAAAGATTTAGAAAGATTGAAAAACATGCCGCCTTGGTCCGATGTGAATCCCAATTTGCTGAACTAAAAAAATTTTTAATCTCCTTTTTATTTCGAAAAAAAAAGGGGGTAAAAAAATGGCCAGAGAACGTCTTGAAAAAAGACGTTCTCTGGCCATTTTTTTGCGTCAAAATGATTACCAACTTTGGAAAAATAATAATAATAAAAAAGACTTTATATAAAAAGTTTGTGGAACAAACTTTGACCTGACTTCCGGTGCTTAACATCCGGTTTGAAAATCGTATAAAAAGAGCGACCCGTCTGAGCTTCGGAATCATTCGACAACCTATCACAATGAATTCAGTAGCTCTCCATTATGCCGCTCTGCCGGTACTCAACTGTTGGGGATGCCAAACGCCGGTGCCGCCGCATTGTGCCTTCATGTTTTCATGTAGGCACATTTGCCACGTATATTGTGCTCGCCGAAAATCCTTATATTGGGATTGTCCCGACTGTTATGATCCCAGCAGCAAAGATTTAGAAAGATTGAAAAACATGCCGCCTTGGTCCGATGTGAATCCCAAATTGCTGAACTAAAAAAATTTTTAATCTCCTTTTTATTTCGAAAAAAAAGGGGGGTAAAAAAATGGCCAGAGAACGTCTTGAAAAAAGACGTTCTCTGGCCATTTTTTTGCGTCAAAATGATTACCAACTTTGGAAAAATAATAATAAAAAAGACTTTATATAAAAAGTTTGTGGAAATGTGTTTTTCAATAGTAACAATATTTCTTTCCTCCAATCAGTCACCCGATGATGAACAGATACATGAATAATCATGTTTCTATACATCCTTATACTTTATTAATTTTGATTTTTTCTGTCTTTCTGGCTTTCGAATGTGATGCCTTTTATAATTATACTAAAATAAATAATCTAATACCTCCAAGCACTTACAGTCTTAACGAAATTATATGGTCCTGTAATATCAACTATATTTTTTTTTATCCAAAGGGGATCCAAATTCATTTACTGTAATCTTAATCCACAAGCACTTACAATCTTAACGAAATTATATGGACTCTTAATCTAGAACTTTATGAATGTTAGCTAGATGTGAAACATAGACAGGACGACCTTATAATAATTAACAAATGACCCCTAAAATCATGGAATAAATGACCATTATAATACATTTTTAGCTAATTGTGTTAGAAAAGGATGGTATTAGAAATGATCACATGTAATATCAACTATATTATCAGAGGATTCAACTCCAATAATGGTATTAGAAAGCATTCCAATCCTAAATGAAACCTTTTTTTTTTAACAATTATTAAAAATCGCAAATGCTTGAAGGTATCACATGTAATATCAACTATATTATCAGAGGATTCAACTCCAGTAATGGTATTAGAAAGCATTCCAATCCTAAATGAAACCTTTTTTTTTTAACAATTATTAAAAATCAATATGAGAACAAACTTGGAAAAAAAAAATTGTTTGATATGAAAAACAATTTCACAACATTGGACAACTAAAAACAAAAACAAAAACAAAACAAAAAAAAATAGAAAGTCATATCTTATCAGATAACGGGTTCCGGATCGTATAAAAGGACGACACCGATTTGTAATTCTCTCATTCGACTCGCTTGCTCGTGAACGATATGGCTGACGCTTTCCCTTCCAAGCTATCGACTACCGTCCGATTGCTGCAGCACCCCGAAACAAAGAGAGGATTTCGGAATATTTTTGATTCGCGTAAACTTTTGATTTCCACGGCCTATTTGGAGGACGACAAGGTATTTTTTGCCCCCCTCGAAGACAGAAGTGAAAATTTAATCGCCAATTTCTACAGGACTGGCAGAGAATCTTTTACCCGCTGGGATGACTACGATTCTGTCAGCTGGGACGCCGTGGCCGCTCGTCTGAAATTGGATCGACGTGTCAGGAAAAAAAACACGGACGTTCGAGTGAGTTTTCGGTAAGTACCATTTCGAATGGGGATTTGAATACGACCTATTTTTTTTTTAAAAAAAAATATATATATATATCTATATATTGCAGCTCATTCCATATTTTTTTTCTTTCATTCTTTCTTCGTCAGGTACGACAACACGTTCGTGGTAAAACAATATTTTACTTTTGGACAACGTGTGGTGGAACCTGGGACCTGTCACATTTACCAGACCACGACGGTACCCCTCTTCTTCTACGTGTTGCCTGAAAAAAAGACCAGATCTTTTGATGTCGTCCGCAGAAAAAGGGGATTCCGAGCCGCCGACCAGTTCGCTTACAAATTTTTCGTCCTGGAACCCGAATCCAAGTACCGGGTGACGGAGGGAACGTGCTACGTACTGGTGACTGCCCAAAAGACTCTCTTTTCTGTGGACGTCGTCAGAGCCGACCTAGAATTGCCCTTCGAGTGCAGGAATTGGAGGGAGTCTACCAAATTAAAACGGAAGAGGAACATTTACGACAATGTTCCCCAAACTCCGGCATTGGACAGATTAGATGACGATTTGCTGATGGTACCTCCGCCACCTCCGGTTCGTAATGTGTATCACTCGTTCGAACCTCCCCAAATGGATCCGGAACCGGAACCGTCAGTCGTCATGGATCCGGAACCGTCAGTCGTCATGGATGCCGAATCACAGACGAATCCACTTGAAATACCTTCTTTTCATCCGCCTCATACAGTCTTGTATCTGATACCCCAATTCGCCGACATGTACAATGACATTCGAAATCAGGAATTGGGACCCCCGATTCCGCTTGATTATGTCCAGACATTAGACTATGTCCCTGAACCTATGGACTTGTCGACAAAGAACACGGATTTGGAACAAATCGATATGGACTTGTCGACGAGCCAAATGGATATTGAAAAAATCAATTCGGAGGAATTGATCATGCAGACCTGTTTGGAAGAACCTCAAACTCCAAACTTTTTAAACATGTCGGAAGACTTTGACGAACTCTTTAAAAATTTAGAAACCTATGTAACGTCCTTTTAATAACAACAAACAAAATAAAAGATTTATTTTTATATATTAATCTGTTGTTTGTTCTTCCTAAAAAACACAACAATTCCCATCCTAAATTAAAACATATTGCAACTTCAGTGATACGGAATGGCATTAGAAAGAATTCCCATCCTAAATTAAAACATATTGCAACTCTAGTGATACGGAATGACATTAGAAAGAATTCCTATCCTAAAAAATCCAAAACATATTACAACTCTAGTGATACGGAATGTTATTCCTTTCCTTTCCCCCAAAAAATTGGCAAACCATGGATCTTGTAAAATTTCAAAGGGGTACCGGTGCTTATATATTTTTGCGGCCGACTGTGTTCATCGCAGTCTCAGGACTGTAAAATGCATAGGTATACTGGTTTTGCAGTCGCTGCCATAGACGTAATGTTAAACGGTAAATGGTTTAAACTATCCACGGAAAATAATTTTGTTGGTATTGTTAAAAAGATTGTACGTCAAACGTTTTTTCAAATATTGTTTTGATTCCAACGATTGTTCCACAAAAATTTGATGTCCAATGTATCAGCAGACAAGCAGAATTATTTGGATGACTTCTTTACGGAAAGAAAAAAAAAAAAAAAAAAAAAAAAAAAAAAAAAAAAATTTTTTTTTTTTTTTCTTTTTTTTTTTCTTTTTCTTTTTCTTTTTCTTTCTTTTTTTCTTTTTTTTCTTTCTTTTTTTCTTTTTTTCAAATTATTAGTATATAAAGGTTCACAGTTTGGATCACAGCTCAAAGTTTCTGGGAATATTGTTTGAATCTTTTATCTCGAAAATTTGAAGATTATTGTTTCGTATATCAAGTTTGAAGTCAAAATATAATTGTACCACTGCATTTGTTTGTCATTCTTGACATTCCTCATCCCGTATTGTTTTTAAATCTTTATTTGAATCACTACGAGATGTTTGGTTTTCAATAGTGAAAATTGATTTGAGGACGATACTTCAAGCTTTGGGAAACCCCAATATTGCAAAAATACACACACACACACACACACACACATACATAGTTTCATAGAAGGAAAGGAACTTCCGATAAGATCTGCTCTCTATAAAAAGGAAGGATCGCGTTGCGAACATCATCACTCTCCCAATGGATCCCATCGCGAAGAGTTACGCTTGCGATATGCTCTCCATGATCCGACATAGGGTCAAAATGGCTATTTTACATTCTCAATACTTGCGAAATCAATTTAGAATGGTTAGTGTCATTGATGATATGATAACGACTATAAACGGTGCCATGGATACTTTGAACAGCCTGACAGATCAAACAGAGCGAGATCCTTTAATCTCCATCTCGGGGATTTCCAGTGAACTCGTCGACGCTAACGACGACATCATTTGGGTCGTTCAAGATTGGACAGAACGAGTTCGAAATGAGTTGACGACGGAATACGATGCCCAGGAGACCCTAGATACAATTGTCCTGCATTTAAAAACAGCCAGCGAGATGATAGATAAATTAGGTGATAATTTAGATTCGGAGGACTCTATCAAGGTACCTGCAGATTCGACATCCTGTAGTGATAATTTAATGTAAAAAAAAAAAAAAAAAAAAAAAAAAAAAAAAAAAAATTTATATTTTTTTTTTATTTTTTTTTTTATTTTTTTTTTATTTTTTTTATTTTATTTTATTTTTTTTTTTTTTTTTTTTTTTTTTTTTTTTTTTTTTTTTTTTTTCTTTCTTTCTTTCTTTCTTTCTTTACTATATAGACGCTCATCAATTTCGGCTTCAGTCATTCAGTGCTTTGCCTTAGCTAGGATTTTTCTTTCTACCGTTGTTGTTCTACCGTTGTTGGAATATGTGGTTTAAAGTATCCCTCACGTCTACCAGAAAAGATTTGTACGCATTGATCGGCATGGACGGACTTGTGTATTTCAGGGCCATATCGGTTGGACATTTCCTACGGTATCGCAATCCTTACAAATTTGCCAAAGACCTGAACTTCGGGAAAGATGCTTCGGAAGTCGTCCCACGGGACATCTACATCAAACCTACCCCGTTGTTAACTTTGGGTCAAGTTCTCAGCGTCATGGATCCCTCCAGATTCAATCCTCAAGATTTCCTTTCATTGTGGGAAAAGGGAACGATTCTGAATGTTCCGATCATGTATTTTTCGGATTCTTTGAAATATTGTCCGCGATTGGATATTGGAGACGGTTCCGATTATCGGTTGCAAGATTGGATTTCCAATTTTACCAAATTTATCTTGGATGCTTATAAAGAAAGCCCCTCTCGAAAGCGAAAATTGCCAAAAGAATTTAACGACTCTAATGGCAACGAAACATCTGATGCTAGTAAAAGATGTAAGGCATCTACCAACGAGGCTTCTACCAGTGAAACATTGAACGTATCTAATGCCAACGAAGCATCTACCAACGGGTCATTGAACCCGTCTACCAACGAGGCGATTACCAGCAGAACATTAAACGCATCTACCAGCAGAACATTAAACGCATCTACCAGCAGAACATTAAACGCATCTACCAACGGGTCATTGAACGAATCTACCGACGGGTCATTGAACGCATCTACCAACGGGTCATTGAATCCGTCTACCAACGAGGCAGTTACCAGCAGAACATTAAACCCGTCTACCAACGGGGTATTTGTAATCGAACACGTGGAACTATTAAATGTACTCAAAATTGAGAGTAAAATTGTATCAATGGAACCACAATTAATATTGTATTTGGTAAACGGCACTAATCGTGTTTATAAACCCCAATAAACAATTTGATGATGTTAATGTTTGGCAGTTCTATTACATAGTATATGACACATATAGAGTATTTCTCATTTGATTCACAACAATACTTCAATATATATATATATATACTTCATCGCTGTAGTTTTTAATTCAAATATATTGCTCCGACTTTGGTTCAAGGTCCAACAGAAAAACGCTATGGGAGATCGTGCCCATGGGTACGGAATTTAAGGAACTGTTGGACAAGAATACAGCCCCCCCAAAATCATAATCTCGTGAAACATTGTCCGCGTACTTTAAAAAAACCTACAAGGACCGCAAAACTTTATATAACACTTATTTTACAGTCCTTCCCGTAGACGGGATGTGTTTGTATTCTAATTATTAACCGTTTCACTGATGACGTCACTTTTAAAAATTCACTTGATTTGGGAACCTCGAAAATTTTTTTTCGGCCGAGAGCTGGGAGCCGAAATCAGAAAATTGCTGCATTATTTGTATTGACACAGTGATTACCCTATTAACTATTAACTTTTCTAGAGAGGCGTGGTTTAAACAATTTAGTGGGTTTTTCTTATGAAATATGGCATAATTTTATATAAATGAGATTGAAAATGTAAATTGAAAGAGATTGAAAAAAAAAAAAAAAAAAAAAAAAAAAAAAAAATTTTTTTTTTTTTTTTTTTTTCTTTTTTTTTTTTTTTTCCAGTTGTTACACATGTATATATAGAGAACTTTTCTCACACATTAGATTCATATAATACTTTATCGCTGTAGTTGGATCAAATATCTTGCTCCGACTTTGATTGTTGTTTTTTCGAGATGCCTAAAAATCTGCAGTCTAAATACTTGAATGCGAAACGCCAATATAAGCATGCGGTCCGTTGCCAGGAATGCGGGATATCTTTGATTTTGCCGCTTTTGGAGAAACACCTGTACGAGGTTCACAAACTGGATAAGAATTCTTGTCCCTGGTGTCTGGGTCGATACGTTTGGCCCAGACGTCAGAAATATCGAAATGTTTTCCATTTGACCAGTTGTTTGAAAGTGTATCGGGCCACTTTTACCACGGAAAAAAACTTGATGGCTATTGATTGTTGTTATGGTACCAGTACCGCTACTACTATTAGAAGCGGTACCGTTTCAAGGATTGCTGAGAAAGATTTATTCGGTTGTACAAAAGTTTTGGAGGATTGGCTTTTCGAATACGAGATTGGGGAAGATTCGATTACAGCGTCTTGGTGGGAGTCGGCAGTCGTCATGCCAAACGAGTTGGAATTTTTGGACGACAACGTGAACCTTGCCGCGTATTATTTGAAAAAATTTGTCTTGTTGTCGTTGAAGCCTCCAGTGAAATTTTACCACGTGATGGTGAGGGCCGTGGCCATGCGTTCTTTTTGCGACGCCATGACAGCATATTGTGGAAAGGCTCTGATGTTACCTTTTCATTGTTGGTGCGACGGTGGTAAGGCTTCGGATCCAATGATCCGACATCACAGACACATGATTTTGGTGACGGAAGACGGAAACCGCTTCATGAAAGAGTGTTGGAAGAAAGTGCGCGTCCCGGATCGGAATATCGTGTGCAAGAGGAGCAAGGTCGTCAAGACGTGGACTCATTTGATGAATGCGATCGGATACGTGAGCAATCGGCGGTCCGCTTGTGGATTTGATTGGGACGACGGTTGCCAGATGGGCAATCATCATTTTTATATCGCGAAATCTCTCCCTTCCAATTTTTCGGTGATGGCTTGTACTTACCAACCGGACGGGATCTTGGAGGAAATTGCACGTAAGTATGGCCAAAATCCCGTGGCGCCTTTCGCCGACTATTGTGTTTGGAAGAATGGAAAGTACCGGGTACCCATCGATAAAGTTGTCGTGGATGCCATGATGGTGATGCCCGTGAAAAAAATTTGGAAACCGGTCGGTATAAGCAAGCTCGAGAGTCCTGCGTACATGCATCTCGTGGACGGTTACAAGTTGCATTTCGAGAAAGATCCGGCCATGTTAGACTTGTCCGAGGAAGATTGGATCGCCAGACAATTGGAAGGGGGTAACAGATTTTATGACGTGGTCGGTAGAAATTTGTGGACCCCGACCAAAGTCCAACAGAAAATATTGCGTGAGGTCGTACCCCTTTTGAAAATGAATCGAATGTTGGAAAAAATGTTGGACGAACGATTGTTGGAAGACGTAAAGAAAAAAATCAATGAAATATTGGAAGCTGTGGAAAACGAGATGAAAATTGAATGAGTGTGTGTACTTTTCTATAACGGAAATTATTTTGACTAGATCTGGGAATCTCAAAAAATGCTTAGCATAAATTGGAAAGTTGGGATAAATCTTTAGATTGGTTTGAATAAAAACTGTTCCAATAATTGTGTGATAAGTTTTTAGTTTTGGGATAAGACATATGAGACGATATCTTTTTTTTTTTTTTTTTTTTTTTTTTTTTTTTTTTTTAACCATGTACCATGTATGTATAGTATATAAGAACCGTCCCTTTCTTGTTTGCTCCAGTTGTTTAAATCAAATTGCTTTGTTCGCTTCTCTGATTTATTACATCGACAGTTCCTATTGTTGTATTGTGTATTGTATGGCGTCTCAAGCAAAATACCGAATGGCTTTACGCCAATATAGGCATGCCGTCAGTTGTCAGGAATGTGGGATAGAGTTGACTTTGCCTCTTTTGGAGAACCATTTGTACGAGGTCCACAAATTGGATAAAAATTCTTGCCCCTGGTGCTTCGGTCGATACGTTTGGCCCAGACGCCAAAAACACCGACATTTGGACCATCTGATGAGTTGTTTGAAAGTGTATCGGGCCACTTTTACCTCGAAAAAAAACTCGGTGGTTAATATTTGTGCTCCGAGGAACGGTATTGTTACGAATATTGCTACCTCGCGCCGTGCTAAACTTGGTCCCCCCGAAAGAGATTTGTTTGGTCGCCCAAAAGTCTTGGAGGACGACGCGCTTTTCGACTTTGAGTTCCTTATGAAGGAAGGTGAGTATCGTACCTTTGTGTGGTGGGAATCGGCCGTCGTCCTACCGAACGAGTTGGAATTTTCGGACGACAACGTGAACCTCGCCGTGCATTATTTGAAAAAATTTGTCTTGTTGTTGAAACCGCCTTGCGTGAAATTTTACCACGTGATGGTGAGGGCCGCGGCCATGCAGTCTTTTCGCGATGCCGTGGAAGCGTATTACGGGAAGGTTTTCATGTTACCATTTCATTGTTGGTGCGACGGGGGTACGGATCCTGATCCAATGATACGACATCACAAACACATGATTTTGGTGGCTGAAGAGGGAAACCGCTTCATGAAAGAGTGTTGGAAGAAAGTACGTGTCCCGGATCGTAATATCGTGTGCAAGAGGAGCAAGGTCGTCAAGACGTGGACTCATTTGATGAACGCGATCGGATACGTGAGCAATCGACGGTCCGGATGCGGATTCGATAGGAGCAATGGTGGTGGTGGTGGTGGTACTATTACGACGACGAAGGTCGGCGGCGGCGGCGGCGGCAGCGGTAATCATCATTTTTATATCGCGAAATCTCTTCCGTCCGATTATTCGGTGATGGCTTGTACTTCTCAACCAGACGGGATCTTGGAGGAAATTGCGCGCAAGAACGGGCAGAAACCCGTGACGCCTTTCGCCGAGTATTGCGTTTGGAAGAATGGAAAATATCGCGTGCCGATCGAAAAAGTCGCCATGGATTCGATGATGGTGTTGCCCGTGAAGAAAATGTGGAAACCTGTGGGGGTCAGCAAGTGCGAGAGTTGCGCGTACTTGCATCTGGTCGAGGGTTACAAGTTGCATTTCGAGAAAGATCCGGCCATGTTAGACTTGTCCAAGGAGGAGGAGAATTGGATCGCGAGGCAATTGGAAGGGGGTAATGGATTTTACGACGTGGTCGGCAAGAATCTCTTTACCCCGACCAAAGTCCAACAGAAAATTTTGCGTGAGGTCGTTCCCCTCTTGAAACGGAATAGAGAACAAGAAAGACGTATCGTAATGTTGGAACGGGAGGAACACGAGGAGGAATGGAATCGAATGTTGCAAGTTGTGCAATTCCGTATCGAAGAACGGATTCAGAGTCTGGAACACAAATTGGAGGAAAGTCATGCGAGATTGTTGGAATGTCAGGCGAAATTGGAAAACGTGCAGGGTCGCGAGAAGAAACCAGAAGATGTTGTTGTAAAATTTGAAAACGTCCGAGAGGATGAAAGGGTTCGGGGTCTGCTAGAACGCATTGTAAAATTGGAGGAACGTAATGCAGAATTGGAGGAACGTAACAAAAAACTGGAGGAACGTAATGCGCTACTGGAAGAACGTAATGCGCTACTGGAAGAACGTAATGCAGAATTGGAGGAACGTAACAAAAAATTGGAAGAACGCAATGCGAAACTGGAAGAACGCAATGCGAAACTGGAGAAACGTAATGCGAAACTGGAGGAACGAGTTCGATATTTGGAGGAACGCAATGCGAATATGGAGGCAGATTTCAAACGGCAGCTCGCGAAAATGGAAGAACGGAACTATAGGCTCGAACGACAGTTGGAAAAAGTGACCGCCGAAAGGGACCAATTGATCAACGAAAAAATCCGAGATTTGGAAAAGAGATTGGACGAGGCGTTGAAAAGGAATGGGGAGTTGGCCAAAGAAATCCGTACGTTGAGACAGAATGTGGTGGATTTGACCGAAGAAAATCGTACGTTGAGACAGAATGTGGTGGATTTGACCGAAGAAAATCGTACGTTGAGACAGAATGTGGTGGATTTGACAGAAGAAAATCGTACGTTGAGACAGAATGTGGTGGATTTGACGGACGAAACTAGTATGTTGAAACAGAATGTGGCGGATTTGACGGACGAAACTAGTATGTTGAAACAGAATGTGGCGGATTTGACGGACGAAACTAGTATGTTGAAACAGAATGTGGCTGATTTGAAGGACGAAACTAGTATGTTGAAACAAAAGGTTGCGGATTTGAAGGACGAAACTAGTTTGTTGAAACAAAAGGTTATGGAATTGACGGAAGAAAATGTTAAGTTGAAACAAAAGGTTATGGAATTGACGGAAGAAAATGTTAAGTTGAAAGAAAAAATATTTATTTATAATCACCGGTTAGATGTATAAAAAAAAAAAAAAAAAAAAAAAAAAAAAAAAAAAAAAACTTTTTTTTTTTTTTTTTTTTAACAAATATTGTTCCTTGATACTTTATAAACCTCTTCAAATGTCGAAATCCCTCAGTTATTGCTTTGCCGAAATTCGAATCGCTGCCAGTTTGGATTGTGTGTGCTCATCATTTGACCTTCGCTTATTATAAGAAAACAAAAAACCCGAATCGAATTGCTACTAGTTTGGATTGTGTGTTATATATATTTTTTTACCCATCATTTGACCCTCGCTTTGCTTCGCTGAAAAATACAAATATCGTGATATATATCCTTCATCATAACATGTGCGAAAGTACCATTATTCCCATGGGAGAAATCTGCGGTGTTTGTCAAGAATCCCTCCTTTCGTCGGCATCAATGGTTACGATTTTGCGTTGCGACCATCGTTTTCACGGGACGTGTTTGGCAGCGTGGATGCTGGACGAATATCGTTGTCCCACGTGTAGGGAACCCTTCGGTCCTTTTCCGAACGACTTGAACGTGCATGGTTTGAAGGTCGAGGGAAAATCTCTGACCACGCGATACTTTCGACAGGAACCTTTCACGTCCCTGGACAAAGATTTTCAATTGTTTCTGAAGAGGAGGGCTTACCGGATGTACGGGAAAGATGCAGCGAGACGCTCGGACGTGACTGACCAAGATCTTTCCCGATATCCTCCTTGGACTGCCTCGAGATTGGCCGCCAATTTATTTTGGAAAACGTGCAGTAAGAAAATGATCCGACACATGTGGAACTTTATTCGACGATACCATCAATGCAATTGGGAATGTGAAAAGGTGTGGTGCATCGAGAAGATTGCGAAACGGAATGTATTTCTGGAACTGCATGGAGTAATGTATGGAGGTGGAGAACGGGTACAATTATTTAAGTAACTGAAAAAGGAATTATCTGCTGTGGATTCCAAAAAATAGTTTGAACCTAGAATCTCGTATGAGTTGGAAAGAAAAGAAAAACAAAAAAATTTTGACACTTTTGAATTGGACAATATTCAGTATTATTTCTTATATGGTTAAAAAATACATTGATGTTAATATGCGAATTGAAGGTCATTGAAAATGAGAACTCGGGACTTAAAAAGAAGGATCTGTTGTGATTCCAAATGAAGTGTGTTTTAAGCCTGGAATCTCGTATGATTTAGAAAAAAAATATATATCTTTGAAATTGGACAATATTCAGTATTATTTCTTTTATAGTTAAAAATACAATAATATTAATATGCAAATTGAAGGTCATTGAAAATAAGAACTCGGGAAAGAATAGGTTGTGAACAAAAGTAGGTAAAAAAAAAAAAAAAAAAAAAAAAAAAAAAAAAAAAATTTTTTTTTTTTTTTTTTTTTTTTTTTTTTTTTTAAATTATTTTTTTTTAATTAATTTTTTTAATTAATTTTTCCTTTCCTTGACTATATAAACCCTCTGTAGATACCCAGTCCGACAGATGGATTGCAAGACTAATGGTTTTCCGTAGTAGGTCATAATTTTCTTGGATTGCTCGGCTTATTACAACTTGGATTGCTCAGCCTGTATTGGATTGCTCATAAAAAAATTAGGATTGTAAAGATTACAAGAACCGTGAAACCCGATATTATATATTTTTTACAGTCCCTCTCGTAGACTTGGAAATTTATATTACGTACCGGTCCTCCAAGATTTTGTTTTTTTCTTTCTTTTTTATCGAAGAAAAGAAAGACAAGGAAGCACAACGTCGACGGAATAATGGCCACGGAAACTCAAAATTGGGACGAACGATCTACGGAAGACGTTTCTTTGAGCTTTCGAACAATGCAAATATTGGACGACGCACTACATTTGCAGGATTCCGGGGAAGCAGCAGTAAATTTACAGGATTCGAAACCACTACATTTGCAGGGTTCCGGGGAAGCAGCAGTAAATTTGCAGGATTCCGGGGAAGCAGCAGTAAATTTGCAGGATTCCGGGGAAGCAGCAGTAAATTTGCAGGATTCCGGGGAAGCAGCAGTAAATTTGCAGGATTCCGGGGAAGCAGCAGTAAATTTGCAGTATTCGAAACCACTCAATTTGCAGTATTCGAAACCCCTCAATTTCCAGTATTCGAAACCCCTCAATTTCCAGTATTCGAAACCCCTCAATTTCCAGTATTCGGAACGAAATTTGCATTCGAAATCCCTCAATTTGCAGGATCCCGAAGACAACAATTGGCAAACCGTAGGGAAATTGCATTCGAAACGCATCGATTTGCAGGATCCCGAAGACAACAATTGGCAAACAGTAGGGAAATTGCATAGGCCGTGGCAATTCTGGGAATTCCCGCAGAGATTGGGTGTCGTCGTCCTACAGTTCAACAAGAACGGTAGACCCGTCGCATTCTGCGTCGCAAACTTACGCGGCGTCACCGCCAGAATTCCATGTCGCAAGTATTGGATAAACGACCTCAGGGACATACTCGAATATTACCGGATCACCCATTGTTACCTCCTCGGAGAGGTGACCTACCGGATCTTGAACAAGTACCTCGACCAATTCGTACTGATTATCGACGACAACGACGACAGGCTCAAGTACAAGTGCAGGGGATGCAAATCCTACACGTGCATACAGCTCATGGCCGTCTACGCCCTCAAGAGGAACTTTCGAAATACCAGGCTCGATTGGTCACACACTTGATGATGAAGAAAAAAAAATATATATAAGTTTCTTAGAAGATAGAAACCGGAAAAAAAAAAGAAAGAAAATACAAACTTGGTAGATAGAAACCTTTAAAATACAAATTCATGAAACTTGAAAAAAAAAAATTTTTTTTTTTTAAACATAGAAACCTTTAAAATACAAATTCATGAAACTTGAGAAAAAAAAATTTTTTAAACATAGAAACCTTTAAAATACAAATTCATGAAACTTGAAAAAAGAAATTTTTTAAACATAGAAACCTTTAAAATACAAATTCATGAAACTTGAAAAAAAAAAAAAAAAAAAAATTTTTTTTTTTTTTTTTTTTTTTTTTTTTTAACTTTCATTGATTCTTGACTATATAAAAACGGGTTGTACACGTTTCGCGTTATTTCAATTCCCTTTGATCGTGGAGATTCATCTTTATCTCATGATTGTTCAACAGTTTGCGTCTATGGACTCCATTCGGGATGGGCGTGTAATGATTATACACATGGCCTCGGCAGATCGACCCAGAGATTTTGTACAATTGACTGTGACGGACGATAAGGATGCAATGGATGCGCATGAATTGGATGATTACGTGAATCCCATCCATTTACGCCGACGTTTGAGTTACCTATACAGACAATTTGGTGGAGGCTTCGTTGGAGTTTATGGACAATTGGATTTTTTCGAACCCCTATTTCCACAGGTCGTTGACTTAGAACCCGTGGGCTGGCATGCATTTAGGGATGAAATTTGGTTTTCCAGCTTTCCGCCTAAATACAAAAAAATGTACTTAGA
Organism: Dolomedes plantarius; assembly: GCA_907164885.2. Lineage (NCBI taxonomy): Eukaryota > Metazoa > Arthropoda > Arachnida > Araneae > Dolomedidae > Dolomedes > Dolomedes plantarius. Next base: position 97,605,147 of record OU015492.1, on the reverse strand, counting down.
ATGGAAAGAAAAACATTGATGGATTTACACATAACTTATTCTATATAAAAGGCTCTTTAATTCTGGCGTCAGCCATTCATTGCTTTGACACAGCTTGGATTCAGCTAATTGATTGCTTGTTGAAATATCTATTCTATATTGTTTTTGTGCAACTTATCAATATAAAGAACCAATATAAAGAACCATGGATCAAAAGGCATTGTTTAAAAAGGAACCCAAACTATACCCTTCAGTAGGTGGAAGTGATCTAAACCCGTTTAATCATAGTGGAGGTGGTATGGTCATGGATATACTTCCTACTAAAATGTATTTTAAACCAAGAATACATAAGCCAGATGCTGGATTAATGGGGGCACCGACAAATTTTGAACCTTTTTTGCCTCAAGATAAAATGAAAATACATCCGGATCTTTTGAAACCACCTAATGATAATGAATGTATGTAAATTTTGTATACAAACAAATAAATATACCATGTACTAAGGTACCTAAAATCGAAATTGGAACGTTGGATTTAAAAGGAAAAAAAAACCCTTTTCAAATAGGATTTAAAATACATTTGACATGTGATAAAGGATATGTTAAAGATGGAGAACTCAGGTATACTGGTGAAAATGAATGGACAGCAGCATTTTGTAAACCTATAAGTTGTGGTGATCCAGGTACCGTAGAAAATGGGACAAAACAGGGTGGCTACTTTACATATGAAAAAGTTGTTGAGTTCATTTGTAAAGCTGGTTACCAACTGATAAGTAATGGTAAATGGTCGTGTTTAGAAACTGGAAAATGGAATAATACCTTAAAAAAAAAAAAAAAAAAAAAAAAAAAAAAAAAAAAAAAAAAAAAAAAAAAAAAATTTTTTTTTTTTAAAAGCCTTTATATATACTCGGCTCTCGAATCTATTCTGTTAGTTCTTGGATAAACTTTGTCAAGATAAGTCATCATGGGAATTACCAACTTTTGCAAATTGATACAACCACTGCAGTCTCCTTCCGATGAACCTTGTTATTTTGATTCTATATTGGTCGATATACAAAGTTTCCTATATATTGCTATCGACTCTGCTATACAACTTGAAGAAGAACACATGATTCAAGAAATTTGCCACTCTGTTTGGAGTCAACTTAGAACAACTTTAAATCTTTTATTGTCTTTTAAATCGGCGGTTTGTCCAGAACAAATCACAATTGTGCTATCTTTTGATGGCGAAGGAGTACCCATGAAATGGGCCACTCAACGCCAACGACGGAATAAAAAGAGTCCGACATCCTCGAAAACTTTTTACCAATATGTTTTATTTGGCGCTAATCGTATTACGCTTCAAGTTCAAACATATCTCATAAAACATTTAAAAAAATATACTTTTAAATATACATCCAAGCTTCAAGTAATCTTGTGTGGTTGTAAGGTATCGGGAGAAGGCGAACATAAAATTTTTCATGTTGCTGAAGCCACACCCTATTGTCGTCACCCTATTGTCGTTAGTGTAGACCAAGATGTCTTTATTTTGGCTTTTGTACGCTTGAATCGCTATGAAAGTATACAAATTTACCGGTATAAAGGATTTTATAATATTACTCAATTTGCCCAAAACTTTTTACCCTATTCTTTAGACCGACTAATTACCGCATCCATTCTGTTTGGTAACGATTTTATACCCGCTATTGTGGGAATAACGGCAACCAATGCTCCAAGAATTCACGATTGTTTATCTATGGAAGATGTCACAAACCCCCCTTCTATAATAGCTCAGTTTTTAAACAACATAGCACCCTATTTAAAATATACTGTCGTTCCCCACATCAATCGGGAATTAATCCAGTCTTTTTGGTTAACTTATATGTGGATTTTGGATTACTATAGCATGCGGCATTTTCCTCAACTGTATATGGAAAATACAGTATTTGATACCTTTGATCGCAATCAGTTATTGACAGCATTAATGAATGAAGAATATTCAAGTGATATATTTCGCGAAGCCATTGCACGTTACCAGGTATTGACCACCCAACCTATACCCCATCCAGAACAACACGTATTTAGCGACTTGACAATTTTAGAACGTTTGAAGCCTTATTGGGAAACACCCTTATCAAATACTTCGTCTTGTACCGTCGTCCGATTAACCAAAACATGAGAGATAGGATCGAAATCAAAAGGACACCCAACCACTGGTATTGGAACAATTCTACAAAGGACCATCGAAAGGGGCTAAATATAATAGAGGCTGCGTCCCGGTAGTTTAACCGGCGATCGAGGCGCACCAATTGCTGAACGGGAAGGGGGGCATTGATTAATTGTAATTCAGGATTAAAAACAATAATGGTTTTGGTCCAGTCAATATCTTGAAAGGTTGAAATATCCATTTTCTCCGCGAAAGGATAATCCCTGTAAACCTTCGAACTCATAACGCGATTCAACAATTGGGTTGCAAAAATAACGTTTTGCGGATACATTAACACTAAACGAGAACGGAAAAATGTATCATTGTAAAGTATCCAAGGATCTTGGAATAATACGTGTTCCAGAGACATGTTCTTGATTTCAAAATTAATAAAGAATATGGCGGATAAATCACCGGAGAAGAAATCACCAGAGAAGAGAAAAAGAAAAATTTCGGTGACGTTACCAGATAATGATGATGACGATGATGACATCTCGCTGGAATATTCGAATAGCGAAGAAAGTGACGATAAAACAAATGTTGAATTGGGGGTTAAAAATGAAAATGAAACTAAAGGAGATTTGAAAATGGGCACTCCAGTGAATGGAGAAAAAACAAAGGATGAATTGAGGGATGAAACTGATCAAGACATTAAAATGGAAACTGAAGAGACGGAACTGCTAAAATTGAATCCGAATCATACGCACAGTAATAGTAAAGATAATAATATGGATAAGAAAAGACAGAAATCAAATACCCATGAGGAAGAACGAAATTCAGCAATATTTAATGACACAAGTTTTTATTATATATTATCACGAGATTACTTGAAAATTTTACGAAGGAGTTTAGGATTTACACGATTCGAAGCAAATTCTAAAAATGAGCACAGTTATTATAAGATAGGTAGTGGTACTCATTACCAGTTTTGGGAAGAGGGTAAAGACAGTCCTACACTAGAAATGATGGATAGAACACTTGAAAAAATGATGCTAATAAATAAAACAGCACTTGATAACGATTTTGCAAGTAAAAAAACGGGGCCATCAGTAACATAAATTTTCCCACTTGTCAATGATTTTGAATTGTATATTTCTGTTTGGCATCAAATGCCGGAATTCTTTGACTACTAACCATAAGTTTTTTTTGTCACTTTGACATACTAATTGATGTGTTTCATTGTCAAAACATTCTTCGTCTTCATTTAAAATGCATCGTTTACCAACTTTTTTCTTTTGAAAATAGTATGGGAAAATGACACGCAAATACCGAATAATGTCCCGTGTAGTTTTGCGTGTCATAAATCGAGTCCATTTCTTTTTGTTAAAATGTTCTTCACGATACGCTAAACGTTCCCGATTTTCGGCATTTATGCTACCAATATCACATAGTACTGGATGAGATTCCGTATATACGAAAGAAAAATGTTTAATGTTGGGAGTATTCCCCCCCATACGATGACAGACGGCGCACAAGAAAATAATCATAGCGTAAACTGTTTCTTTAAAAATGGAATGCTTGATTTTTGTTGGAGGGTACAAATGAACGTCTTGCCGATACATACCGACCGTATATCCTGAAGATTCCCGGAAGTGACCTGCGAATGGTAAAACGTATCCACTTCCGAATAATTTGTGAAGGATAATGAGGTCATAAAAATGTTCTGGGATGTCACACGATTTGCACAAGGTATAGGATCGCCATTGTACAGAGTGATTACTATACAGGCAATGGAATCGTTCTAGATTAAAGTTGTTCAACAATATAAAACAGGGTTTGTTGAAATGGAATACACATTGAGACACAGAGAAATTGTTGTTTTGTTGTTCAATATGTCGAATAATACTTTTGACGCGATCAGAATAGCCAGTGGACTTTTTACTCATGGTTCTTGATTATAAAAAGTAAAATGACAGCAGTATGTGTGCTAGATATGGATGAAACATTGGGTGTTTTCCATAAAAATATTTTTCATGTACGGCCCAAAGTAAATGTACTGATCAACTTGTTGCGATTGTTAAATGTAGATATAATTCTTTGGAGTTTAGGGGAAGATGATTATGTACGGAGAGTAGTGAATGGATTTTTACCGGACATTGCTCAACAAGCTTATAAAATATTTGCACGGAAAGAGTCTTACGTTTCGAAACAAAGGTATGAATATGCGAAAGCTTCCGAGCATATTCGAGACATGTACGAGGAACCCATATTTCTGATGGCTGTGGATGACAATGTTAGCAAAAATATGGATGCTCATTATGATATTAGGATACATGTTCAACCCTACGCATCTCCAAACCCAAGCGATAGAGCTCTGATAAAAGTGTGTGAAGAAATTATTCAATCCATGGCAGGTTTGCAAGTATTCCATAACAAGCCAAAATAAGTATTTTTGGAAAAAAGAAAAAAAGAAAAAAAAAAAAAAAAAAAAAAAAAAATTTTTTTTTTTTTTTTTTTTTTTTTTTTTTTTTTTTTTTATTCTTCTTATATATAAAGTCTATGGATCGATTAGAGAATATTCTGTATTCAGATGAAGCTGACAGAGGTTCTTTTGGGATACTTCAAAAGGAAATTGCTTATGTTATTATATTGTGTACATCCATCCCCATGTTATTGATTCCTGTATTGTACAAAGTCTTGAATCAAAATATATTCAAGGTCACCGCAGCTGTTATAGCCTTTTTGCTCGTTTTAGCACTTATTGTATATTTTCGATTCTCTTGGATAATTTCTTTCACAAACATTTTGAAAATCTTACGGAATGCATGAGTATGAATTTAGGTTAGTAGTTCAACAATCTACATCGTTTCTCCCTTTACTCGCTACCTATGGACCGATAAAAGAAGAACGGGTGCTATATGCTAAACCGCATTTTCGATTCCGAAATAATTCTTGGGAAATAAAACAAATTATAGATATTAAAATAGTTTATCACGATGGACTGTGGTTCAAATGGGTTCATTCTAAAGAAAAGGCTTTCAAATTTTGGAATCAATCCACCTGTAAGGAATTTGTACATGTTGTAGGGAATTTCCAAAATCCTTTTCATGTGGAATACAGATACGGAATTATGTTAGACCAAAAAGCTAAAATTTATACATTTCAAGATTCACAGGACACGTATAAATTAGTGTTTGAATGGGAATACGGGACCTTTTCAAGACATATATGTAAGTTCAACTATTTGCTTTTACTGAAATCACTTCATCAGTATCGGAACGTTTATGACATCATGCGAACATTCAAATCCCCTCTGTATGTTTTAAAAGAAATGAAAACCCGAAAATCCGTAAAAAGTGTTCAGAATTTTAACAATTTTCCCCTCCAATGTCTCTATGCACATAAAATGGATGGTATATTTGGATTGGTATATAGTTACCCTGATAAGGTTAAAGAGAAATGGGAAGATTACGAACGAATTGTGCGACAGGGTATTACTTTAGGAGACGGATTGGTATTTGCTGCGGAAAAATTGGAGAATGGGAATGTGGTACTGTTGGATGTTTATCAAGTGCAAGGACACGAAACAGCTGGTTGGTGTCGATCATCCATTTTACTGGATTTTTTACCTAAACTTGTTCTTCCAGAAGGTTATTATGTTCAAACATACAGTTTTAGCATGGAAGATTTACCCAAAACATCGTCATTTAAAACGGATGGTTTTATTGCGCATAATGTTTATAAAGACGAAATATTTAAATTGAAAACTTATAATTCTATTGATTTGGTATATTACGAGGGCTATTTTTGGTTAAACGACAAACGTATCCCATGTTCGGAACGATTGGAGAATGGTTCTGTGTATGAATTATCAACTTTAGATGGTTCTATTATTCGTAAAAGACCGGATAGGTTTAAAAGTAATACAGCGGAACAACTGGATAGAGAAATGAGACATGGTTGGAGTGGTCCAGCTTTCGAAAAGATTCCACGAAGCAGAAAGGGAAGACAGTGCAATAAAAGAAAGCACCACAAGTATATTTGAATAAAAAAATTTAAATTGATGGAATGAATCTACACAGAGATTTCTTTCTAATGGATGATCTAGTTAAAGTTTTTCCAGTTGACTGGTATGACAAAAAAAATTGAATAGCGCAAAAAATGGAGGAGTTGTCTAAATAAAAGTATGAAAATTAAGAAATGTTTGGGTGAGGCAGTTGCCTTTGCAATACTAGTTCTAGTAGAAGTAACAGTACCTATAGTATATATAATTATGCTATGTTTATAATAAAAAAAAAAAAAAAAAAAAAAATAAAAATAAAAAAAAAAATTTTTTTTTTTTTTTTTTTTTTTTTTTTTCATTCATTATTATATATAAGCCTTTGAGGTAAAAATTTGCACTAGAAATGGAAAGCGAGTCTAATAGGTTGCACTCTTTTGGAAATAAATGGCCTCTAATGGATATTACACCGGAAAGTTTAGCTGAAGCCGGTTTTTTCTATTTACAACAAGCAGATAGAGTTCAATGTCCGTTCTGTTACGTAGTAATATATAATTGGACTCCTGGAGATAACCCTTTAAAAGAACATATTAGAAAAAGTCCAAAATGTCTTTTCCTGTTAGGTTTCGATGTTGGGAATGTACCTTTGCTCCCACGTAATAAAATTTGTTCTACATCTGAGAGAAAGGATTCCTCTGCTACTGCATCATATAAACCCAAACATCCGAGTATGGCGGATATTAAAAAACGTATTTTAACCTTCTCATCGTGGCCTTTAAGCAAACCAATACCCGATAATTTAGCTAAATGTGGTTTGTATTACTCAGGTATATCTGATGTTGTCACCTGTTTCTGTTGTGGCGGGACTCTTGGCAATTGGGAACCTGAAGACGATCCATGGAATGAACATCTAAAATTTTTTCCAGATTGTTCATTTCTGGCTGGTAAACAGTCTCCAACTGTAAAGAAATTAATGGACGATAAAACTCATCTGGGTAATATGTTACCCACAGCTAAACTTGCAAAGGATATTATTGGACATGGATCTGGAAATAGCTCATCTAAAGAAGAAATATTGTTATGTAAATTATGTATGGATGCAGAAAGAGATACTGTTTTTCAGCCCTGTGGTCACCTAGTTTCTTGCATGTATTGTTCAAATTTAATATTCGATTGTCCAGTATGCCGCAAACCCATTAATCATAAGATAAAGACATACTTGAGCTAGAAAAAAAAAAAAAAAAAAAAAAAAAAAAAAAAAAAAAAAAAAAATTTTTTTTTTTTTTTTTTTTTTTTTTTTTCGTCCTTTAAGGCTATATAATCCCTTATCCAAATCAACTCTTTCAGATTTCACACTCCTTTTAAGCCATGTGGTTTCGTTTGTCCGCCGTACCTGGGAAGCCCGATTTGTTTTTGTTCATCGGTATGAACATGAATGTTTATTTTAGAGCTCAGGATATTGGACGCTTTATGAAATTCAGTAACCTTTACGGATTTACGAAGCGGTATTCCTCCATCAGTGTTTGGGACGTGATACCGCATTTCCTGCGTAATAAATTGTGTAACACGAAATTGTTTACGTATGAGGAAGTCATCCTTCTTATGGAAACGCGTCGCCATCCTAAAACTGGTACTTTGAGATTTCAACCCAACACTTTCAAAATGATTTTGGAAAGGGGATTGATACATAATGTGTTGAAGCCTTTTGCGTCTCTTTCTCACGTAAATGCTCCCAAAGTAGCCGTCGAATGGGAAGAAGTGCCCCTCGAAAATTGTATTCCGTTGCAGCAATGGATCGAATCTCTGAAAATGTGCGTTGAACCCGAATATCGAAATCCTTCCGACCACCTGCCGCCCGACGAAGAAGAGACTGTTCTACCGTGCGAAGATTCGCCCATGGAGGAGAATCCTTTGGAGCAGGAGACCGTAAAATCCACGATATCATCAGATATTATCGAAGTGCCCAGGATCGTTCAGATCAATTGTTTCGAGTTAGGACAGATGCTTTACGAAAATATACCCACGGAAATCTGCTTGAATATTCAGAACGATGGAAGACGGGAAAAGGTTAGGTACGTTCGACAAGACTAATGGGTACGGAAAAATCAGAGCTAATTTAAAAAAAAAAAAAAAAAAAAAAAAAAAAAAAAAAAAAAAAATTTTTTTTTTTTTTTTTTTTTTTTTTTAACTTTACTTTAAATTTCTTGTCATATAAAAGGGATAGTCGTAGACGATTCGGGTTATTAGAGGTAAAAATGTTTGACTTTAATCGTGCTAAAGTTTACGTTGCTGAACACTTCTTCAAAGCATTGCGATTGTACAATAATCCAGATTATATAGAATTGTTTATTCAAAGGTGGTTGGAAGTCGCACGCTCATATGTAGATATGAAAAATTTTGTAGGATTTGAGCCCACCTTACCCGTTTTGGGAAATCTTGTACCCTATGCAAATGCCGTACTCATTGTACCTACACATGATAAACGTCCATGTTATAATATAGGTGCCGTGTCTATATTTCCAATATATCCGTATCGTGTCGTATTGCAACATACAAACATTTCTTGTAATGTTGGTTTTGAATTTCTGATAATGTACTTGGAGTTAACAGGGATCGAATTAGTGGGGTTTTATAAAACCTTTTCCTTCCAAGAAAACACCTGGACGTCAGATCTGCAAATGAAATTACCTACTTTGAAAATATATGGATCCAATTCTTTTGCCTGCTTTCTTCGTAAAGTTAGAGCTTCTCGACTATGTAATTCAAGATTGCCACATCGTCTCGCAAATCAGGAGGGTATGATTTTAAAACAGGTGCAGTCTTAATCCAGTCCAGCAAATACCGATAGTGTAAAACCTCTCTTTCAAAACCGTTATCCATTTGAACGACACGAGCATAAGTATCCTGTTTGAGAGATGAGCTGTTCAAGTATCGGTATACCTTATCGCCTTCTACGAGAACATACACATCTTTGGGTATAATGCGCATGAGACGAAACTCATTCCATTGCCATATAATGACATAGTGATTATGCCACGGTTTTCCAGAGACCCATTCCAAGTTGAAAGCCAAGAGTAACAAACACAGGATGCTAAAGAACCAATACATTTCTTGGGTTTTGTTTTTGATCGTTCTTATTACTCTTTTTAATTTGTTTTATAAAGAACGTTTGTTGACAATGTTATATACACCCGCAAAAAAGGCTAATTATACTGATATCATGGAATATAATTACGTTACCAAAACTTTGTGTCCTTTACAAGGATTTAGATGTCCTACTCTTGAACCTTGTGATTGTCAAAAGATTTGTGTAAATGGATCCAAATATATACAATATCGGGTTACGAGTGACGATCGCATTTATGTAATGGGTCAACTATTGAATTCCGGGACATATTGTTTGCCGGAAGGAATTGATAAATGCAATGCCAAAACGACTGTACCCGTTTTCTCTTTGGCAGGATGGACTTGCATTCCGAAAAATTCTCACATTTTCAAGAACAGTCATGATTTTGTTTGTAAAAATGAGGAGGCTCAAAATAATGATTTAAATGTATTGTGGGACTATAACTTAAACGTAAAAGCCGAAAACATTGATGATCTTTATGAAAAAACACAGGGAGAATACCGTTACCGTTGTAAATGTGATTCAAAAAGTAAAGATGGCACACGCATGGTGTCCCCTATACCGTTTGTATGTGCAGTAGATTACTGTATACGAGACATTCCCAATCCTACCGAAGATATGGGATGGAATGGAACATCATGTAATTGTACGGTTTATGACCATGAGGATCGTAATGATCCAACATCTCCATGTATGTATGTGGTAACGGAAGTGAAAAATGGTTTGTTATCTGCAAGAGCACCTTGCATGAATAAAGATTCCTATATACGAAAAGGTTTGTTTTGTCCTTCAGATGAACACGTTTTGAATTTTAAAGTACCGGCAGAAAAGGGAATGGCAACAGTGTTGGACTATATTCGAACACTTATAAGACCTAATGATCATGGTAGAGAAAAAAACGAAGAACTAGATGCTTTCTATAATAATGAAGATACATAAATGATTTAAAAAAAAAAAAATATTTAAAAAAAAAAAAAAAAAAAAAAATTTTTTTTTTTTTTTTTTTTTTTTTTTTTTTTTTTTAACCCTATATATAGAGATAAAACCATAAGCATCCGCTTTGAATGTCATTTTGGTTGTGCATTCACATTGCACACATATTGCTTTACACAAGTAATGGGCGACCATTTACTTAGAAAAGTGAATACGCCTGCCGAGGCCCCCATTGAATCCTTCCTAATATACAACCTGGAGGGTGGAATATATTATATTACGCCTGAAAATTATATTAATTTTACGTTACGGTGGATTGGATATACACAACCTCCTCTCACAATGGATTTGGCCTCGACACGTTCCCATGCCCTGATTTTGGATTTGGATTGTAAGGGTCAAGCAATTAACGAAGAAATTTTTGATATTATTGAATCAGTTTTAAAAACTACTTTTATTCCTAGTGTATCCCATTTTTCCTACATTATTGCTATTCGACCAAATAGTGCTGGAATACATATACATTTACCAGAGTTTAAGATTGCGAATGACGATTACATTCTACTATGTCAATCCCTCCAATACAAATTCAAGTGTACGTTGAAAAACGGATTAAAATATGAACTTGATATTCTGAAAAATGCCATGCTACCTGGAGCCAGTAAACCAGGTACAGAAAGATATTCAGCCATTTTTGTGATGTACATTGAGGAAAAATGTACCATAAAGATCACTCCCAACAATACTCATGAAGTGAGACGGAACTTTAAACTGCGTAAGAATAATGAAAAATCTTTTTCCCGATTCCTACTAAATTGTAATTCTCGATTGTATCCTGTTCAGGTAAAATATGCCATGATGCCAGTTGTTACGATGTTTGAACCGTGTTATACTCTCATGTATAATACAACCATTGCGAACACGATAGGGGATTCAACCGACTGGATTACTGTAGCCGAATATGTTAACCAGTCTAACGACCCCATCTATATTTGTAAATGTAAGCGCTTGATAGTGAACGGAGCCCAGTTTCTCAGGACATACCATCACATTGAATTGAATGCCATGTGCATGTTGAATTTCACTACAACGAATCATGCTTTAAAAATGTGGTACAAAAGAATGGAAAAAGAACATGGAGATACGTCCCATATTCCTCAAAGGTTTCAAAAAATTCATTACGCTTTGCAGGCGGACATTTTTGAGGACGATCCAAACCCCATTAAAAACATATTACAATACAACAAAGGATATTACTTTTTACCCGTATTTTATACCTTTTGCCAACATTTTCAAGCCAATGCATCTGAAATTGCCCAAGATTTACGCAAGATTGTCGATGATGAATTTTATCCTTTACTGGAAAAAATTCAAGTGTTGGATTCCAAAATTATTAATTATGCCGTTACAGAATTGACGCTTAACACTTTACTTTTTTGTGGCAATAATTTGTACGAACGACCGAAAACCATGCAGGATAAAATTCAATTAATCATTGAGCATAATAAGCGGGCTATTTTGTCTGTGACGACGCAAGAACAATTGGTAAAGTTGTTGCGAAGCCTTCAAGAAAAGCATTTCCCCATCCTCGTGTTGAGGTTACGAAATGCACTCAAGAAACCATCACGGTACATTTGGAACTTTTTGACAGAATCGTGGCAAGAAGTGGTACAATCGTCCGAAATTACGGATCACATGTCTAACTTGTGGAGTAATATTAAAGGTTTTATAGAACAGTACAGACGATGTGGAAAAGTAGGTGGACCGGATGAACAATTGATTGAAAAATTTAATCTGTCGTCTGTTGTATCAGCCATCATGAGTGATACAGCCATGGAACGAAAAGATATTCAAATGGATGCTCACAAATGGTTTGTTCGATTACACGACGGGGCATTAGACTTGTTGACGGGGCATATTGGCGGGGTCGTCCCAGAATTTTTCATGTCGGATCGAAAATTGGGTTTTGACTTACCCCGCTTAGAACTGATGCACTTTTGTAATTCTTCTACTTCTCATTTAGATCAACTGTACCGTTTTTTGACTTGCAAGGACGTCTTTTTAAAATATTTGAAGGATTTGTTTTTGGATAAAACGGAAAATTTGTTTCAGACGTTATGCGATAGAGTGCTGCAAGAAATACCCAATGTGGATCAGGATCCTTTGGCCTTATCCATCCTCCATTTTTATGTACATTTGTGTAAGTACATGGCATTTGAATACGATATGATCATGTATCTCTTAGATGTATTAGCGAGCGTGTTTATTGCTACCAATTACGAGCGCAAGTTTTTTGTATTGAAAGGTTTGACGCGGAACGGAAAAAGTAAACTTTTTGAATTGCTGTCCCGGGTATTTGGAGGCTATTACCACAGTATTCAGTCAGAAAACTTGACACCTACCCATAATACAAATACCGCCACTCCAGAACTAGCATCGACCCTTTTTTCGTGTCGAATGGTAGCCAGTGAAGAATTGGAAGGTAAACTGAACGAAAATCGGGTCAAACAGATTACGGGGAATTCCTTTGTGACTTTCCGAAACATGTATGAACAAAATACGGGTGGTATTCCGACAGCCAAAATATTTGCTACGACAAACAATTATCCAGATTGTAAAGCATCCGTCGCTTTTAAGGACCGTGTGGTGGCCATTCCTTTCGATGCTGAATTTGTAGACCACGCTCCAGCTACAACGTACGAACAAGTGAGTACCAATATTTATGCTAAAGATGCCTACGTTGTCGAAGAATCGTATCAGGGGTGCTTCTTTATGCTCTATTATCATTTGAAACGTCACATAAATGTTGAAGATGGGCTTTTGTATTATCGGGAGGAACCGGAATATGTGGTTGAATTTACACAAGATTATTTGATTCATGCTGACATTTATGTCCAGTTTAAAATATTTATGGATGTCCAGATCGTGACAGGATGCATGACCACTATGAATGATGTCAAATCAGCCGTAAGACAATATTTAAAAGTGACTAAAAATACGGCTTACCATGAAGCAGAGATGTTTATAAAATTTGAGGAGGAATTTAAAGCCTACAGGCGGACAGATATTCAATTGGGGTCATTTAATTATGTTCACATGGCAGATCGAACAGCGAATACGTTACAGTTTTCTAGTAATTTCCAAGAATCAATTGAAGAACCAAAAGAGAAACGGCATAAAAAAGATGAAGTTTCGGAATCTTTGGTATATTATGAGGGTGTAGTAATTAAAAATATGAAACGAACCAATTTAGAAACATGATACACAAGATAAACAAAAATGAGCTGTAGTATCGAACCAAAGTATTATGATTTGGATTTATTGAGCAAGGGTGACCTACCGATTGATCGTTTAGTACGATATGAGTCGTCAATAATAAGAGTCCCCAGGAACCGCGTGTGGAAAATGTTTTTTGACGTCACACCACAACTGGTAAAGGCCTATGAAACTGAAGCTAATGCACATATTATGGCTGTAAAGGGAAATGTATCTCAGTTTGGATATTTGTATTTCTTGGCGGAAAACGATACCGATTGGTTTAATGCGACCTATTTCGATTATGAAAATTTTCCTTTGATAGTGGACCGGGAAAATGTATTACGAGAAATATATAAAATTGCTCAGAAATTTTCAAAGCCTAATACAAATGAATATGATGCGACTTGTTTGTATTTATTGTATTTTTTTGGCCTACTTGCCAATCCACATAGCAACTGGGTTACTATGGATTATATCAGCAACGGGAACAAGTACCATAAATTTGGAACATGGTTAGACAGAACAATACAGACCACAGTGAAAAAAATTTGGGCATAAAAAAAAAAAAAAAAAAAAAAATTTTTTTTTTTTTTAAATTAATTGGTTGCTGGCCATATATACTGGATATTAACTCCGAGCACTCATTGATTCATTTGCCTTTACCGTTCACACATAGTTTGGTTACATTTGAAAATATTTTGGATTAAACTATATTCTTGTACTACATAGAAATTATTTGTTGACATGCTTAGCCGTTTCTTCAGACCTCGTACCGCAGAAGCTAAATACTCATTATTGAAGAAGGATGAGAATAACGTACGAACAAGTTTTATTCTTCAGAACATATACTTATACATGTTGAAGGATAGATATTGTTACAATGCTATCCCTGCTCAGAACAAAGAAGAAGAAATAGTGTTGAAGCGTTTCAAAGAAACTGTAAAAGACTTTAAACATCGCAATGATACAAACATCTGGTGTTTAGATTTAGAAGTAACGGAAAAAGATATATGTTCAACGGTATCGGTAATTGCTAATGAAATTTTTTCAGGAGGAATCACGTGGAGTCGAATTATTGGCTTATTTGTATTTATTGGCGAATTTACATTATTATGTCTCTCTAAAGGCATACTAGCAGTGGATATTGTGTATAGTTGCTTTGAGAAATACGTAGAGGATTATTTGGAAAAGTGGGTGTATGATCATAGCGGGTGGGCCGGAATGGAAATAATGCATCGTTACGAAAACACAAATTATAAAGATTGTATTTTATTTTAAATAGTTTACATTTCTTCTATTATATACTTGCAAGATTTACCGCGCTGTCATTTATTGTATCAGTTTTCATACTGTTATTATACTGTGGTTTACAGAAAGGTATTTAAAGTATACAGTTTTGCTTGACGCCAAATTATGGATTGGCAAAGAGATGGTTTAAATGTAAAATATATTGCAAATTTTTATACGTCTCCACAAGTAGATGAAATTATGGATCAATTAAAACACTTACCTTTTAAAAGTTATTCTTTTAACATGTTTGGTAACATTTGTACTCCTCGTAGGAAAATGTGCGCCTATGGACATTATGGTTTAAAATATCCCTTTTCGGGAATAATTATTGAATCAAAACCATGGGTGTATATCCTTAACCAAATAAAATTTGATGTTGAAAAATATCTAGGCGTCAATTTTAACTTTGCACTGCTCAATTACTATAAAGATGGATATGCATATATTTCACCACACAAAGATGAGGAGTATTGCATGGTTTCAAGTGCACCAATAGCTTGTTTAAGTTTTGGGGTAAAGAGAAACTTAATTTTCAGGAGAGAAGGGTACCCCTCACTTACTTTTGCCATAGAACATGGCTCAATGTACATAATGGAACCACCAACAAATCACTTTTGGGCACATGAGATACCTAAACAAAAGCATATTACAGATGAAAGGATAAGTGTCACGTTCAGGCAATTTAAATTGTAAGAAGAAGAAAAAAAAAAAAAAATTTAAATTTTTTTTTTTTTTTTTTTTTTTAATCCTTCTTCTCTACTATATAAACCCTTTGTCAGTCATTTATTCAGTTATCATTAAGTTGTTTTCATCGATTCTTTCAATTGTTGGTACACGGCAGTAGTATTTTACATCTCCCGTTAAAATTTCTACAGTATTGGGGTGGACTTCTATTATTTCGTGTACATTATAACGATTTACCATCAGAGTACCTCGTGGCCCAATAGCGTAGTAAAAGGTTGAATTTTTGGGACGAGCTACAAATAATTCCAAACTATAATTGTCATACTCCCTTCGATATCGGGACCATCGAATGCAATTTAACCATTTTTCTGGATCCACAATTTCTTTTACGTAGACTGTTGTGACAGATTCCACTAATTGATATTCTTGCCTTTTGCTTTGTACTTGCCCCGTATACAAATTATAAAGGTCTTGAATATACGTTTTGCAAACGTTTGTGCAAATAAGAAGGGAATATTCGGATCGTTTCCCCTCCGGTGTCACAAGTACCAGTGTGATATTTTTTAAAGGACACGAGGAACAACCATGCAAAGAGTAACCTCTATCGACTTGGATACGGTTGGGTTCAACAAACATTACTTGACCTTGACTTCTAAACAGCAAGAATTTGCCAATTTGTTGTTGGACTGGATTGAACATCGTCGAAAAATGTTAGTCATTTTATCTGGTGGACCAGGGACTGGCAAAACGTACGCTGTTAGTAAAACTCTTTTCTTTGTAAAAATGAAACAACTTAGAATGGCTTTCACGGCCCGTTCTGCTCACGCTATTGGTGGTCGTACCATTCACTCTACCGTGCAACTTGATTGGTCCAAAACATCTGTTTACAGGCATTTGGAAAAAGAACTTTATGAAGAACTGGATGTTAACGTTTGTATTGAAAAAAGTAAAGCAATTTTGGATGAATTCCATTACAATGGATCATTACCGGATATTATTGTAGTGGATGAAGTATCCATGATTAATGGATGGACCATATATTGGCTTGTGCGCTATTTTATGGATCGGACACCCAAACCGATTCTTTTTATTTTAATGGGAGATCGTAATCAGTTGTGCCCCGTTCGATCCAATCACAATTTGTTTTCCATCACTAACTTGGATAAGCTTTATGAAATACATTACATAAAGTTGGTCGAAAGCAAACGTTTCACGCCCGAATATGAAGTTTTAATTGATCGATTAAGGAGGTATGTAGATTCCGTTGACGATGTAGGGTTATTTACGTTAGTATGCTCACAGTTCCCTGTAGTGGAATCAATAGATGCACCTTTATTGAGACAGGCTACACGGGCCATGGCTTTTCGGAATAGTACAGTAGATACTTATAATGATTTTTATATACGGGAAATGATGCCTGGGAAAACGATTCGCTTGTATGTCGTGGTGAATGGAAAACCTGAATTTACAAAGTACTTGGACGTCAAAACCAACTGTTTTATTTTCGTAACGGAAAACGGTTTCGGAGATGCTATGAATGGAACGCAACTCATTTTTAAAGAATACAATTCAGCGTCGGATATTCTCAAGTGTGTTGATCCCAATACTCAAAGGGAAGTTGTCGTACGTCGTAGTCCCAGGGAAGGAAAATTTCCAGTAGATGTGGGATTTGCCGGAACTGTCCACAAGTTTCAGGGAGAAACAATTGACAGCGCAAAGATTGTGATAAATTTTAATGGAAGCAGGAATTTAAATTTGGTATACACAGCCTTGAGTCGCGTCAGAAGTTTAGACCAAATCTTAGCTATAATGTTGTAAAAAAAAAAAAAAAAAAAAAAAAAAAAAATTTTTTTTTTTTTTTTTTTTTTTAAATCCTTTCCTATATAAACCCATGACATACCGCTTCATCTATTCATTCTTTTCTTTACACTCCGACAGTTTTGGTTCTAATAAATATGTTTGCTGAAGCTGTATGGATGGATTGTTATGATGGTAAATACGTTTTACCACTTGAAATTGCCATTGCTAAAGATCCTGATGCCGTTTACACTTTCGTAATTCCACCACCCGCTTATTTATCATGTACTTTGAGAGATTATGCTCAAACTAAATCTAGATTTGGAAATAAAGATAGATTTGTAAACTCTACGTATTGGCAATGGTTTTCTAAAGTACCTCTGGCCTCTTATAAGTTGGAATCCGATGTTTGGTTATCACATTTCCGGTTTTTTGTACAACAAATTTTCCCAAGTGATACTCTGATCCTGGTTCGTGGAAAGTCTCAAAAATGGTTCTTTCAAGAGATTTGTGGATTCGAAAATGTGCGTCTGGTCCATATTAGAACTGGAGTGTGTGTTTTGGGATGCTATCATAGACATGCATCTCAACTGATTCAACACCCATGTGCTGCCGTTGAAGTAAGAACAATGACCAACCACTTCTTGAAGAAATATAACGTGTTCGAGAAGCTGGTAAAAAAATGAGATTGTAATTCTGACTGATTGTAATTCTTGAATTAGATTATTTATCGATATATAGTATCCAGTGACTTGGTAGAAAATTGACATGGTTTGATGTGTAATGACGCATGTATATTTGCTAATCCTGAGATTTCTAAGTCGAATTCAATAGAATAGTACAAATTGAAAAAAAAAAAAAAAAAAATTTTTTTTTTTTTTTCTTTCTTTCTTCTTGATTCTTGGGTATATATACCTGTTTGTATACTAGTATGTACAAAGATTCTTGTGAAGTCAAGTTGAGAACATCATATTTTTGATATTTAGATATGCGTAATTTCTGCTCGACTTCCTATGGATTGGTTGTTATAACCAAATGCAATCGGGTTGTTCTAATTAAAAGAAAAGTTCCGTATTGTGTGCAAAATTTCTACATGTTCTTGCATCGTAAACGGGTTAAATATCTTTGGAATAACTTGAATCCGTTTAAAAATTTACAAGATTCTTTTGAATATGTTTGGTTGCCAAAACTGACCGAACGAGATCGTCAAGATTATCAATCTTTCAAAGAAGGACGTATGTTTGAAGACGAATATGACTTTCCGCATGGCCAAATGATACATAAAAAATCCGTCAAGAGTCTCTACGAATGTTTTATAACAGCTTATCGGGAATTTCAGGAAGAGACAGGTTACCGATTTTCTTTTACAAAAGATGATATTAAACGTTATCCGTTAATAAAGGTGCAATTCATTGGATGTGATGATAACCTCTACACTCAATACTATTTTGTAGTTCAAAACGTTAAAAGTTTACGAAGGTTTAGGTACTTTGATTCCTTTGATTTTGAAATGAAATCATTACAAAAAGTAGAAAATTGGAAGGATGATCGATTGTTATATCAGGGGAAATTGGTTCCTTTACAGACAGCATACAGAATATTTGAAAAACAGCAATCCCTGAAAGAAGATTCAAAACATTTGCTTTGCCAACCACAAAGAAAAATTTTTTATGCACTTTGATATAAAGAGAAATACAGGACGTTGTATGTGTCACTACAGACTGAGATAATTTGTGGGAATGGTGTTTAAATCAAAGATGACTTTAGTGAGTTGTAAAAAGTGTGCCGTTAAAATTTCGGTATATCCAATATGTCGTAGAGTTATAGATAAGAAGATAAATGTATACAGGAGCTGAATCAATGGATATACCTCCGCTACCTTCGAGAAACCCGTTCCCAAATTTTATTAATCCCAATACACCTCCAAGGGAGGAAAACATGAACGAAAGAGGTTATGGTAGATATGAAAAAAATAGGCAAGTGCTTAGAGAGTTGATGGATTTTAATTATGCCACTAGACAAAAGAAAATATAAATTTAAAAAAAAAAAAAAAAAATTTTTTTTTTTTTTTTTTTTTTTTTTCAATATCCTTTGCTATAAATTTGGCATACGGGATATGAAAATTCTCATTTACCGTTTAGCAATATCAAGACATGGTAGATTGTGACCTTTTACCAGAGTGTAATGCAATGACGCGAAGACTGTTTCCTGAAGTTAACCTTTTGTCTTCTAATTTGGAAAATTTCATAGAAGTTTATGGAAATATATTCAAGCCGAATTTGTATTTTATAGCTATCCGTTTCAAAAGACCTCCTCTCAGGTACGAATTTCGAGGTACCATGTCTCAACCTATTGAACTGCCAGAAAATTGTGTAGTTGCGATCAGGGGGCAACCCAATATCGTAAATAAATGTACTAATGGGATGATTTACCAGCAGGAAAACAGTACTGGTGAATATATTTCAAACGCTATTATTGTACCCCAAATATCTGATCCGATCTTGCTTCTTGCCTTGTTTCCACACCTCTCAGTCCTTAAAAGTTTTTATCGAGAACCTACATTATACCTAATCACTACTAGAAACCCATTTAAGAGTTTATTGATAAAATGTAGAAGAGATGATGCCTTTAGAGCTCTCTGCACATTAGTAACAGCAAGTTTTATCGATAAAAGAAATTTGACATTAGAGGAAGTAGCTTTGTTTCGATTCTTTAAACGTAATAAATCCGAGTTGAAACATTTTAATGCATGGTTTGAGTTAGCAAGATGCATTTGTTTCGACAGTTTCTACAAGACCATGTATTTACACCCTACCGCCTGTTTGGGAAAAGAAATATATGACATTTTACAAAGGTCAGAAAAACAACCCGATTTCTTACCACCATCCGATTTTTATGATTGCGAACTTTTGTTGAGTGATTCGGGCCCAGTTGGTATTTTATACAGTATATCTTATGAGGGGATGTTGGTATATGTGTCTCCTATGGTTGTAACCCAACCCAATAGTTTCGATTTCAAGGATAATAATTTAGTTACTTGTAATGCATGGATGCCTTTGTATAAAAATTATGAGACTTGGAAATTGTATGGTTTACAATGGTATGTAACTTTGCTTCCAAAACATAAAAGGACATTGTTAGCTATCATTTCATGGTTATGTCTTCAAACCGTTGAAAAGTACAGATTGATTTACATGGACATGATGCAAATAGTCAAAATTATATTGGGTAATGAATCAAGATGGTTTTTAAAAATCTCGTCAAAGTGATCCTTAAACACAAACGAGATCCAGATGACCTATTAAACCATAGTGCCCTCAACAGTTTAAAACGGGACATTTCCAATGATTTAATAGAGGCTTACACGTTAAGTGAAGAATTAATAGCTACTAATTTGACACTGTTTCGGGAAAGTAACAGCTTTTTAGACTTTTTAATTAAAGTATGTGGAGCTACAATGCCCCATGACATACCTACGTCCAAAGATAATTGGAAATGCAATCAGTGCAATTACCGAGTTACAAAGATTGCAGATTTGGAAAATACGTGCCACGATTATATAATGAGAATTAACAAATTACAAGAAGAGATAAATGAGTATAAACAGTCTGAATCGAATAAAGATGGCTCGACAGAAGAAAAAGAATCAATATTAGCACAAAAAAAGTCTGAATCGAATAAAGATTGCTCGACAGAGGAAAAAGAATCAAAAAAGTCTGAATCGAATAAAGATTGCTCGACAGAGGAAAAAGAATCATTATTAGAAAAAATTTCAAATTTAGAAAATGAATTGAAAAAATGTGAAGAAAAAGCAAAAAATTTGAAAAGCCGCACTGAAACATTGGAAAAAAATAGAGATGAGCTGAAATGCAAAAATGATTTATTGATAGAAAAATATAAAGGAAATGAAAAGCATTTAATAAAGGAAAAGGAAAAATCGGAAAAAAATGTGAATGAACTGAAAAATAAGATCGAATCTTTAAAGCGAGAATATGAACAGAATGAACACAAATTCAAAGCTAATATTAATGAATTAAAGAACGAAAAACAGGGTTTGTTAAATAAATTGAGTAGCGAACAAATGGAAATAGAGTTGATAAAATCTCAACAGGTGCCAAGAACTGTAAATATAAATTTGACTGATTCTAAAAGTGCTTATAATTTTCCACATTTCAATACCTTAGATGAGTTATGTTCAACTGACAAAATTGATATGAATGTGCTCAAAGCAAATATAAATAGTTTAAAAAGCCAGATAAATCAAACCCTAGAAGAAAATAACCGACTAAAAGAAGAAAGAGGACATAAGGAACAACAAGTTCTTACAGTAAATAAAGAATTGGTCAAATGTAGACTTGGGTCAATGATCAGAAACTACATGAATCAAAATTATTCAAATATAAATGATTCCAATTGGGAAGAAAGAATCATACAAGAACTTCAAGAGAAAGAACAAAATATAAAAACTGTCGAGGACCAACTTGCAAAACTGAGCAAAGATTTTGATATGGTTACTTTAAAAATAAACAATTTTGCATCAGTGATTGCAAAAACTCTCAACCAATATTTAAATTCTTTTAAAGTTGAGCAGTACTTTTTGAATGAACATGCAGAGTGGGTAGACCAACCTGACTGGAAGGAAGAATTGATAGATAAATATAATTCGTTTCAAGTGTTGCTTAATGCACTCAATACGGTATCTAATAAGGATTTATTGGAAAGAATACAAGCATTAATTAAAAACGAAAAATATCTTTTAGAGTATAGCAAAAATCTCAATATCGACAGTTCGAAATGGCCCGAAACATTTTTAGGGCATGTGGATGAGATACTAAACAGGGAGAAAAGGTTAAACGAATTTATGAAAGAACACTTTCCAAGTAATTTACTCGAAGATTCTTTACAAAACATTATTGAAACGAAAAGAATTTTAAAGCAAGTTGAAACAGAATTTTCTGAAATTGGAGAAACGGACGTTCCAAAAGTGGTAACATTGATCAAAAAATATAAAACATGGGATAAATTGTACGAAACATTGACATCTATCATAAATGTGTCTACAGAATCTCCTGAGGAATTTGAAGAACAGCTTATGAAATATATAGAGGGAAATAATAAAATCATAGAGAAATATAATGCCATTCAGACCTTGTTTTGTTCATTAAATATGGCATCTGATGATGATTTAGTGGAGAGAATACATGCATTAATTAAAACCGAAAAAGCTCTTTTAGAGTATATCAGTCATCTCAATATCGACCATTCGAAATGGCCCGAAACATTTATAAATTATGTGAATGAGATACTAAACAGAGAGCAAAGTTTAAAAAATTTTTTCCAGGAACATTTTCCAAATGAATCACTGGACGATTTTTTCCAAATAATTCTTAATATGAAAGAAATTGTAAAGACATTTGAAGAAGTATTTAAAGAAATTGGAGATCGTGACATTTCAAAAGTGGTAAACTTCATCAAAAAATGTAAAACATGGGATGAATTGTACCTGAAATGGACAAGTATCATGAAAATATCCCCGAACAATCCTGAGGAATTTGAAGAACACCTCAAAAAATATATATCTAAAGGAAAAAAACCGAGCAGGGGTAAAACTGTTCCAGAGGCATCTATGGTAATACCTGAGGATGATAAAGCACAGACCAAGAGGAAAATATGTCCACAAACATCGGAGGTAATAACGCAGGATGAAAAAATACAGTGTAAGAGGAGAATTTATCCAGAAACAATTGAGGTAAAAATGGAGGAAGATAAGAAACTAAAATTAATGGCGTATGAAGAGCTGGCTTCAACAAATAAATTTTTGCGCAGTGAACTGGAAAAATTTAAGCAGGATGTAGGAATCAGCAACTCCGTATTGATGGAGATATTTTATACATTATACCGTTACTACTTTCAACTAGTGTGGGAAAAAATGATGCATAAAACTACTGTGGAATTAGAAATCATTGAACGAATAAAGAATAAATTGGAAGTTTTGAATAATCTTCAGAAAAATACGAGGCAAAACGTGATTGTAAAAACATTATATGAATATATAAACATTGATCTGAACCTAGTGATTAAAAATAATAATGTGCAAAGTCTCCCGAATTCAAAAGAAGCATTTTTGATGAGATGTATGGAGGATACTAAAGAATACATAAATAATTTGATTTTAGACTCTTCAGAGGAAATAACTTCTATGGAAATGAAAGAATGAATGAAAAAAAAAAAAAAAAAAAAAATTTTTTTTTTTTTTTTTTTTTTTAAATAACCTCCTATAAAAGCTTGATCAAAAAATCATTTCATACACATTTGTGGTAAGCTTGTAATGTTTTCCATTCATTGGGAACGTCTTGGTAAAAATGTGAGAAACACTCTTCAAATTCAGGTGACTCTGCTGGATGAACAAGGTTGTACTCATAAAGTAGTTCGAAAATATCGAGACTGGATCGGTGTATGTACCAACAACATCGATAAAGTTATTAGTACCATTCATGAACATTTTCCTGGGCATATTGTGAATTGTACACCTTTTGGACATGCCAAAAAAATTTTACCCTACTTTGAAGACCGTCTTTTAAAAGGAAAATTGGATTATAAATCAAAACCGTTTTACAAAATCTATACCACTATTCACTATGAAGATTTGGGTCGATTTTTTAAATCTTTTAAAATTGGATACTTTAACCAATCCGACTGGCTTATTCGAATTTATATTGATTTATGCACGCGGCACGATACCTTTGAATTTTACTACAAATGGTATCACGTTTCAGAGGATTCTAGTTTGTTGGATTCGTTCGAAATGTTACCTGATCGAATGGATGCTCCTGATTGGACAATTGCTGCTTTTGATTTAGAAACAGTCCCTTTGTTAGGGAATCATATTCCTATGGGTCTTTATCCCTCGGACCAAATTGTCATGATTAGTGTCTATAAATGGAATAAAAGGCAGGGTGTTCGGAAATGGTTATTGTACCTTCTACCCAATCAGATGGAAGCACTTCCTGGATACGAACACGCCTACAAGACAGAAGCCAAAATGCTGAATGATTTTCATGTTTTGATTCAAGATGCCCACGTTTTGACGGGATACAACATTAACGCTTATGATTTTCAGTGCCTGTTTGCGCGTCTCATTTGGCTGAAACAAGATCATATTCTGGCCCATTATTCTTCTGAAAATGTCGGACAAGATTTGGTAACGTCTTTCCAACATAAAATTGTATTAGATTTGTACCCTTATTTTCAAAACTTTTCCGGGTATAATCTACCCAGTTTCAAGCTGGATGATGTTGCCCGCGTTAAACTGGAAGGAGATACCAAAATACCGATAAAATCCACTGGTATCTGGAACTGGTATAGATGTTCTCATTTGATACGAGAAGTGTATGAAAGTCATGATGTACCAACCTGTTTTCACTATTTAAAGCCAACGTGTAAGGTATCTGAATTTGGAACCTTTCGCATGTACCTGGATTATTGCTTAAAGGATACCGAACTCGTATACCGTTTGTTTGAAAAGGAAATGGTATTGTCTTTTATGGTGGCAAGAGCAAATTTTACTTCTTTAAATGTTGTCGAAGCTTTGCATTTGGGTAATTCTCGCTATTTACTAGAGCTCTTCAAAACATATGGTACCAGACTCGGGTATTTTTTCAACTCTTGTCATTTTATGGGCGGATTACTCACTTCCAAGTACCAATTTATCTTAGGGGAACACAAAACCTATCAAGGAGCGCTCAATTACTGTACTCCCGAACAAATATATCATGATGTTGTCGTTATGGATTTTGCCAGCATGTACCCTAGTACACTTTTAAGCAGCAATCTGTGTTATGGGACTTGTACTATTATGACGAGGGAAGCGTGGCTAAATACCCCATCGGTTCAACAATTTACCTCCATACCCTACCGAAAACATTCTTTCAAGGATTTTGAATGTGAAAACGTGCCCGCTGGGACGACATTTTCCTATCCGTCTTTGAATCAATCCGATGAACAAGTGATTGTCATAAACCAGAATACTGAAGCCTTTTTACCAAAAATTGTTCAACATTTTATAAAATTGCGTCAGTTCCACCAAAAGGAGTGGAAAGTTACCAAAGATGTGTATCATTATAATGTTCAACTGGGGGTTAAAATATTAATCAATTCCCTTTACGGGGTTATGGCCAATAAGGACTCGTGTTTAGCTTATATTCCTATCGCGGTCATTATCGTCACCTTATCCCGTTATCAATTACTAGGATCTTACCATTTTATAAAGCGTAAAGGATATGATGTCTGTTATGCTGATACAGACAGTTTGATGGTTCATAAATGGCCAGAAGATAATTGTAATATCGTAAATGAATTTCTAAACCTACCCCATGTCGAACTAAAGTATGAGCAACGAATGAAATGTTTGTTGGTCTTGTCGAAAAAACGGTACGTGTACCAAACTCAAAATGACCAAATTGTGACGAAGGGATTCCAGAAAAAAATTAACGGATTGACCAAATTTATGTCAGAATCCATTTTGGATAATGTTTGGAAAGCGTTATTGAGACCAGACAAACCTTCCCCCAGCGAAGGTTGGATTTTGTGGATGGATGTCTTGTTGAAAGCACATTACATGTGTCGTGATCCCAAAAAGTATTCCATTTACCGCAAAATTAAACCTTTGGAAGAGTACAAATCCAAATCATGCGCTTCTTTTCGGTACCTGGAAAAGTATCCAGATAGAATTAACGAATATGTTGAATATACATACTGTAGAGCGGATGTTTCCCGTACGGAAGCATTGAAATGGGTCATGGATGCCAAAGATTGCCGTTGGGTAAATTTCGAACAATTATTTATTAACCAAAAGAAAAATTATTGTACACTGCTAAATATAGCGTATTGGCATTTGGCAAATCCAGTGGAACCTTGTAATATGATGATAAATAATACATTGTGGGGAATATTTCTTCGTGCTGAATTGAAACATTTCTTTAAAACGGGTAAACGGATAATGATGCTAGTGGAGACTGGAGTACCATATACTTTCTGTATAAATGATCACTTGGAACAAAATAGAGGACGCGGTCGAAAACGAAAAATACAAGTATAAAAAAAAAAAAAAAAAAAAAAAATTTTTTTTTTTTTTTTTTTTTTTTTAATACTATATATAATAGAAACTTCCATTCTACAGTCATTATACTGATTAACATCCATTGCCAACAGTCATTTATTCTATTAGCCTCATAAGACAAGAAGATGTGTGAAGACAAGAGTACCATGACGGACGAGTGTTCTTTTAATCTTCTTGTGCGAAGCGCCGTGTTTCAAGAAATGCTGCGCAATCGAAATCCCCATATTACTTGCAAAACATTGACCCTTCGTGCTTTTAAAGAAATGGAAAAATGTATTGGTTTGTCTGGTCTATTGTCATCGCCCCGCAACCATGAAACTGAATTGTTTTATTTACTTCACGATGACATCCTCGATGTTTACAATTCCAAAATGAAAAATCTTTCTATCGAAGAGCAAATTTGTTTTGAAAGAGTTTTGGCGAAAGATGCTCCTTCTCATGCAGAGCTTGTGAAATTCGGAACAATGTGGATGAAACACGAACCAAAACAAGTTTTGATATGGTTCGCGATGGACGGAATACTTGGCAACAATCTGAAAGCTTATGCACACGAAGCTTTCAATCCAGAATATAAATTACATACTAAAGCCGTACGGGAACTCTACGAGTTCCTAGATTCCCAAGAACAGGTCAAAGAAGTCTTAACAAATGTGTTTGAGGGACGTGAAGACGAGAATACACGTTTGTATATGCAAATAGTTGGACAAGAACAAATGGAAAAAATTAAAATGGAAAGACAAAACCAATTGAAACAACAATCCTCTAGTAAGAGGAAAAGGGAAGACAAACCAACGGAAAATGATTTAGAAGCTTGATAAGATTAAAAAAAAAAAAAAAAATTTTTTTTTTTTTTTTTTTTTATCTTGTCCTATATATAAGCTACTTCTCTGCGTATTTAATTCATTTCACGTATTGGTTCTATTGGATTGTCTTCAGACTCTAATGGGGATCTTTTAAGCATTTCAAATGTGACGTTTTCTTTTCCAAGCCATTCTTTACAGACTTTTTTCCATTGAAGAAGATATGCTTGATGAGTTTTTGGAAATAAGAGTCGTACGTTTTCGTAATCTTCCAACACCATCGGGTGGTTTTGTAGAAAGGATCGACGTTTAACCGGGTCGTGGTTGAACCAACCCAACACATCGGATACTTTGAGTTTGGTTTCGAGTAGCAAGAATATAAGCATACATAGTTCGTTTGTAGTTTTACGTATTTGAACCTTTTTGCGAATAATTTTTAGCTCGTTTACAGAAAACTGGTTCTTTCTTGACATTGCTTTTTATTTATTTATTTATTTATACATACACACACATATATAATACATATGAACATAGCTTCAAAATTGTTGGAAGAAGTTCAATTAAAACGACCTGATCTCTATAAATGCATTTTGAAAAAAATACAACCCCATGGATTGAATTCAGTTCTCAAATTGTTCGAACGTCATCTTTGTAATGTTAATGATTTGGGTATTTTTAATCGACATCGAGACAAAATCCCGGAATTTGTTTGGGCATTTATAAAACATTGCAAGTTTCCCGTTCCCGGAGATCCATTTGGGATATTTTTGACGTGTCGCATTACCAAATCTGATACTCAAGGCACTCTGGATAGTAAACATTTGTCTTCGTCGTTGGACGAAAATAAGGTATATTTTAACGTGGAAAAGGTCATCTTGAACGAATTAAACTTGTTTTCGTCCCAAATTCAAATCTTTGAATTAGCCAATAGACATCATTATGCAACTGTTTTTGTAACAAATGCAACAGTTGATACGTTACTAGAGTCCATTCCCGAAACAGGTCATTTGAAAAGGGGAGAGCCAATTAATATGGCTCAAACTCTTCAAGGGGCCTACAAATATTTGACTCATTTTAAGTATCTCGTCGTAGAACACCGAGGCTGTTTGAAAATATTGTACAAAACTTCCAAGGATCTTTATTTCTTGTTAAGATATTTGACCACGGATCAGATTGTAGCGTTTTCTGACATTCGGAAAGTGTATGAAAAATGCGGTATTATTGCTCATTTTTTCAATTTACTACGAATTGCAAATTATCAACTGTTTGTCGATAATAATCAATCAGTTTACGAAAAAGACGTGACAACCATTATGAAATTCCAATGTATGAGTGGGACACCTCTCCCATTGACACGAGACGGATTAGCCAAAAACCCAGAAAGAACACCGCTAGAAATAGTCAGTTTCGAAGCTCCCAAAAAGAATTATGCACAATTAACCACGGGCGATAGACAAGACATATGGTATGAAGTGAAAACGTCATCGGACAGGATATATTTCGGAAGACAGTTTAATGACGGAACGGGATATTGTTTTAGCTTATTATCCGGAGTGATTTTTGATTATTACCCAGAGAATAAAGAGGAGGAAATGTCTGGATCAGAAAATTTATCAAACACTTTTGAAAATCGATATACAACTACTAAAACAATTAAGCTAAGACAGGTCGAAAATAGTTTAAAAGATCTTGGTATGGACGCGCAATCTTATTCTGATTACGTTTCTAAGGCATATATTCATCCTCAGTGTTCTTTGGCTATACAGAAAACTTTAGATGAACACAATCCTACTTTTTCCGAGGACGAAAGATTGCTAGTTGCAAAAGTACTGGGTTCCGATTTCAACGATCGCTGGGAAGTGGAAAAAATGGCTGATATTTTGACTCAAAAAGTGTGTGATGAAGATTTAATTAAAAGCCTGAATAAAATTTTTGCTGTAGACTTTTTCGAACCAGAATTCAATTACAAGTACTATATTGACAACCTAAAATATAAAATTTCTGAAGATGGCAAAAACGACGTGTTTACCCCATACACTCATCATGTCAATGCAGTTCGGGAACTATATGCAAAACACGAGTCCATGTTTCCACTTAAAGTGAATGAGATTGCCATGAACGTGTATCAAAATAAAAATTACAATAAGGAAAACGTGGAAAATTTGTATGGTATCGATGACAGTAACGCAGAAATTACATACGTCACTCATTGTGGAATGAGCATTGATGACGTCAAAGAAATGGTTTTGAAACCTAAAATAGAAAAAAGCATGTAAAAATATATAACGTCTAAACATCCACATAATATCGTAACCGTGGTCGTATAGTGGTTTAGTACGTTGCGTTGAGGCCGCAATGATTCATGTTTGAATCCTATAATACTGAAATAAAAAAAAAAAATAAAATTAAAAAAAAATTTTTTTTTTTTTTTTTTTTTTTTTTAATAACTTCCCCATGCTTTCCCTTTATATATAAAGGTGTTCCAGAGTCATTTTGAATAGTTTTATGTCGGTTTGTCAAATATTACTCTATGGATGTTTTTCCACAGTGGTCTTTGGCTCTACAGTTTAATCAAATGGTCAACGCTGACACTTGTCGATACGTTTTACTGCTGACACGAACCTACTCCTTTCGACTCGAAAAAGATATTTCTCAAACTTTGAAAATTACAAAGAAATCTGTTACCTGGTTCGTACAACAGTTTCAGAAGCATGGCGTGCGAATTCACTATGCTACCCTATTCACGGAAAAAGACAAAAAATACTTTGGACCTATTGCCACCAAAATATCCAGTGGCATTGTCGGTAAACTCTTGGAGTCTTTTAATCCCTCGGTCACATTCGTTTGTTCCAATACATTTGGAAAACAACTGTCCTTGTACAACAAGTTTCAAATCATATCCCCCGAAACTCTGGCCGATCAGCTGCTTGGATTTTCAAATACAACACCTCTTGCACTTGAAACTAGCACATCACATACTTGAAGGACAATCCAATGATACCTTACAGCAGCATTGCCAAAATATCTTGCGAACGGTCAATCAGTGGCTCAAACTGCCAGATCTAGCTACGAACAACGATTACCTATTTTACCAGCAAAACCTGATGAAATTATTTGCCGCTACGGCCAGCAAACATTATGCCATCAAAGAAATGCCTCAAGACCTATCTGAATGGAATCGGCTCTTGTCGCACTGGTTACGACAGAATACTTGTGGACCACTTGTTAAAGAAAGGAAAATTTATTTCTTGCTTGCCATCGATGGGTTTTCGGGTTTTAAACCCAATGATTTGAAAAAATACTTGCCCAATTTACAAAGCTCGATAAGGCCAGAATACCATCTACACCATCAAGCAGTGCGACACATGTACCAATGGATTGATCAATCCAAAGTGTCCAGTTTGACGGGCACGGATTCAGCATGTGTCGTGTTTTTGACATTATTGACATTATATTCAAAACGATTAATTATTCATGATCATCAAATAATTATGCATCTGCAACAAATACGGACATGGGTTGATGGATTTTTACATAATCATTCCAATTATTATAAAATTATACAAGAGATAGATGATTCATTGCTGGAAGAATTGGGAAAAGAATACACTTGTGTATTTTTGAATGAGGATCAATGGAAGGGAGTCGGGATGGAATTGATTACTAAACTTGAATATTATTTAAATGACATGTAACAGATTTTGATTTAAAAAAAATTAAAGTATAAAGATTTTGTATGCAATCATTCAGATGGAGTACCTCAATAGACAAGGATGTTTCCTTTGCTACAACTTATCAAGTTTAGTTCCAAAAGCGGCACAAGTCATAGTTCTTTGATTGACCTTCAGCAAATTCATGTTCGAAACATTTTTTTGTTTTGTTTCGGACTTACTGTGGCACGACAATTGTTTGGGGATAATATCATCTGTCAAATGGATAAGCAATCCATATCCCAATCTTATATAGATATGCATTGTTTTATTAATGGCACTTTTACTCTAGGAAATCCTACATTATATCACAGTTATTATCAATGGATTCCTGTGTACTTGTTACTGTTAGCTTTTGGTTTTTATTTTCCTTTTTCCTGTTGGTCGAAATGGTTTAAACCGTATATGGACGAAATATCAGGACCTGTAAAAAATTGCGATGAAGCTGCAAATGTGTTCAATATTATTAAACAGTCCAAAGGGGATTTTTTGTTTTGGAAGACATGTTCGTTGGAATTGTTCTATGTTGTCTATTTATTTTGCCATTTATGGTTTGCTGATATATTTTTCAACAATGCTTGGTCCCAAACAGGATGGTCTTGGATAACCATTCCCAAACTGTTCCCTGAAACGGGTACATGTAATATTACTTATTTTGCTGGAGGCGGTACAACAGTGGGAGGGTTTCGATGCTTATTGCCTTTAAACAGTATTTACCGTAAAATATTTTGGGTTTTGTATGGCATGATAATTGGGTTGATAATAGCAAACATACTGATGTTTATATATCGTATCGCGTTAATTGCAAAATTTGGACGGGCGTTTATAAATGTGTGGTGGGCCACTAGAATTGCGCGAAATTCAGCTGAAACGTGGCGTATTAAAATGTACTATGATAAATGTTGTAACATAAAAATGGATAAACTTGAGGGTCTTGAATTAGAAAGAGTCTGAAAAAAAAAAAAAAATTAATTTTTTTTTTTTTTTCATATATTTATGCATATAAAGCTCAACCTGATAACTTTAATGAATTGTACGTTCGCCGTGAGGAAGCATAACACAATAATTGCACGCTTTGTTCAAGATAACTATTGACCTAGCTATTGTGCGCAAAGATTCATCTGCGAGTTTATATCTTTTGTTCTCGTCTTCCAAAGAATATATACCTATATAATCTTCAATGTCCAAATCCATTTTTAAATTATAACATTCTCCATTTTGTTGTTTGTTTGATAGAAATTTGTAAGGGTTGAACTCTTCTTTACGCCGTTTGTTGATTGGTCGATAAACTGTTGGTTTTATGTGTCGACCATTTTCTGGATCAAACACTAATTTATCGCAAATTTGACTTCCTACTGGATCTGCTTCGGGATCGTCACTGGAACTGGGATTCAAAGATTTAAATTTCTTCATATCCATATAACTTTTTATAAATTCATCAAAGTCGAGTTGTGGGTGAACTTCCTGAAACAACTCTTTCGCTTTTGCAGATACTTCTGGAAGAACATTAAGTGGTTCCTCAAAATTTACAAAGTAATGATCAAATATTTCCTTGTTTTTCACACAAAGGTTTTCAGCCATAGTCTCTAATGTCTCAGGTGCAAAACTATTCATAGTACTTTATTGTCATGGAAATTCTTGATATTATTAGACGAAAATCATGTAAGGAAATTGTTGACATTGAGTTATCCACATTTTGTAACATTAATGTATCTTTTAAAGACGGAACATTTGCACAAGAAAAGCTGGATGGAAAATTGAAAATGTTTTTTGGCATTGTCAAAGGAGTGGAATTTGAACGTATTCAAGGAGATACATCACATTGTATTAATACACCTGTAAATTATTACAAGTTGCTGGGATTTTGTCCCGGGGATGCTATTAATTTTTACCAAGACAATGTAACTTTGGCTATTTTATTTTCATAGCTCTGATAAACTGATCCATTTGTTGACAACTAAAACGACATTTTAGATATTTGAATAAGCATATAGCGCAAAGTGCCATGAATATGATGAATGTTAAAACAATAAAATGCAAACGGTAATTTGTCTTTTTGGATTCGATGGTTAAGATGGAAATAGAGTACAATAATCCACCAGCTAATGCAAAAATACCGAAAGGTTCAAGTTGTCCCACGTTCAACATGATAATCGATCTTTAGCAACGCACAAGTTTTCGTGTACTTTATTCCAAAATTCTGGATGCAGCGCCAAGGAGTGATTTAACTCACCAGCAAATGAATGATAATCGGGAAATAATTCAGCAAAACTATGCACACTTTGTTGCATTGAAGTCATCGGATGCTCCTTCATCCATTCCTTTATCTTTTCCCATAAATTACCCCATTGGGGGAAAATTTTTTCCAGTTCATTTTTAATATAGTTCATTTTGTAGGTACCAAGCATTGTTTCCATGAAAAGTATGATCTGATCGTATGTGTTCCTAATAATCTTTTCTGGAGTATCCATAGCTCTTTATTTCAATTTATGAAAAGCTTTTCAAAAAAATACGTTGCCTGTACATTTTTGAAAAAAAAAAAAAAAAAAAAATTTTTTTTTTTTTTTTTTTCAAATTGATTCTTGACTATATAAACCATCTATAGACCTTTCCATTTCATTCAACAACTGAAATCGCTTGCAATATGGCAATCCGTTTCTGCATGTATGACACGATACCTATGTGCCCCGAGAAAAACATGGCCGGTCGTACCCGAATACTCGACAAGTGGGCCGACCGAGACATGTTCTTACCGTCTGAAGAAATATTCTGGTGGCGTACGCCGAGATATTTCCTCCGAGATAATTCTCCTCGGAACGAGTTGACATTTCAGGGGAACTTGGAGCTCGCCGCGAAATACGTGGAAAAGTTTATTGCATTACCTAAGCCGGTAAAATGGTACAGCGTCAGGATTAGAGCTACGGCCTTACGATCGTTTTACGATGCCCTCTCCGATTTTAAAGATCAGTTTTTCTTGCTACCCTTTTGGTGCTGGTGTGACGGAGGTAAGACTTCGGAAGATCTCATGATCCGGCATCACAAACATATGATTTTGGTGGCACGAAACGGAAAAGATTTTCTGAAAAATTGTTGGAAAAGAGTTCCGCATGCTGTGAACAGGAACCGCATCAAGACGTGGAGTCAATTGTCGAAAACTATCGGTTACGTCAGCGACACTAAATCCGGTTGCGGGTACGGCAAAAATCATTTCTATATTGCAAAATCGCTTCCTGCCAACTATTCCATGGCCGTGGCGGCAAGAGTTGCATCAGACGGTATCCTAGTCGAAATTACGCGAAAGTATGGCCCCCGTTTAGACAAATATTGTGTTCTCGAAAATGGAAAGTATAAGGTACCAATCTATAAGGCCATTCCGATCGTTATACCCGTGGAAAGAATTTGGAAACCCGTGAGAATCGATGACGACGAGAGTCCCGCGTACCTGAATCTCGTGGAGGGTAAAAAGTTACATTTCGAACGAGACGAGGCCATGTTGTTCTTGTCCGTCGACGACTGGATTATGAAACAATTTATGGGGGGAAATTGTTTTCCGTGGTAAATGCCTTGAGTTGCACAACGTGGATTGATTTAAAAAAAAAAAAAAAAAAAAAAAAAAAAATTTTTTTTTTTTTTTTTTTTTTTTTTTTTTTTATATAAATATAAACTTTATAGCTATATAAACCCACCAGCTATCTTCAGTTGCTTTATATTCAACTTTATACTACGGAACCTACCTGTTATTTTTTGAACTATACTATATTCAAGTTAAATTTAAAATGACAACCATTGACGTGCACAGATCGAGTTTGCTGGTTGTGATAGATCGGCTTGTAGATGGTGAACTTGTGCAATTTTGGGAAACCGCGAGAATGTATCTGAATGCAAATAGTAGGCACCTGAATGAAGATAATTTGTATCGGAATGAAGATAATATGTATCGGAATGAAGATAATATGTCTCGGAATGGAGATAATATGTCTCGGAATGAAGATAGTAAGCACGTATATTTCCCGACTGTTGTTGTGACTCCGGACGTGATGGAAAAAGTACCCGAATGCCCCATTTGCATCACGGAGTTCATATTGAGGGAAGAAGTGAAGGTTTTACCATGCTCGCATATTTTTCACGAACGATGTTTGAAAAAATGGATCTCGTATAAAAAATCTTGTCCCGTTTGCCGAAAGGAATTCGACTTGAACGTCGATCCCTGGTTGTTGAATGAAGTTTATTCCAACGAAGGCGAGGAGTGGACGTTAAGGAGGATCAGAATGAACGTTCGAGATTTATTTCGGAATGCCCGAAGAACTCGATGTGAATACATTTCACCGCCACGGAGAAATTTTGCTTGTAAATGTGGACGGAAATCTGGAATGTAACCGGAAAAATGTAACCCCAAAAAACCCTAAGGTTGATATATCAGTTGATATGAAAGGTTGTTAAAAAAAAAAAAAATAAAAAAAAAATAAATAAATAAATAAAATTTTTTTTTTTTCACAAATATTACATTTGGGATATATAAGAGCGAGCTGTACACTTTTCGAGTTATTCGGATTACTTTTAATCTCTATACTTCTATCTGCTGGTAGTCTATATAGTATATTTGATTGGATTATTGCTTTGTATCGGATTAATCGTCTATTTGTACGTCATGGAAACTAACAAACATTTGCCCGACTTTCAGTACTCTGCACACGTAACGTTTGTTCGTTTGGAGGGAAAATGGATCCCCTGGGAATTGGTTTTTACCGGTACGAGACCCCATACTAGTTATACCATCTTATTAGATACAGGCGATTTGCAATTCACGCACCAAGATTTGCTCTACAATTATCGAGTGTACGACTTTCCCAGACGCAAAACAGTTTCCCTCTACAAGGCTCGCCCACAACACGTGGACGAGTACGTGAAAGAATTTTACGAAAATCATCTCAAGGGCCGAGACGGATGGGAAGTTACCGTCGCGGCTGTCGACAAGCACACCATGCAATACCTCAATAGAATTTTGCCACGAGTGGTTCAATTACCCGGGAGAAATTGGGGCGACGTCTTGACCCGACAGGCTGTCGTGGAATATAGAGTTAGGAACCGGGCCTGGGAAGAGGATTCTGGGATAGATTGAAAAGATTCAGGATTGACATGAATATTGTAAGGTATAACAACAATAGAAGGAATACCATAAAATCCCAAATGATGGTGAACATTGTAAAATTAGAAATACTTTTGGGCTATGATGTATGAAAATCTATTTATGGTGTAAAAAAAAAAAAAAAAAAAAAAAAAAAAAAAATTTTTTTTTTTTTTTTTTTTTTTTTTTAACTTCATTTCATGTCTATATAAAGTCTTTCTCCGTATCGTACAGCCTTAATCGAGCTTCTGGTTTTATGGAATGTTATACTGTTACAGTTCGAAATCTAGCTCTCGTTTGGGAAAAAAGTTTGCTTATTCATTATTTAGCTGCCTTCTTCCGAACTCAGCAATCGCGTGTTGCTTTCAAACTGTTGCGTTGCTCTCCGTGGATGTATTCAAATTCTTTTTGTCATTTTGAAATAGTGCTTTACAATTTTAATGGTGACCGTTTTCGTACCCGATACCGTACCAAGGGACTTTATAAACATGGCTCGAGAAGAAGGGCTGATTGCCATCGTAGACGCTCTACCCAAATCGTTTGTTAAAATTGTTGTTGTAGAAGGAGGACTTTGCTGCGCCTGTCGAACTCCCCATCACATTGCGATAGACGAGGATGCTGTCATCGTGAAAATGGGAACGCACGAAGTTGTCGGATTTCCAGGTTACGCGTTACCGGAATCTTGTTCCATTTCACAAACAGCTCTTGTCGTAGCTTGGTTGTGCAGATTTAGATTCAAGACGTTTCGAACTGCCATAGTCGACGGGTCTCTCGTCAGAACTTTGGCATCCGACTGGTTACGTCGAACGACGAACGGGTGTTGCGAACGCTATACTTTGAATAGGGAACCCGTTTTCATGTTGAAAAGAATTGTTCTAACTTGTCATGGGAAAGGACCTAATTTGGAAAGCGCCATGAATGTAGGAAATATTTAATGTAAGAAAAAAAAAAAAAAATTTTTTTTTTTTTTTTTTTTTTTTCAAAATCTGGACTATATAATCGTTGCTGTCGGTTGGATTGGCATTCAGTCTGACTGTATTTTTTTCAGATCAAGACTATATAATCCGCTACCGTACCCGTTCATTTAAACATTTCTGAGTAGCCATCATGTGGTTCCGTTTGTCCGTCATGCCCCAAAAACCCGACTTGTGTCTGTTCATCGGTATGGACATGAACATTTATTTTAGAGCACAGGATGTTGGACGCTTTTTGAAATTTAGTAACGTTTACGGATTTACAAAACGGTATTCCGTCATTAGCGTCTGGGATGTCACGCCGCAGTCCCTTCATCGGAAATTGCCCGACACCAAACTTTTTACGTACGATCAAGTCGTCACCCTCATGGAAACCCGTCGACGTCCAAAGACGGGGGTTTTGAGATTCCAACCTGCCACTTTCAAGATGATCTGGGAAAGGGGATTGATACATAATGCCGGAGAACCTTACGCCTGTCTTTCTCATGTAAACGCTCCCAAGATAGCCGTCGAATGGGAAGAAGTGCCCCTCGAAAATTGTATTCCGTTGCAGCAATGGATCGAATCTCTGAAAATGTGCGTAGAACCCGAATATCGAAATCCTTCCGACCACCTGCCGCCCGACGAAGAAGAGACCATCCTTCCATGCGAAGATTCGCCCATGACCACCGAAGACAGTCTACCCACTGACGAGGTTCCTGCTGTCTTGCAACATAATCCCGATATCATTGATTTGTCCAGGATCGTCGAGTTAAATTGTTTCGCGTTAGGACAGATTTGTTATGAAAAAATACCCACGGAGTTCTGTTTGAGCTACCAGACGGCTGATCGACGACTGGCAAAAGTCAGGTATATTCGACAGGACAAATTGACCGGTAGAAATAGCCGGAGCTAAGGTTGTAAAATAAGTTGATTGGTTAAAAAAAAAAAAAAAAAAAAAAAAAAAAAAAAAAAAAAATTTTTTTTTTTTTTTTTTTAATTTGTTGAGATTTTTTCATATATAAGAGCAAGCTTTACATGCTGCCAATTATTCTGGTCATCATGTACTATAAAAGATTTACTCAAAGGGATTTGGATACAGCTATTGCGAACGAGGTCATTACGACGGCACATGTAGCCTTAATCCTAAATTTTTATGAGGAGGATATATTTATTCTTCGTGGAAAAGAAAATGTTGATAACCTAAGATCCATTATTCAGGATATTACCCAAGTGAATTATGATTCTGAACAAGATTTGTTCTGCATGAAAGTGAATCATTGGCCCCACCTAAAACGGATGTGTTTGAAATTTGCTCCAAAGAAACCCTGTCAGTGGATTTATGTTACAGAAGAAGATGATAAAATATTATTTGAATATTATATAGACACCTACTCTATCGTTCTCCCGAGTTAATACTTTGTCCAACCGCCTTTCTTTGCTACCACTCCCGCTATCCGTCGTGGCATAGAATCAATTAGATTGGTAAAGTACACATCCGTCAATTGGTTAAAAGCTTGGAATACATTTTCCCATAATTGGTCTCTGTTTGTTGAATCGTGTCGAGTTATTCGGACTAATTCAGCCCATACATTTTCTACGGGATTCATATCGGGACCTTTAGGCGGCCAGTCTTCCATGACTCTGATGTTATGCTGCTCTAACCAGTGAGTAGTCAAACGACTCTTGTGGATAGGGGACAGATCTTGCATAAAAATGAGATTGTTTTCTACCAAACTGTCTTCAATAAGTGGAAGAATACGTTCCGTGTAATACTTGGATTCCAATGTTCGTTGCTCAATCCGATGAATGACGCGCACTTTTCCATTACCCCCGAATCCGATCCAGACACACACTGTATGTCGACCTTCGGGATTTGTGGAAGCGACAATATAGCGGGGGTCAAAACGACTACGAGGAGGGCGGTACACTCGTAAAGGACCTTTAGACGATGCGCGAAACACTTTTTCGTCTGAAAATACGACATCGTGCCACTGGTCTACAGTCCAACCTAAATGGTTAGAAGCAAACATTAATCGTTTTTGAAGATGGATGGGTTTTAAAAAGGGTTTGCGTGCAGGAATGAAACATTTGAGCCCCTGTTCTTTCAATCTTTTACGAATGGTGTCTACACTACAATGGGGAGCTAGTTCTTGCTGTATATCCACGGCTGTCAGAAATGGATTGTTTAAAGATACCTGGTACAAATCGCTATCCATCTCTCTGTCTGTACAACGGGGTCTTCCCCGTTTAGTTATTTTGGGTCTACCTCCTCGAATTAACCAGTAATGTACAGTGGAAGGTGGAATATGTAATTCCCTAGAAATTTGTCGTTCTGTCATCCGTTTTTCGTCAAATAAACGTATAATATCATTTCGGTAGTCCATGACTTGTTTGATTGAACAAAAAAAAAGTGAGAATGGAACAGATTATTTATTGTCCGAAATGCCAAAAACAAACACCCTCCTACGAT
Organism: Dolomedes plantarius; assembly: GCA_907164885.2. Lineage (NCBI taxonomy): Eukaryota > Metazoa > Arthropoda > Arachnida > Araneae > Dolomedidae > Dolomedes > Dolomedes plantarius. The sequence continues at coordinate 97,565,776 of OU015492.1, read as the reverse complement.
ATCACCCATTCTTTTTCCAAAACGAACAGACCCATGATGATGGGTCGATGTACAGTATGCAACACACGCAAAAGTACGTTTATAAAGATGGGAAACAAGAAGAATAATGCAATTTATAAGACTTCTTCAGGAGAGGTTGGAAGTGTGCCATCCTGAAGCCGTAGTGCTACAACCTAGATTAAATATTTACTGCACCCTTTGCCAAACGGATATTATTTCGAACGTGTATGAATATATCCGACAACCCTTTGGAGGTGATAATATTTACCCCAGTGCTTTGGCTCAAGCTTTTTATGAATGGACGGGAGACGAAAATGTTCCTTTACCTTTTCCGATTGCGGATATAGAAGGAATTTTTTCTGATCGTGTCACAAGCCAAACATTAGGTCAAGTTCGGGAATGTGTGCAGTTGTTGAGGGCAATTAATGCACCTTTTACGACAGATCCCAATGTACAAACGTTCCCAGAAATGAATACTTTTCTGGCAAAATATATGGAAGCTATTGTTTCTCATCGCACCTCAGACATGTCTGCAGAAGAACAAATTCTGAATCATCTTGTCCGTGGTATGCAACAAGTGATACAATCGAAGGATTTTGCTAACCCCTTCGAGTTTTATTTTACAAAATTGGTACCCTTTGCCCAAAATTGTGTGTCCAATTGGCCTCGTTTACCAGCTCTTCCAGTAAATGAAAATTTAGCCAAAGAACTTTATCTTCAATTGCAACACTCCAATGCTATACGTAAAGTATTTGGTATATATTCTATTGCGTTTGATGTCATTCATGCCATGGTAGCTTCTTATAGTTGTTCCAATAATTTGGATATGGTAGGAAATTGGGTGTTAGATTTCATGGCACGCATTTGTCGAGGACAATATTTTTGGAAAAGATACGAGGGATGTATATTTGTAAAAGCGATGGTACGTTTATTGGATACAGAAGTCACACGCAGGAACCACATGCCTATGTATAGAACCATGCAACAAATACGCCAAGGAAATGCAGCCGAAAGTTTATCTGCTTTCTGGCATCCTTACTTGCAATTAATAAAATTAGTAGGGGAAAAGTTTTACGTCCCGAATGTGGAGGCTAGCGTCATTCAAATCGCAGTTCAACAAATGTTCCCCGCCGTTTTATTTAACGATCATATCGATCAACTGGGATTTACCATGGCGACGGCCCATATACTAATGAATATTGATCGCAAGACTGGAATGCCACAGAAAGGAGCCTTTAAGAAGGCTAAATATATTCACGAAACAGTTCGAAAATGTGTGGAGTGCGTAGCTCATTTCGATAAAGAAAAAAAGGCTGAAGTACAAATGGTTGAAGGAAAATTGGTTAAAGAAGAAAAAATATTGTGGACATTGGATACCTTACGCATGTTTTTGGCTGCCAACCCCCATTTGCAAAATCACGTGAAGGAAGCAATCGAGTTGCTCCTCACGAATGATGAAGAATAAAGATGGATAATTCAGACTTTTCCGACCAGTTAAAATCATTTTGTTTCGAGTTTATAACAATGACTGGTAATGTAAATACGAGTAAGGGACATGATCTGGTGACCCAGAGAACGCGCAATTTGCAGCTCGTTGGAGAACTCATGGACAAACTTGGATTACGGTTTAATCAAGTAATTAATATTTTTAAGACGCATACATTTGTACACCCAGAAATTGCCAAACAGCTAATGAATGGAGATGAGGACGTGGAAGCTCTTTTAGTCCAAGGATTTGTTCGTACAGAAAAATTACTTCGTTTGATTAAACAGTTGGCCCAACAGAATCCAAATGTGGAACGATTGCTTGCAGTGGACGGACTCATGGGCAATATATCGAATGGACCCAATTTTGATTATAAACATTATTTACCAAACCTAAAGTTTCCCGACACGGAAAAGAAGAGCTATTTCGATGACGACCCCGACTATAAACGTAATCACGCTCAAGCTGTTAGACAAATGTATGACGAAATGAAAATTGCTAGAGTGGAACAACCGACCAAATGCGTGCATCAGATATTGTGTAACATCCTCAGGAAAGAATTGAAAGTGGAATTACCTCAGCTAGAAGAAATGGAGGAATTCCATGAGCACTTACGGGAAGAAGTCTATGCGAAATGCGTGGATATTTACTTGTCAAAAATGTCGAGTGGCCATATACATGAAGTGTTTAAATGTGTAAAGTGGCGAGGAGAAAAAAGAGGGGAAAAAAGATGTGGGGATGAAGAAGGTACGCCTTGCAAAATAAGTAGAGGAGAAGAATCTACCCCGTGCGATCTTTCGAAAGATGAATAAGGATAAAAAAAAAAAAAAAAAAAAAAATTTTTTTTTTTTTTTTAAGGATATACCTATATATAGTTGTAGCATTTAGTACGGAGTCATTTCTTATAGTGGTTCTCACATTGTTCTGGATTCTTTTTGTAATAAAAAAAATCCATTTTGATTGCCCTGAACGCATCGATTTTATTCAAGGAGAAAAATGTTCCATTTTGAGATATACTTCGCATCGGCAGTTTGGGATTATTTGACGCTGAGAGCGTTGAAGCTGAGATTTCTTCAATATTTCATATTACCTCTACTAGGATTCGACCTGAAAGACTTGTACTCTCTTCAAAACCAAACGTTTGTTCATCCTCAATGTATGATGGCGATTAAAAATGTTTTTGAAGGAATATCTCTTGAAAACCAAGAAAAATTGGCATTGCAAAACTTTTTAGGGGTCGATTATCACGATCGAGAGCAACTCGTTCAATTTATTGAGATAGTAGATCGTAAATTTGCTAATTGTCCCGAACAACGAAAGGAGCTGAATCGCATTTTTGCCGTCGACGGATTCGGAAATTCTTATAAAAATTATATAGAACATTTGGCATACAAAATGTCTGAAGACGAGAACAGTTTGAACAAAAAGGTATTGTTCGACCCCATGTTTTATCACGTCATGGCAGTCAGGTACATGACTCAAATGTCGGTGACCCCGCTCAGAATTAACGAAGCTATCGTCGAAGCATCCCATGGAAAAACTAACTTGTACACGGAATACATGGGAATTTGGTCGAATAAGGTGATAAAGGAAGTCGTGAAAAAAAAATTGGAAGCAGGATTCACATGGTTTGCTATGTAGAAAAAATATATATAAAGTTTTACGGATGTAAACTTTGCTCATTTCTGCAGTGCGATCGGTTCCTGCTCTCAGTATGTCAACAATCGTTCGTTGCGTTCAAGAGTTCCTTGATAAAAAACATTACAGAGTCGGCCCCTTGCTTGGTAAAGGTGGTTTCGGATCTGTTTACGCTGGAATGAGGTTAAGAGACAATTTACCTGTTGCCATCAAACATGTTTTAAGGAAAAATGTGATAGATTGGGAGCAATCAGTGCCCTTGGAAATCTGTCTCTTGAAGAAGGTTAGGCACGTTAAGGGGGTCATCAAGCTTTTAGATTACTTCGAATGTTTTGACTCGTATATTATTGTGATGGAGCGTCCCGAGGTCGTGAAGGATCTTTATGACTACATCTCCGAGAAAGTATTCCTCGAAGAAAAATTGTCTCGTGTGTTCTTCCATCAGTTGGTCAAGTCCATTATCGAATGCCATAAATCTGGAGTTATTCATAGGGACATAAAAGACGAAAACATTCTGGTCGACCTTAAGAATTTGACCATAAGGATTGTCGATTTCGGATCGGGGGCTTTCCTCAAGGATACTCCTTACACAGAATTCCACGGTACTCGTGAATACAGTCCCCCAGAGTGGATTCGCAACAAATGTTACAACGGTCATGCTGCAACTGTCTGGTCCCTTGGAATTTTGCTGTATGATATGGTATGTGGAAACATACCCTTTGAGGATGATGAATCAATTCTGAAAGCTGATGTCAAGTTCAAGAAAAACTTATCACCTGAATGTCAAAACTTGATCCACAAATGTCTCTCTGTTCGTGCTTTCGACAGACCCACTTTGAAAGAGATTTTGAAGCATCCTTGGATGTCAAATTATTAAGATTATTCAGAGAAATTTAAAAGGAATAGTAAAAATTGATACAAAGACGCGAACGACAAGAAAGTCTTCGTACATAATGTCTTTGGACAAAAAAATTATTTTTAAAATCATATATTGTAGAAAAAGGTATGAAGAAATATCTCTTATAATTTCGTTAAGACTGTAAGTGCTTGGTTACATCATAGATATAACTCTACAAGATTACCAGAAATATCTGGTAAACAGTTGAAGTGCTAGTTTTACATCATTTCCACAAATGTAAGTAAAACGTGCGATGCATGTAATTTCGTTGAGACTGTAAGTGTTTGGTTACATCTCAGATATAATGCTCCAAAGGTACCAGAAATATCTGGTACCTTGAATATTTTATATGGCACCTATGTTTTAAGAATTATGTTTATAAAAGTTCAAAGAAACTTGTTTTAGTTTGAAAAAAAAAAGAAAAAAAGAGGGAAGTAACAGTAGTTTTATAGTGAGAAAATTTGATAGGCAATCTTGATTCTAGATTATACAATACAGGAGATATGCAAATTACAAATAAAAAATCAAAGGTATGAAGATATATCATTTATAGTTTCGTTAAGACTACAGTCTTAACGAAATTATAAGTGATATTTCTTGATTACATTATAGGTACATGGATGCATCATAGATATAACTCTACAAGATTACCAGAAATATCTGGTAAACAGTTGAAGTGGTAGTTTCACATCATTTGCACAAATGTAAGTAAATCGTACAATGCATGTAATTTCGTTGAGACTGTAAGTGTTTGGTTACATCCCACATGTAGGGCAACTCATACGAGATTCCAGGCTTAAATATTTCATTTGGAATCACAACAGATCCTTCTTTTTGTCCCGAGTTCTCATTTTCAATGACCTTCAATTCGCATATTAACATCAATTTATTTTTAACTATATAAGAAATAATACTGAATATTGTACAATTAAAAAGATTTTTTCAACTCATATGAGATTCCAGGCTTTTCATTTGGAATCACAACTGATCCTTCTTTTAGTCTCGAGTTTTCATTTTCAATGATCTTCAATTCGCATATTAACATCAATGTATTTTTAACTATATAAGAAATTATAATACTGGATATTGTCTAATTTAAAAGATTTTTTCAACTCATACGAGATTCCAGGCTTCAACACTTCATTTGGAATTACTATCGATCCTTCTTTTTAGTCCCAAGTTCCCCATTTTCAATGACCTTCAATTCGCATATTAACATCAATATATTTTTAACTATATAAGAAATAATACTGAATATTGTCCAATTCAAAAGATTTTTTTCAATTCATACGAGATTCCTGGCTTCAACATTTTATTTGGAATTACAACAGATCATTTTCTTTAGTCCCAAGTTTACATTTCATTTATTAAAAAAAAAAAAAAAAAAAAAAAAAAAAAATTTTTTTTTTTTTTTTTTTTTTTTTTTTTTTTTTTCTATTGTATAAAGCTTTTAAGTACCATGCCTTATTCATTTCTCGAAAAGTCTTAGAATGGATATCAGACAGGAACTTTCAGAGAACCGAGAATTATATCAAAAAATCTCCTTATATGCAAATAATGAAAAATGGGACCCTGTGAAACTGTCAAATATGTGCGTGGAGTTGCTCAGTCGTTCTCCCACGGAAGACATGTTTGCTGAGCAAAAAATAAAAGGCCTGGAAAATGCCTATAAGAATGTCATGGAGAAATTTTTGTTCGAAGTGGGAGAATTTCGGCGGTCATTTAGGGAGATGCGTAAAGAGTTGTTAAAGTCGCTGAAAATAGTCAAGCTGCTTTCTCGAACCACTGCCCAGGTGGTCTTGACATCTTCCATAGTAAATGTTGCGTGGGCCATGGGAATGCAGAAGGTTTTGCCTTGGAAGATATCCTTACTACCCATTGTTACTGAAGTCTTTACCCTTACGACAATATTGTTGGCATTTTCGCATATGAAATGGATTACAAATAAAATAGCCAGGGACATGAAAGAAAGAAGATTGTTGGATTTGGTGACAGCTCATCGGAAAGGTAACTGGATCGATGCCGAAGTGTCCGACATCTTCCCTTTTGCAAATAATTTGAATTGCATCGACAACAATGCCTTGGAAGACGGAAATTATTCTAAAACTAAATATTTGTGGAAAATGCACTTATGTTCAGTGATATTGAGTCAAAAGGATTTAAATTTGCTAAATAACGAACTTTTTTTAACAAGAGTGAAGCTATTTGTGGAAAATCCGGTATCAAAAATATGGTGGAGTAGAATCAAAGTGAAAAGGCTGCTGGAAGAATTATGTCAAAAAGAGGATCCTATCAAGAGCTTTCTGCGGGGTCAGGAAAAAGTCATGCTAAGAACACCTGTACATGTAAAATCAATTGTAATACCATGGTTAATTAGGATGTCGGAAGAAACAAAGTTCATTTGCATGTGCTTGGGAGGTATTTTAGCAGTTATACATTTAAGAAATGACAGTAATGATGAGTTTGAAGAACTTTTGAAAATGTACCGGAGTTTTGAAAAAGATATCAAGGAAATGTACAAAACATGCGAGATATTATATGATGATTATTAATTTAAAAAAAAAAAAAAAAAAAAAAAAAAAAAAAAAAAAAAAAAAAAAAATAAATAAATTATTTTTTTTTTTTTTTTTTTTTTTTTTTTTTTTTTTTTTTTTTTTATTATTCACATATATATACTGGTAGCAGTTGGTATGTAGTCATAATAGTTGCTTTCAGATTGGAAAATTGTTGCATTCCATTAATTCATGCATTCCATTAATATCCACTACGCCACATTGCTCATCGTTAAATGTTGGGGGTTGTATGAAAGACGTATCACCTCACATGGCATTTGTATTTTCATGTAGACATATATGTCATGTTTATTGTGCCTCGCCATAAAGAATTATTCTGGGATTGTTCAAAACGGTATGAACCTTTAGAAGCAGACTTGGAAAGATTGGTCAACATGCCATAGTGGGCTGATGTACACCCCCAAATTACTATAGCCTCAAAAAATAGTCAATAGGTATGATTGATAAGGCCCGCCACCCAAGTTCGGTAGTATTTGACGTAAATTTTTACAAAATTTTGCGGGACACTTTAATGACCATTCACAAGTTTCGGAAGATGAAAGTAATTTGTCCAAAAACTGACACAAATTTAAAAAGGCTTCGTGTGTAAAGTTGCTAGACGACAGGTCCAAAATCATATCCTCCTCTTCGCAATCTGTCACGAGAATGGGTAGGCGGCGAAACGGAATGTGAATGTTTTCCACACGTGTCGTTAGTGGATCCCATTTCAAGTTTAAGTGACTCGTCAAAACAATTTGCCAGATATATGGATACAATTTCGCACCAAAGGGAGGTTCAATACAAATGTGCAATATGCGACTTTTATATAAAAACAGGGGTCATCGGAAGAAAGAGGTATCAAGTTGGGTAGGGTATTCAATAATATTCAATCAAAGATGGACGTAAACCAAGGGACCAACTAGAATAGAGGATCGTGATGAATCCAAGCACGCTGAACAGCATCCATATAAACTATTTGAAGTACTTTTTCTTTATGGTAAAAAAATTGAAAGGCATTTTAAAAAAAAAAAAAAAAAAAATTGTTTTTTTTTTTTTTTTTTTTTTTTTTTTTTTTTTTTTTTCAGTCATTCGATCAATTGCTTATCTATGGCCAGTGTAGCAACTATTCATTCTGACGATTATTGTATCTAGGTAAAGTTATCGAATTGATTGCTTCATGTCATTTATACATGTTCCTTATAAATCTATTGGAGAATACTGAACGGTTTAGATGATTTGAATGTTGGACAACTTGATTCATTGGAGCCAATTCGTGCTCATCAACCCAGATTGTTATTTTGGTAGTTACGGCGGCGGATCATATGTACTCGCTCATTGCCAACTGATAAAAAGTCGTTTTGGGCAGAATCCATTACTGATAATTGGTCACTCGTTTGGTGGAAATCTTCCGTTCCTGAAATTCAAGGGGATAAATTTGCTTTGTCTGTCGGAAAATACGTAGCAATTACACCTTCCGTATTTCAACGTATGTGTGCAAAGTACAAATATATGGGAAAACCCGCTAAGAGTTCCTACTACGCATAATTACAAGATGGCTACAGTTTCTTTTGACGACAAGAGTACCGTTTTCGAGTTTCCTGATTCCGAATCCAGACTTATGGATTCCTATATTTTTCGAGAATCTAACAATAGAAAAAACATGGAAACCTTTGTGTGTCGTAGTAGCCATAGGGAATTGGATAATGTCCGGCAGTTGGTTGCGTCTTGGCGGAAACATCCCATATGTGTAGTATTTGGGAATTTGGGAAGACAACCCTTTCTATTAACGTACTTTTTGGACATGTGCTTCAATTATGACGAAAATGTTAAAATAATTTGCCAATTTAAAATTGATGACTGGACAATACCTTCCAGTTATCAATGTGACAACGAGGAACCTGTGGATTTTTTGATTGTTATGGAACCCTATTTTGGATATACGGTGCAGAAACCTCTTAATGTTCAACATTTGATCGTGATGAGTAGTCACGTGAGTTTCAACATACCAGATTATGCGAAACTTTACCTTTTGCATTTGTCAAGGTCTCAACCACCCCTACAACCGGATCTCCAGAAATACAAAACAATTGATCCTCCCATTTTTCATACAAAATTACACGTTCCAAGTGATAAGGCGATATTGTTGGATGTTACGGGATCCAAAACCGCGCATGAAGCATACCTAAAAATTTTGACGGGTCGAGAAATTTGTAGTAAGGTTACAGTAAATATTGCTATTACGGATCGGGATAAAGCCATTATTCGGGAGAACTTACTAATATCGAAACGAGTGGTTGAAAAATTTTATAAACATGTTAAGATTCCCAATGTATATTGGGATTATTTTCTTTAATATGGACAACGACGTGTATTTGGACTATCTCCTTTGCAATTATCCATAAAATTATTAAACCAATCTAAATAGGGTTGATTGTCTTTTGCCAATTCACGAACTGTATCTTCTTTCAAGTAAACACCTGACGCTACTGGTAAAATACTATGTTGTTCGTTTTCGGGCACAAGTTTGTTTAAAACGTCTCTATATGGGGGCTTAGATTCGGGATGTAAACAATATAAAATGGGATAACTCCAAAAATAGTACTCCCCACTGTTACTTTTATGCACTACGAATTGGCAAGAGTCATGAAAGTCATCTGCGAACTCAAAAGGGGGAACTTCGAACCATCTAATGTTGGGCCTCATCCTACTTGTTTTATAAATTGTTTATAATAGTACTCATACCTAACTGCTTGTACATTTTTTATGGTTCCGTGTTGGAAGAACCTAAAAGTCCTTTCCGCATATATTCAGCATCCAATTGATATGCTTCTTCTGTATAATCTGGGTCATTAGCATACTCCTTATATTGTTCTCTTCTTTGCGCGTGAACCATATTATGCATATCAAACCATAATTTGGGATAGTCCTCTTCCTCATTCATCAACCGTTGTTTCATTTTTTCTGTCATTTGACTAAAGTGGTACATGCATTCCCCACAGCTTAGCATTCGATAAAAAGGTCCTACCACAAACTCTCGCCATATTTTTTCGATTCTTGTTGATTTTTTTCGTAAATGTATCGCTCTTCTGCCATCCAATGTAGTAAACGCCAAGTAAATGAACCATGTTGAGGAACTCTTAAAAATAGCATCAAAACACTCAATTTTTCTGCAGGATACAAGTGTCTGGTTGAGCAAGAGGGATTTGCAAATTCTGCATAAGTTCCCCTTATACATAAACTGTTCCCATTTTCCAAAATATCCAAAGATATCTCCATCAATTTTAAATGATCTGAATCTTTCCATGTGACATTATATGCAAGAGACAATACGGCATATGTTAGTTTTGAAAATGTTTACCCATGCAAAAATTGCTTTATGAGATGCTGGTTTTTGGAAGGATCGCAAGTATATTTGTCCTTTGATGACACCAGCAATGCGTAGCAGAAATGTTATGATTGTCTCTTCTAACACGTTCACGAGCTGGTACTGATCGAAATTCTGTAGTAAAAGGTTTGACATCCCAGAGTAAATACGGTTGGGCATTTTCCAAGAATTATTTGGATCATATAAACAATAAAAGGATCTGTTTCTGTTTCTGCTGCTTTCTCTAATCTGGCTTTGTCTACATTCCCCAATGGGCTCTTGTCAGTATTTCATAAGTACTATGTTTCATCTTGTGTATACGTCGAAAAGACAAGTCCATAATGGGAACATCATTGAAGCATGCCAAACGATATGCCTATGAATCTACCAAAGTTTTTTTATTAAATTTTTATAAAAACTTGTATCCTGAAATTTTTACAAATACCGTAATTGAAACACGCCCAGCCACATCCAAAGACTATTACGTTCCTCCGTCCATAGCTGATAAGTGTATTGTGGTTACAAACTTAAATTTGACAAGTCGGATGTAACCGACCTTGCTGTTTCCCTTATAAAGAGAAACTTGTGCCTTGTACTGCTGATGATATGCCACAGTGGGTTCCAATAGGTCAGAGTTTATTATCGCTTGCCAGCATGCTTGTAAAAGATATGATGGTGATAAATCTATAGATACGATGGTATAATGGTACATGTCAACTTGTAAACCCTAGAAAAAAGATTTTAGCTTGTTTCCAGAACAAATTTTTGGACGACGAGAATACCGAAGACAGTTTCATCTGGTATTGAATTAGTAAATGGTCAGTTGCAACTGACTAAGGAATATTGTCAAGCATATGGGTTAGAGACTATGATTCCAATAATATTGACTGCAACAATAAGTTTGGGCAAAAGGTGGGGGAGTTTTTTTTCAAGGTTTTAAAACGGTCATTCGCAGTGCCCAAGCTACAAAAGTGCAAAAGCATAATTTTCAACCTCCTCCCGAAATACATGTTGAACTTATAAATTACAATCCATTAGAAGAACAAGGGCTTTTAGATGAACCTGTTATTAAAAGATGAAAATCCAGGAGAAGAATTGATCACTTCAGTGGCCGTTGGTATAGCAGCAGATCTGGTGGGAGTTGGGTACAAAGGCTGTGAAAAATATTAAAGAAAAAGGTACCAAAACTTTTGACATCAACAATTAATAATATGGCGTAAAGACGGCTTGTCTTCATTAGTCAAAAACAAGTTTTCCAACTCTTGCAAAGTTTCTTTGAGGCTGGGTCTGTTATTCCAGTCGTGGTGTATATACTCCTTATACAGTTTAGTGTCAGATGTTTTGGATGCTCTTGACCCTTATGAATCAATACTGTCTTGACAAAAGAAATGTTGGATACTATCAACACGGAATTGATCATCATACTTTCAAGAACTCGGCTTGCATCCTGAGATAACACCTGAATTATATGGATAATGATATTCTGGAAGTGGAGGACCATCTGAGGTGTACGGTCATATGGCTGAAAAAATAAACGAGTATGTGAAGCATTAAAGGTAACACCCAAAGACGTGTTAACAAAATTTGATTATCAACAGCAAAAGGACAGTGGGCGAATAGAAAATTGGATACATGGTTGTATCATCTCTTATAGCAATATGCCTAATATTGATGTACATTAATTGGATTCACTATGGGTTACAGGTTTATTTTTTCCTACTATTGCATTTTGAAAATGCTGAAAATGCTTAAAAAAAAAAAAAAAAAAAAAAAAAAAAAAAAAAAAAAATTTTGTGTTTTTTTTTTTTTTTTTCTAAAATTTTTTCCTATAAAAGGGCTGGGATATTCGTTCCGACATCATTTCCTCTTGACTGCTGTTTGCAAATATTAATTTGTTTCTTCCAATAACAAAGGTATGGAGACTCTTGTGTATCAAATTTACAATGCCCAACCTTAAACGAAGCTGTTCAGGATTTGCAGAAAACGTACGTATGCTGCTCAACTTGGTTGTTCCCGACTGGAAAAATATTTGTCTCAACATCCCATGTATACGCTTCATGTCCAGAATAAAGGTAAAATTTCCAAGGGACATTCCTGTGCGAATGAAAAGCCTTTGTGCGTAATATTGTCAACAGCGACGAACAGTACATATTCTCGTGGCTGGGGAATTTTCTCTGGTCCAAGGAGAAAATAATGATTTTTCTATTGTCTCGCGACAGTGCCAAACCTTTATGATATTGCTTTATCCATGCAAGAATCCCCCAATGGAAGATTCACGACGGAGGGCGATTCTTTGTCAAGCTGTGCGAACCTAGATTCTGTCACGCTTGTCCCATTTTCATGAGAAATTTAAAGTACCTTTTCTACCTAGAAATTGGTGCGTTCAAAGTCTGCGGGTCTTTGACGGGCAACATATAAGACACGATTTTACTCATCCCTCCAGCAGTCCATGCTCACGATGAAAAATTTTTTGGCCTCTTCACATGCAATTATGAGTAGGACCACGTTTGGAGACGACGCCTTTAAAATTGGTGTACAAATCAAGGAAATGATTGTATTTCAAAATTCGGCTCTCTTGCCCCTCCAGAATAGAATTTAGTTTCGATACCTTACCCCGTATTGAATATCCTTTAGACCTGTAAATCAAGATGTATAGTGTTCATCGTTGCTTTTAGACATTCGAAACCTTCAAACTAAACAAAAATATTTGCAACTACTAAAACAATATAGCGGCTCAAGCTCTTATGGACTGTCTTATCGGACGGTACTTTTAAACTTGATCACATTACTAAAGCATGCCGATCTTCTACTGGATACTTTTGTTTATGTACCTCTCACTCATCTTTTCCACATTTTGACAGCAACAGCTCAGCCGTCTATTGATCGGTGGCCCACTTTAAAAAGATTTAGTTTCTGAAGCAGGAAAACCCGATTCTTGTCAACACAATAACGAATGCCCATCCAATCATATTTGTCTGGGAAACATCTGCATCCCTAAATTTATAAGGGGGGTACTTGCAATTCTATAAAGGAGAGTGGATAGCCTATAATTATCAGGGGGGTCAATTCGCCCTTGCAAATGTAAGGACACCCATATTTTCGATCACCTTATTTTGGAGGTGATTGTAACCTTCTCGTGCTTGTACACCACACGGTACCTTTAATTCTTTGACGCAAGATTGTAAATGTGATCCTGGATATTGGAAAGGACCCAACCATACCTGCATAAAAGCGCCAGTTGCTGCGCTACCTTGCCATCTGAAGAGATTGATGGGAAAGTACTGAAGCCAGCGATTTATTTCATCCGATTATCTCAAAAATGGACAATGTCAATGTTTAAAAGACCCTGCACGTTTGATGCATTCACAGGAAAACCTTTGAAACATGGGCGATACGTAAAAGATTTTGGATGTGTGTGTGATCCACGTTACGGATTATTGGTGTGAATTTGAATGCGGGACCGTACCTTCAGACAGAAGGATACGATGCATGTGCTAGTATCTATGAAGATGAACTGAGAGTACCCATTCATGCGAAGTTAGTCACCTATTATTACCTTGGAAAAAGACCGCCCATTTCTTTCATCATGTTTAAGGTTCTGGGTAAAAGACTGCACATTCCTTTCACCGACTTTAAGAAACAATTGAAACCTACCGATTTCCAAACTTTTGAATTTATTCACCCCCAAGTTGCACCAGTTCTGAGAGATCTTGTCAATGACGACCACTTTTTTGTTGGACAGAAATGGACCCATTCTTATATGCAATACATAATGGAAAAGAGAGTGTTTGTGGGTAGAATACGCTTTTGCAAATCAGATGCGTTATGGTTCATTAAGCGATGTCACGAAAAAGTTTACCAACGCGTTATTATGTACCTACGTGTAAAAATGCAATGTCATTTGATATGCCATGGCGCGATCCTCATACAATAGCTTATGAT
>OU015492.1:97344845-97551396 GCA_907164885.2 Dolomedes plantarius | reverse complement strand
CGAATTATTTATTTCTCTTATCCTGAAATTTTCCTGATAAATCTAAAGATTTTTTAGTAATTATCTTGAAATAACAAATCAAACCAGATCAATACACATACTATCTGTAACCTTTCATATAGATTCTTTACTGAAAAGGATGCTTTTCGCTTTATTCTTTCCTAATCAGGAAGAAAAGACAAGACGTTTCGACGAGGATGTGATTCGAACCCACGCGGGCAGAGCCCAATGGATTAGCAGTCTATCGCCTTAACCACTCGGCCACCTCGTCATACAACACGAACGAATTTTTTATTTCTCTTATCCTGAAAATTTCCTGATAAATCTAAACTTTTTTTATTAACTATCTAGAAAAAACAAGAGAAACCAGATCAGAAAACATACTATCTGTAACCTTTCATATAGATTCTTTACTGAAAAGGATGCTTTCGCTTTATTCATTCCTTCTCAGGAAAAAAAAAAGACGTTTCGACGAGGATGGGATTCGAACCCACGCGGGCAGAGCCCAATGGATTAGCAGTCCATCGCCTTAACCACTCGGCCACCTCGTCATACAACACGAACGAATTTTTTATTTCTATTATCCTGAAAATTTCCTGATAAATCTAAAGATTTTTTATTAACTATCTAGAAACAGTAAGAGAAACCAGAGCAGTAAACATACTATCTGTGACCTTTCATATAGATTCTTTACTGAAAAGGATGCTTTTCGCTTTTTCATTGCTTATCAGGAAAAAAGACAAGACGTTTCGACGAGGATGGGATTCGAACCCACGGGGGCTGAGCCCAATGGATTAGCAGTCCATCGCCTTAACCCCTCGGCCACCTCGTCATACAACACGAGTGAATTATTTATTACTCTTATTTTGAAAATTTCCTACTTTATCAAAAGATTTTTTAATAAAAATCTTGGTATAAGTAAGAAAACCAGATCAGTAAACATACTATCGGAAATCTTTCATACACATTTTTACTGAAAACGATGCTTTACGGTATATTTGTTCCTGAAAAAACAACAAGACGTTTCGACGAGGATGGGATTCGAACCCACGCGGGCAGAGCCCAATGGATTAGCAGTCCATCGCCTTAACCACTCGGCCACCTCGTCATACAACACAAGCCAATTATTTATTACTCTTATTCTGAAAATGTCCTGATTAATCAAAAGATTTTTTAGTAACTATCTTGGTATAAGAAAAAAAACCAGATCAGTAAACATACTATCGGTAACATTTCATATATATTCTTTACTGAAAACGATGATTTACGGCATATTTGTTCCTGAAAAAACAACAAAACGTTTCGACGAGGAAGGGATTCGAACCCACGAGGGCAGATCCCAATTGATTATTAGTCCATCGCCTTAACCCCTCAGCCACCTCGTCATACAGCACGAGCGAATTATTTATTTTTCTTATCCTGAAAATTTCCTGATAAATCTAAAGATTTTTTAGTAATTATCTTGAATCTACAAGAGATACCAGATCAGTAAACATACTATCTGTAACCTTTCATATACATTTTTTACTGAAAAGGATGCATTTCGCTTTATTCTTTCCTTTTCAGGAAGAAAAGACAAGACGTTTCGACGAGGATGGAATTCGGACGCATGCGGGCAGAGCCCAATGGATTAGCAGTCCATCGCCTTAACCACTCGGCCACCTCGTCATACAATACGAACGAATTATTCATTTCTCTTATTCTGAAAATTTCTTGATAAATCTACAGAATTTTTATTAACTATCTAGAATCCAGATCAGTAAACATACTATCTGTAACCTTTCATATAGATTCTTTACTGAAAAGGATGCTTTTCGCTTTATTCATTTCTTATCAGGAAAAAAGACAAGACGTTTTGACGAGGATGGGATTCGAACCCACGTTGGCAGAGCCCAATGGATTAGCAGTCCATCGCCTTAACCCCTCGGCCACCTCGTCATACACCACGAGCGAATTATTTATTACTCTTATTCTGAAAATTTCCTAATTAATCAAAAGATTTTTTAGTAGCTATCTTGGTATATGAAAAAAAACCAGATGAGTAAACATACTATCGGAAACCTTTCATACACATTCTTTACTGAAAACGATGCTTTACGGTATATTTGTTCCTGAAAAAACAACAAGACGTTTCGACGAGGATGGGATTCGAAGCCACGCGGGCAGACCCAATGGATTAGCAGTCCATCGCCTTAACCCCTCGGCCACCTAGTCATACACCACGAGCGAATTATTCATTTCTTTTATTCTGAAAATTTCCTGATAAATCTAAAGATTTTTTTAGTAATTATCTTGAAATAACAAAACAAACCACATCAGTAAGCATACTATCTGTAACCTTTCATATAGATTCTTTACTGAAAAGGATGCTTTTCGCTTTATTCATTCCTTATCAGGAAAAAATACACGACGTTACGAGGATGGGATTCGAACCCACGCGGGCAGAGCCCAATGGATTAGCAGTCCATCGCCTTAACCACTCGGCCGCCTCGGCATACACCATGAGCGAATTATTTATTACTCTTATTTGAAAATTTCCTGATTAATCAAAAGATTTTTTAGTAAAAATCTTGGTATAAGAAAGACAAATCAGATCAGTAAATATACTATCTAAAACCTTTCATACACATTTTTTACTGAAAACGATGCTTTACGGTATATTTGTTCCTGAAAAAACAACAAGACGTTTCGTCGACGATGGGATTCGAACCCACTCGGGCAGAGCAAAATGGATTAGCAGTCCATCGCCTTAAACACTCGGCCACGTCGTCATACAACACGAGCGAATTATTTATTTCTCTTATCCTGAAAATTTCCTGATAAATCTAAAGATTTTTTAGTAATTATCTTGAAATAACAAAGCAAACCAGATTAGTAAACATACTATCTGTAACCTTTCATATAGATTCTTTACTGAAAAGGATGCTTTTCGCTTTATTCATTCCTTATCATGAAAAAAGACAGGAAGTTTCGACGAGGATGGGGTTCGAACCCACGCGGGTAGAGCCCAATGGATTAGCAGTCCATCGCCTTAACCCTTCGGCCACCTCGTCATACAACACGAGCCAATTATTTATTACTGTTATTTTGAAAATTTCCTGATTAATCAAAAGATTTTTTAGTAATTATCTTGAAATAACAGTACAAACCAGATCAGTAAACATACTATCGGTTACATTTCATATACATTCTTTACTGAAAACGACGCTTTCCGGTATACTTGTTCCCGAACATACAACAAAACGTTTCGACGAGGAAGGGATTCGAACCCACGAGGGCAGATCCCCATTGACTAGCAGTCCATCGCCCTAAACCCTCTGCCACCTCGTCATACAACACGAGCGAATTATTTATTTCTCTTATCCTGAAATTTTCCTGATAAATCTAAAGATTTTTTAGTAATTATCTTGAAATAACAAATCAAACCAGATCAATACACATACTATCTGTAACCTTTCATATAGATTCTTTACTGAAAAGGATGCTTTTCGCTTTATTCTTTCCTAATCAGGAAGAAAAGACAAGACGTTTCGACGAGGATGGGATTCGAACCCACGCGGGCAGAGCCCAAATGGATTAGCAGTCTATCGCCTTAACCACTCGGCCACCTCGTCATACAACACGAACGAATTTTTTATTTCTCTTATCCTGAAAATTTCCTGATAAATCTAAACTTTTTTATTAACTATCTAGAAAAAACAAGAGAAACCAGATCAGAAAACATACTATCTGTAACCTTTCATATAGATTCTTTACTGAAAAGGATGCTTTTCGCTTTATTCATTCCTTCTCAGGAAAAAAAAAAGACGTTTCGACGAGGATGGGATTCGAACCCACGCGGGCAGAGCCCAATGGATTAGCAGTCCATCGCCTTAACCACTCGGCCACCTTGTCATACAACACGAACGAATTATTTATTTCTATTATCCTGAAAATTTCCTGATAAATCTAAAGATTTTTTATTAACTATCTAGAAACAGTAAGAGAAACCAGAGCAGTAAACATACTATCTGTGACCTTTCATATAGATTCTTTACTGAAAAGGATGCTTTTCGCTTTTTCATTGCTTATCAGGAAAAAAGACAAGACGTTTCGACGAGGAAGGGATTCGAACCCACGAGGGCAGATCCCAATTGATTATTAGTCCATCGCCTTAACCCCTCAGCCACCTCGTCATACAGCACGAGCGAATTATTTATTTTCTTATCCTTGAAAATTTCCTGATTAATCTAAAGATTTTTAATAAAATCTTGGTATAGTAAGAAAACCAGATCAGTAAACATCTATCGGAAATCTTTCATACACATTTTTACTGAAAACGATGCTTTAACGGTATATTGTGTTCCTGAAAAAAAACAAGACGTTTCGACGAGGATGGGAGTCGAACCCACGCGGGCAGAGCCCAATGGATTAGCAGTCCATCGCCTTAACCACTCGGCCACCTCGTCATACAACACAAGCCAATTATTTATTACTCTTATTCTGAAAATGTCCTGATTAATCAAAAGATTTTTTAGTAACTATCTTGGTATAAGAAAAAAAAACCAGATCAGTAAACATACTATCGGTAACATTTCATATATATTCTTTACTGAAAAACGATGATTTACGGCATATTTGTTCCTGAAAAAACAACAAACGTTTCGACGAGGAAGGGATTCGAACCCACGAGGGCAGATCCCAATTGATTATTAGTCCATCGCCTTAACCCCTCAGCCACCTCGTCATACAGCACGAGCGAATTATTTATTTTTCTTATCCTGAAAATTTCCTGATAAATCTAAAGATTTTTTAGTATTATCTTGAATCTACAAGAGATACCAGATCAGTAAACATACTATCTGTAACCTTTCATACATTTTTTACTGAAAGGATGCATTTCGCTTCATTCTTTCCTTTTCAGGAAGAAAAGACAAGACGTTTCGACGAGGATGGAATTCGGACGCATGCGGCAGAGCCCAATGGATTAGCAGTCCATCGCCTTAACCACTCGGCCACCTCGTCATACAATACGAACGAATTTTCATTTCCTTATTCTGAAAATTTCTTGATAAATCTACAGAATTTTTATTAACTATCTAGAATCCAGATCAGTAAACATACTATCTGTAACCTTTCATATAGATTCTTTACTGAAAAGGATGCTTTTCGCTTTATCATTTCTTATCAGGAAAAAAGACAAGTTTTGACGAGGATGGGATTCGAACCCACGTGGGCAGAGCCCAATGGATTAGCAGTCCATCGCCTTAACCACTCGGCCACCTCGTCATACAACACGAGCGAATTATTTATTTCTCTTATCCTGAAAATTTCCTGATTAAATCTAAAGATTTTTTAGTAATTATCTTGAAATAACAAAGCAAACCAGATTAGTAAACATACTATCTGTAAACCTTTCATATAGATTCTTTACTGAAAAAGGATGCTTTACGCTTATTCATTCCTTATCCTGAAAAAAGACAGGAAGTTTTCGACGAGGATGGGGTTCGAACCCACGCGGGTAGAGCCCAATGGATTAGCAGTCCATCGCCTTAACCCTTCGGCCACCTCGTCATACAACACGAGCCAATTATTTATTACTGTTATTTTGAAAATTTCCTGATTAATGAAAAGATTTTTTAGTAATTATCTTGAAATAACAGTACAAACCAGATCAGTAAACATACTATCGGTTACATTTCATATACATTCTTTACTGAAAACGACGCTTTCCGGTATACTTGTTCCCGAACATACAACAAAACGTTTCGACGAGGAAGGGATTCGAACCCACGAGGGCAGATCCCCATTGACTAGCAGTCCATCGCCCTAAACCCTCTGCCACCTCGTCATACAACACGAGCGAATTATTTATTTCTCTTATCCTGAAATTTTCCTGATAAATCTAAAGATTTTTTAGTAATTATCATGAAATAACAAATCAAACCAGATCAATACACATACTATCTGTAACCTTTCATATAGATTCTTTACTGAAAAGGATGCTTTTCGCTTTATTCTTTCCTAATCAGGAAGAAAAGACAAGACGTTTCGACGAGGATGGGATTCGAACCCACGCGGGCAGAGCCCAATGGATTAGCAGTCTATCGCCTTAACCACTCGGCCACCTCGTCATACAACACGAACGAATTTTTTATTTCTCTTATCCTGAAAATTTCCTGATAAATCTAAACTTTTTTATTAACTATCTAGAAAAAACAAGAGAAACCAGATCAGAAAACATACTATCTGTAACCTTTCATATAGATTCTTTACTGAAAAGGATGCTTTTCGCTTTATTCATTCCTTCTCAGGAAAAAAAAAAGACGTTTCGACGAGGATGGGATTCGAACCCACGCGGGCAGAGCCCAATGGATTAGCAGTCCATCGCCTTAACCACTCGGCCACCTCGTCATACAACACGAACGAATTTTTTATTTCTATTATCCTGAAAATTTCCTGATAAATCTAAAGATTTTTTATTAACTATCTAGAAACAGTAAGAGAAACCAGATCAGTAAACATACTATCTGTGACCTTTCATATAGATTCTTTACTGAAAAGGATGCTTTTCGCTTTTTCATTGCTTATCAGGAAAAAAGACAAGACGTTTCGACGAGGATGGGATTCGAACCCACGCGGGCTGAGCCCAATGGATTAGCAGTCCATCGCCTTAACCCCTCGGCCACCTCGTCATACAACACGAGTGAATTATTTATTACTCTTATTTTGAAAATTTCCTACTTTATCAAAAGATTTTTTAATAAAAATCTTGGTATAAGTAAGAAAACCAGATCAGTAAACATACTATCGGAAATCTTTCATACACATTTTTACTGAAAACGATGCTTTACGGTATATTTGTTCCTGAAAAAACAACAAGACGTTTCGACGAGGATGGGATTCGAACCCACGCGGGCAGAGCCCAATGGATTAGCAGTCCATCGCCTTAACCACTCGGCCACCTCGTCATACAACACAAGCAATTATTTATTACTCTTATTCTGAAAATGTCCTGATTAATCAAAAGATTTTTAGTAACTATCTTGGTATAAGAAAAAAAACCAGATCAGTAAACATACTATCGGTAACATTTCATATATATTCTTTACTGAAAACGATGATTTACGGCATATTTGTTCCTGAAAAAAACAACAAAACGTTTCGACGAGGAAGGGATTCGAACCCACGAGGGCAGATCCCAATTGATTATTAGTCCATCGCCTTAACCCCTCAGCCACCTCGTCATACAGCACGAGCGAATTATTTATTTTTCTTATCCTGAAAATTTCCTGATAAATCTAAAGATTTTTTAGTATTATCTTGAATCTACAAGAGATACCAGATCAGTAAACATACTATCTGTAACCTTTCATATACATTTTTTAACTGAAAAGGATGCATTTCGCTTTATTCTTTCCTTTTCAGGAAGAAAAGACAAGACGTTTCGACGAGGATGGAATTCGGACGCATGCGGGCAGAGCCCAATGGTAGCAGTCCATCGCCTTAACCACTCGGCCACCTCGTCATACAATACGAACGAATTATTCATTTCTCTTATTCTGAAATTTCTTGATAACTCTACAGGAATTTTTATTAACTATCTAGAATCCAGATCAGTAAACATACTATCTGTAACCTTTCATATAGATTCTTTACTGAAAAGGATGCTTTTCGCTTTATTCATTTCTTATCAGGAAAAAAAGACAAGACGTTTTTGACGAGGATGGGATTCGAACCCACGTTGGCAGAAGCCAATGGATTAGCAGTCCATCGCCTTAACCCCTCGGCCACCTCGTCAACACCACGAGCGAATTATTTATTACTCTTATTCTGAAATTTCCTAATTAATCAAAAGATTTTTTAATAACTATCTTGGTATAAGAAAAAATCAGATCATTAAACATACTATCGGAAACCTTTCATATAGATTCTTTACTGAAAAGGATGCTTTTCTCTTTATTCATTCCTTATCATGAAAAAAGACAGGAAGTTCGACGAGGATGGGGTTCGAACCCACGCGGGTAGATCCCAATGGATTAACAGTCCATCGCCTTAACCAATCGGCCACCTCGTCATACAGAAGGAGCAAATTATTTATTTCTTTATCCTGATAATTTCCTGATTAATCAAAAGATTTTTAGTAATTATCTTGAAATAACAAAACAAACCAGATCAGTAAACATACTATTGGTAAGATTTCATATACATTCTTTACTGAAAACGATGCTTTCCGGAATATTTGTTCCCGAACAAACAACAAAACGTTTAGACGAGGATGAGATTCGAACCCACGAGGGAAGATACCAATTGATTAGCAGTCCATCGCCCTGAACCCCCGGCCACCTCGTCATACAACACGAGCGAATTATTTATTTCTCTTATCCTGACAATTTCCTGATTCATCAAAAGATTTTTTAGTAAGTATCTTCGTATAAGAAAAAAATCAGATCAGTAAACATAGTATCGGAAACCTTTCATACAAATTCTTTACTGAGAACGATGCTTTACGGCATATTTGTTCCTGAAGAAACAACAAGACGTTTCGACGAGGATGGGATTCGAACCCACGCGGGCAGAGACCAATGGATGAGCAGTCCATCGCTTTTACCAATTGGCCACCTCGTCATTCTGCACGAGCCAATTATTTATTACTCTTATCCTGAAAATTTCCTGATAAATCTAAAGTTTTTTAATTAACAATCTTGTTATTACAAAACAAACCATATTAGTAAACATACTTTCCGTATCCTTTCATATACATTCTTTATTGAAAAGGATGTTTTCGCTTTATTCGTTCCTAATCAGGAACAAAACACAACGTTTCGGCGAGGATGGGATTCGATCTCCCGCGGGCAGAGCCCAATGGATTGGCAGTCCATCTCCTTAACCAATCGGCCACCTCGTCATACAGCACGAGCCAATTATTTATTTCTCTTATTCTGAAAATTTCCTGATAAATCTAAAGATTATTTAGTAACTATCTTGAAAAACAAAACAAACCAGATCAGTAAACATACTATCTGTAACCTTTCATATACATTTTTTACTGAAAAGATGCTTTTCGCTTTATTCTTTCCTAATCAGGAACAAAAGACAAGACGTTTGGATTGAACCCTCGCGGGCAGAGCTCAGTGTATTTGCAGTCCATCGCCTTAATACCTCGGCCACCCCGTCATACATCACGTGCGAATTATTTACTTCTCTTATCCTAAAAATTTCCTGATAAATCTAAAGATTATTTAGTAACTATCTTGAAATAACAAAACAAACCAGATCAGTAAACTACTATCTGTAACCTTTCATATACATTTTTTACTGAAAAGGATGCTTTTCGCTTTATTCTTTCTAATCAGGAACAAAAGACAAGACGTTTCGACGATGATGGGATTCGAACACAAGCGGGTAGAGCCCTATGAATTAGCAGTGCATCGCCTTAACCCCTCGGCCAACTCGTCATACAACACGAGCGAATTATTTATTACTCTTATTCTGAAAATTTCCTGATTAATGAAAAGATTTTTTAGTGTCTATCTTGGTATAACAAACAAACCAGAGTAAACATACTATCTGTAACCTTTATATACATTCTTTACTGAAAACGTTGCTTTTCGGTATATTTTTTCCCGAAAAACAACAAGACGTTTCGACGGGGATGGGATTCGAACCCACGCGGGCAGAGCAAAATGGATTAGCAGTCCATCTTCTTAACCCCTCTGTCACATCGTCATACAACACGTTCTAATTATTTAATACTTTTTTATTGAGAATTTCCTGATAAATCAAAAGATTTTTTATTAACTATCTAGAAATAACAAAAGAAACCAGATCAGTTAACATACTATCTGTAACCTTTCATATACATTCTTTACTGAAAAGGATTGCTTTCCGCGTTATTTCAATTGCTCTTCTCAGGAAAAAGACATAGACGTTTCCGACGAGGATGGGATTCGAACCCCGCGGTGCATGAGACCACATGGATTAGCAGTCCATCGCCTTAACCCACTCGGCCACCTCGGTCATACAACACGAGCTGAAATTATTTATTTCCTATTATTCCTGAAAAGTGTCCTGTAGAATATAAAAGATTTTTTAATTAAATCTTTGGTAAGCTAAGAAGAACCCGATCATAAACAGACTATCTGTGAACTCTTTTCATATACATTCTTTACTGAAAAGGATGCTTTCGGCTAATTTCAGTTGCTTGACAGAAAAAAGACAAGGACGTTTCGACGAGATGGGATTCGAACCCACGCGGGCATGAGCCCAATGGATTAGCAGTCCATCGCCTTAACCCCTCGGCCACCTCGTCATACAACACAAGTGCAATTGTTATTACTCTTATTTTGAAAAGGTTCCTGCTTATCAAAGATTTTTTAGTAAAATCTTGGTATAATAAAACAAATATACTATCTGTAACCTTTCATATACATTTTTTACTGAAAAGATGCTTTTCGCTTTATTCTTTCCTAATCAGGAACAAAAGACAAGACGTTTGGATTTGAACCCTCGCGGGCAGAGCTCAGTGTATTTGCAGTCCATCGCCTTAATACCTCGGCCACCCCGTCATACATCACGTGCGAATTATTTATTACTCTATCCTGAAAATTTCCTGATTAGTCAAAAGATTTTTTAGTAACTATCTTGTAACAACAAAACAAACCATATCAGTAAACATACTATTCGTAACCTTTCATATACATTTTTTACTGAAAAGGATGGTTTTCGCTTTATTCTTTCCTAATCAGGAACAAAAGACAACATGTTTCGACGAGGATGGGATTCGAACCCATACGGGTAGAGTCCAATGGATGTGCAGTCCTGCGCCTTAACCACTCGGCCACCTCGTCTTACAACACCACCGAATGATTTATTACTCTTATCCTGAAAATTCCTGTTTAGTCTAAATTTTTTTAGTAACTATCTTGAAATAACAAAACACTTCAGATCAGTAAACATACTATTTGTAACCTTTCATATATATTCTTTACTGAAAAGGATGCTTTTCACTTTATTCGTTACTAATCAGGAACAGAAGACATGTCGTTTCGACGAGGATGGGATTCGAACACACGCGGGCAGAGCCCAATGGTTTATCAGTCCATAGGCTTAACCACTTGCCGTAACGCTTTCAACGCTTTCAATTACCTAATTAATACTGCTAGTAATCTACTCAACATTTTGTTAATAATTCATAGTTTTCATACAGCCACTCAACGCAATTAGGGACAGTTCCTTCTTGTTTTCTAATCTAATATATTTTTCCAGACAGTTGGGAATAATACGCAAAAGCACCGTTTTGCTCAATTTTCGCGGTCTCTGCTTTATCGTACATTTTTCTATAATCCCCAAAAAGGGGTTTCCTAACGCTTGGCGAAAAGATTCTTATTTATCCCCTTCCCTCGTAGAACACACAAAATAACCCTTTGTATTATAGCTTTGGCGGAGTCTCTGCTGGTGACCGCTGGGTCGCCAAGTTCCAGATGGTTTTTGCTGCAGGTCACGTGACTGGAACAGCTCAGGGAGTGAATTTTGAATGAGAATATATATCTCGTCTGGTCACCGGTTCAAGAAGATGCTTTTTCATCACAACTATCTCCGACTTACAGGGCGGAAGCGGTCTGGCGACGATCGGCGTTTTCGTCCCGGCTTCCTGACTCTCCATGGCTGAGGATGTACAATGTAAATTCATGTAAACAGCCTTAAGCCACCGGCCCTAAGCTTTACCTACTAATTTAATTTAAAAATAATAAATTTGAATTCTTCATTTAAAATCCAATTGCTTCTGTCACCCTTTTTGTCTTTCTTTTCAGTGTAAGGTGATTAAGTCATCTTAAATATTTGAAATGCCACCACTGATGTCGGCAATCAACTTACATTTTGTTGTACCACAAACATGATGATATGTCTTTAATACTACAACTGGTGACGATCCTTTTTTAGTGCCCCATCTGGTGACGTGACCAGGCAGTTAACAAAGGTTGGACATTTTAAGTAATTAATTATCTTTTAATTTGAGTCTGGTAATATAATTTTAACTTGTAAATTTGAGTAGATAATGCTTATACTATGACTTATATATATTTGAATCCAACATCTTGCATCATTGGCCGATGTAACTATTTATAATGTGGAACAGTCATTTGTTTGAGAAGTGTTGATAATTTTTTTTCATATGTGAAATGTATGTATATACATATATATACGAGATTATGTATTTTTTATTTTGCCTTTTTTGCGTATATCTAGTTTTTTTTTTAGGATTGCACAATTCTTTTTCGTTTTTTTCATTTTTTTAGTTTATTATACTAGATATACATACTTATTTATTGTATAATTGAAGTAGTGACTCAGTTCTTTTTGTTTGGTATATTGGGTAACAATGGCTCCTAATCATTCCATGCTGTTAAATATACTGCCTTTTGAAGGGGATGCTACCCTGTTAAATTTCTTTCTTGAGCAAATCGTTGATTTACAGTCTTTAATAAATGGACGGATGCTCAAGCCATAGCCTTTTTGAAAACTAAATTAACCGGCGTTGCCTTAAAATACTTCATTGAATGCTCTACATTTAAAACCCTAAAAAGTATTGAAGAAATTAAGAACAAATTCGTGGATTTATTTAAACCTCAGTCAAAATTAACGTCAATTCAGGAACTTAACTCTTTAAAATTATTGCCTTAAGAATCTATTAGCAACTTCGTTCATAGACTGGATTCACTAATCCAGAATGTAATCCAGAAATTGATGATCTTACATCACTTGACGCTTTTAAATTTCAAAAATTCTTAGAAGCTATTCCCCTGGCACATAAAGTAAAATTTTAGAATATTAAGTCATATACCAAGGCTGTTCATCGTTCCCAACAACTGCAGGAGATACAAATAGAAACCAATAATTCTATTTCTCATGATTCCAATAATCCTTCTGTTTTGCAGCTAACTGCTCAGGTTAATGCTCTTCATAAAGAAATTCAAAATTTAAATTCCAATAGAAGTCGGACAAACAGGCCATATGCTAAAAATAGTAATGCATTTCAAAATCGTAGGCATAATAATAATAGGAATAAAAATTCCTGTTTTCTTGGTAATCGTAATAATGAAAATAATTTCTATCAAAGAAACAGAAATAATTATGTCCAACGCAGGAGTCAAACGCATCAAAATCAGTAATTCTCAATACCTTAAATGTGCATTTTGTGGGAAACTAAATCATATAATGAAGGATTGTTATTTATTCAAAAAAACTATAAGACCTAACGATAATGCAACTACAGCTAATAATAGACAGGGATCTTCAACTTTCCCTAACATAAATTCTCAATCATTCAATAGTAATTCTTTAAACTAGGTCAGGAGACTGATTATGCTGAAAATCAGTTCTCAGGGCAATACCAGTCAACCAGTGTACTAAGTGATAATGTCAATATTGTATGTGCAAAAACTTTTTCTGATGTAGCTACTCAATTTATGCCTATAACTATTACATGTAACTGTGCCACTCAAACTACTATTGATAATGTACATGACGATAGTTATAAAATCTTAAATACTGAAGTAGATAATTCTAGTGATGTATCTTTACCTATTATAATGTTAATCTACAAAACCATAATGTACCCATCTTGGTCGAATCAGGTTCGACATCTAGTCTAGTTTCCCAAGATTATTTTAATTCTATAAGACATCTAATTAAATATAAATTGTTATCCAGAAGCCTAGCCATTAAAACTATCAATTCTACTGTAAATTTTGTTGGATGTGCTCAATTTTCCTTTAAAATTGAAAAAATGTCATTTAAGCATTCTTTCTTTATAACTAAGCTAAATTCTACTGTATTTCATGCTATTATAGGATATGATTTTATGAAACAAATAGTATTTCTCTGAATATTCCTGAGTCTTGTTTATTGGTTAAAAATTTGTGTATACCATTAATTACTGTTCCTCATGCAGGAAACAATAACTATACAATTTGTCATGACAATGTTACTAGTGATTCTGATATTCCTAGTGTAAATATAGTAAATTCCAATGAAGTTTCTGTTAATTTAAATGATTGTTCTTCTAATGTTTCAAATATTGTTCCCAATTATGACACAAATGTTTATATATCTCAGAAATTGTTACTGCAACCACATGATAAGATATATAGAGGTTCACACCACATCTCCTGTTCCTGATTCTGAATTTTTTTCGCCTAATTTTGCTAACTCGCATATTGTTTGCTATCCTTAAATACATTCAGTCCAAGATATTGCTATGGAAGGTGAGGATTCTTCCTCGTCAAACACTTTGTTGATATGCCCTACAGTTGTAGCATGTACAACTTCTTCAAATTCTCTTTTGCCATGCCCTACAAACGTAGCATGCACATCTTTTCTTCTGCGGTTAAGCAAAAGTTGGAAATTCTTTGTTGACATGCCCTACAAACGTAGCATGTTCAACTTCAAATTCTTTTTCGTCATGTCCTACAGTTGTAGCATGTGCAGTTAATTCTTCACTAATTCAGAAGAAGGCTGGAATTAAATTTTTTATTTATATTCATAATGATTCTGATCATACTGTTCACTTAAACAAATTCGCCACTGTTGGTGAGATAACTTCCATTGACTCAATTCAGAGTTTTTCAAAATCTCAAGATTCTCCTTCTGCTAGCTAACAACAGATCAATTTCATTGAAGCTTCAGAGGAACTCTTGAGTCAGCGTAAAGCTGAACTGTTAACCACCGACTTTGACTTTTCTCATTTGGTTGAAGAGGAGAGAATTTCTTTGTTAAAACTTGTAATGAACAATTCTGCTGCCTTCTCCAAATCTTTATCTACTTTAGGTCACACTGATAGGGTAAAGCCTCATATTTCTCTTTTACATGACTTTCCCATCAAAACTTACCTTTTCCAATTCCTCAGGCCTTGCAGTCTACTGCAATTCAGCAGTTGGATGAAATGCAATCTGCAGGGATTATTGAGAGAGCGAATACAGAATGGTCTTGCCACATGCTCCTCGTTAAAAAGAAATCTTCTAACAATCAAACTCCTAATTATCGACTTGCACTTGATTTCGACTACTAAATTCTGTTATCAAATCATCATCTTATCCACTTCCTAAAATTAATAACATCATTTCAAATCTTTCCAATTATAAATTTTACTGCATTGGTTTTGCCAAACCCTTATTGGCAAATTGATCTTCCTCAAGACTTACAACATATTATTGCTTTCACTACTCCTTTTGGTTATTATAAAAGCAAACGGATGGTTTTTGGTCTCAAGACTGCATCCAATGTTTTCCAATCTCTAATTAACTCAGTGCTAGTGGAAATTCCTCTACCCGGGATTTTTGCCTATCAAGGTGACATTGTCATTGGCTCTAATATCTTTCAAGAAACTTTATCCACTGTTTTGTCTATTTTAACTAAGTTTAATATTATTGTCTCCTAGTAAGTGTGCCTTCCACACTACTAGTATTAATTTTTTGGATTTCCATGTCCAGCAAAATTCTATTACTCCCATTGAATCTAATATTGTTAAAATTACCTCTTTTCCTATTCCAAAAACTAAACATCAACTTAAAAGGTTGGTGTTTGTGGTTACTAGAGACATCTTATTCCAAAATATGCTTCATTAATTCAACCATAATTGATCTAACTACTCCAAAAGCAAAATTTCAATGGCAAGCTAATCATCAAAATTTCTTTTCTAAATTACAAGAGATTTTCTTTAATTATCCTTTTGTAAGTCTTCCAAATTGGGACAAACCTTTTACCTTAACACAGATGCTTCACTTAAATATATGGTATACTAATGCAAAAATGTAATGATAAATTCACTCCTATCTCATATTTTAGTAAAGCTTTAAAACCTTCAGAAAAGAGATATCCAGCTCTTGAACTTTATGCCCTATTCAAAAGTGTAATTTCATTTAAACATTACCTCTATAATCGTGATTTTACTGTTCTCACTGATAGCAAATCATTAATGAATTGCAAACATACTGCTTCACCAACTGATATAACTACTCGCTGGCTCATGGAACTTAGTGAATATTCTTTCAATTTTGTCCACGTTCCTGGTAAAGAGAATATTCTTGCTGATTTCTTTTCTCGTCTTGATGATAATCCTACTTGTGAATCTTTGACTAATAATCCTTTATTACTTGAATCTGAAGAAGTACTTCCTATTGTTTCTCATTTTGATACTAGTCCTACTGATATTGGTGATAACTCTTGTAATGATGTTCAAAGTTCTTCCATAAATTCAAATCGTCATGCTATGTCTCATTCTAATATTGCTGTTAATGAAATTAATATATCTGTACTACCCATAATATTAATGCTAATGAACCTAAAGGTAATGATCCCTTTTTGGAAATTTCCATTGAAACTTTGCTGACTGAACAAAGCAAGGGTTCAAAATTAAAGCTTATTCGAAATTCATTAAATAATAGTCAAAAATCTGTTCCTAAAAAGTGGAAGTTTTCTATATTCACCCTGAAACTAATTTACTTTGTTGGGACAACAAACTTACTGATCATTTAACTTCTCGCAATATCATTGCTGTTCCTGATTCTTAAAACCAAAAATTTTAAATATCATGCATCTCACTCATTTTGGTATTGATAAAACTTATGCTCTACTTAAATTACGTTATCATTGGAAAGCCATGTATGCTGATACTGTCAATTTCATAAATTCTTGTCATACGTGCATTAAGCAAAAACATCATAATATTCGTAAAGCTCCTTTCCAACCTAATCCTATTCCAAATTCTCCAAATCAAATTATTTCCATGGATATTTTAGGCCCATTACAAAATAGCCAATACATTTTAACCATCATTGACCATTTTTCGAGACACATGCAATTATATCCACTTTCCAAAATCACTTCTGAAGCTGTTACTGACTCTCTTTTCTCTTACATTTCAACTTTTGGTAGTCAATCTTCTATTTTAACTGACTTAGGGACTCAGTTCACTTCTGAAGTATTCCATAAATTTTCTTCTTCTTTGGGTATAAATATTTGTCATACTTCTTCTGGACATCCTCAGCAAACGGAATCAGTGAGCGAATTAATAGTTCAATTAATTCTACAATAAACTCATTACTTGATTCTAAAATCAATTTCAAACATGCTGTATTGATTCATCAAAATTTATATAATGGTTCTGTACATTCTTCTACACATTTTGCTCCTAATATGTTACATTTTGCTAGGGAACTTTCCCTCCTTTTTGATACCTTTGATAACTCTGTTAATGTGGAACAAATGGATAAATCAGTGTAATTACATAATATTTTGTCTTCATTAAAACACACATATGTCTCTGTTGTTAAAAACCTTAAAGATAAACAAATTAGTCAAGCTGATAAGCAGCTTCCTCAGTCTAAACTTCGAGAATTTATATTGGCGATATAGTCTACTTAACCCATTTAGGACCGCTCCATGTTTCCTTTATTGGAAATGCACCAAACAGTTTTTAACACTTTTTAGAACATTAATGACACAAATAAGTTGTTTCCATAAAATTAAATTTATTTTTACGAGAGATACAAAATGTTGCGTTTTCGCAACATCAGTTCAAAGCGGTATAAAAATTTTAAAAATATAAAAATTTAAAATGATAAAATGTTTTAAAAAATTTAAAATCTTTGAAACATTTCGCATGAAGAGGTACATTACACTTATTAGATACAATAATCGTTTGACTTTTGCAGTGTTTACATTTTTTTGTTTATTTCACTATTTTTAGTAATAATATGGCCCATACGATCTTTCCGAGTTTCATTGAGAATTTGATTTTGAATTGAAGATGGTCTTCCAATATGTGAAGTTTCAGGTAAAACACAATTCATCTGCATTTCTTCAAGCTTTTATCAAAGATATGGCTCTCTCAAATATATAGATCTCTGAAACTCTAATAAACTTATTTTAGAATTCATTACATCCATGTAATGAATCTCCATTTCTCCCATACAATATGCTCCTTTTTCTTACTATATTGCTTACTTTTACATTTTTAGAAAAAAAAATGTTGATTGCACCTACAATGTCTTTAGGGGATTCGACATTTTCACATAAAATATTATCATCAATAGCTTCTTCATCCGTCAAATCACTCGGATCTGGAGGGATAATGACGAATTATAGTTCATCATTAGCTTCTGTGGAGGACGATTCTGAAATATCATCATCATCTAGCCCATGAAAATACCCCAATGTCTCTTCCAATGTCAAAAATCGCTTTTTTCTAGAGACAAACTTATCCGAAATACAAACAATACCAATTTACTCCATAAAAAACCAGGCAGCACTAAGAAAACACATTGGAAATAAGTAATACACATTGGACTGATGTTGCGTTTTCGCAACATTTTTAGAAATATGAATGAGAAACATAAAAACAAAAATTATGATTTACCCGTTGAAGTCGTTTTGTTCTTTAGTCTCTAGTTAACTCGGAACAAGCACCAAATCGGAAATTTAACATGTGCTGCTATCTAAGGTTATTTTGAAATTAGTCATTTTTTCCCTTTCAAAACACCAGAAAAAAACAATTTTTTGCAAGTGCTAAAAGCGGGCAAATGTGTAAACAAAAAATTTATTATGATCAATTAAAGTATAGAGAATAAAATAAAAATGTTACTTCAGACGTACAAACTTAGAACATGTCTTTAAAAATACAGAAATTAATGTTGCGTTTTCGCAACGCCAGTCTTAAATGGGTTAAAATCAAAAGATAAATTTCATAAAAAGTTTACTGTACCATATGAAGTAGTCACTAGACACTCATTGGTTACTTACTCTATACGAATACTTAATAACACTAGTCAACAGTGAAAATGTAACAAGAACAAGGTGAGTTGTTCTGTACTAAATAGACCACGCTGATCATAAAAACGACCATGAAATCCTCGATTAGCTCTAGTTTTCGATATATGAGGGGGGAGGCAAATCAGTTAATGATAAGCATTTCCTTTGTGCCTTCCCAATATTGTCTTCGAAATTCCGCGGATGGTAAAAAACATGACGTTATCAACTTTCAAAAACATGTTGGGTGTATTGTTGAGTGTAGTCTAGTAGAGCCTAAGTGGGGAGGGGAATGGAGCGGCGAAGTGTGTGGTGGTAGATGACCTTCATGCGTTGAGGCGCAGTTTCCGTTTGTACCGGTTGCGTTATTTGCATGTAAAAACATGATACAACAGTGCCATAATAGTGATTCATTTCAGTTTAAATTCGTGTGTGTGATTCAAAATGTCTCGTAAATGTGTAAACTCTGCTGATAATTTTGCTATATTTGTGTACAGGTGACGTTAAAATCCCAAAAGCGAACAATAACGCCAATGATTAAGAAGGCCTACAGCCTGTACTTTGGTTGTGGAATCGGAGACTAGGACAAGCCCTGGGCACCGCATATATGTTGCATTTCTTGTGTCGCTAGTCTTAGTTCCTGCTTGAAGCATAAAAGATCATCAATGGGCTTTGCTATCCCCATGATCTGGAGAGAGCCATCAAACCACGTAAATGACTGTTATTTTGTATGACAACTCCAGTCACACGTGGTATTTCAAAGAAGAAAAGGATATCCTTGACATATCCTAACATAACGTCGGCTATGCGACCAGTGTCTCACGGAGTCGGACTGCCTGTTCCAATCCTACCTGAGTCTTATACAGTAAGTGACGACAGCGGTAGTGATTCTGGTGCTATTTCCACACCTTCAAAACAGAGTACACCGAAAGATCCTGATTTCTGGAGCAACGAGGAGTCAACACAGCAACATAAAATCACACATTGTGAGTTGAATGATCTAGTAAGAGATCTACAATTACCTAAAGTTAAAGCCGGACTGTTGGCGTCTAGACTGCAGCAGTGGAAGCGTCTTGAGCAGACGGTAAATGTGACTGCGTTCTGTGACCGTCATACTCCCTTCCTTCAGTTTTTCAATAATGAAAATAGTTTGGTATTTTGCAGTAACATAGACGGTCTCATGGCAGCTATAAAAATTGACTACAAAATTGATGAATGGAGACTTTTTATCGATTAATCAAAGTTAAGTCTAAAAGCTGTCCTTCTGCATAATGCAAATTTGTTTCCATCTGTTCCGATTGGTTACGCAGCTTACATGAAAGAAACGTACGAGAACATGAAGCAACTGTTATGCACAGTAAACTATGACAAGTTTAAGTGGCCAATTTCCGGTGATCTAAAAGAAATTGCCATATTACTTGGTCTGCAACAAGGTTATACCAAATTCTGTTGCTTGGGACAGCCGTTTATGGGACAGCCGTGCAAGTGCACATTACTACAGACAGAAGGATTGGCCTGTGCGTCAATCAGTTAACATGGAACACACAATGTTTTATATGAACCACTCGTCGAATCAAGCAAAAATATACTCCCTGCTCTTCATGTAAAACTGGGCCTTATGAAAAACTTCGTAAAAGCGATGGATAAGACTGGGGAAGCATTTTTGTATTTGTCTACAAAATTTCCACGTCTCAGTGAAGCCAAAATTAAAGAGGGATTTTTCGTTGGTCCCCAGATACGCAAACTGTTTAAGGATGAACATTTCAATAATATTCTCAAAGGTGATGAGAAGTTTGCCTGGGATCCTTTGTTCAAGTATGCAAAACTTCCTTGGAGAGCATAAGGCAGAAAACTATAAGGATCTTGTAGAAAATCTTCTGCAGTGCTACCATAGACTGGGGTGTAACATGTCATTAAAGTTACACTTCTTACATTCACACTTGGACTTCTTCCCCGAAAACTGTGATCTGTTAGCGACGAACATGGCGAACGCTTCCAAGAAATTTCGGGCATGGAAGAAAGTACCAGAGAAAGTGGAGTCAATCAATGTTAGCAGATTACTGCTGGACGCTCACCAGGGAATCACCAGCAACAGAATTCAAAGGCAGGCAAAGCGATTGCACCATCAGTGACCTTCCTCCGAGGGAGAATTACAAGGTAAATACATGCATAGGCCTTTAAGGGCAATTCTGAAAAGCTTCAATAACTAAAAAACGAGAGCTAAACATGCATTTTCTTTATCATTTCCGTGTTCAGCACCCTTGAAAACATAAAGATGAACTGTTTTGTGTAACTGACTAGTGTACTGACTAGTGTAATCCTGAAGCTAATATTTTTAAAATCCATAGTGATAGACTATTGTTAGCTTCTCCACGTAAATCTCATTTAACTGAACATGCCTCTAACTAAACTCTCTAAATGAACAACCTATATCTCGCCAAGACAGAGCCAGATATTATTTGAGAAAGAGAATTTAAATTTTTGTATATATATATAATTATTTGGTTGAGTCGACGCACCCAGTGGTTATATTGTATTGTTTTGCTTTGTCCTAGCCTCTCTCTACGCTGGCGTAGATTGGATTCTTGTTTCTTATGTATATTTTATGTAATCAAATTCTCAAATCTTCTTTTATTTGCTCTGTCAAGGCGAATTTTCTGTACAACTAATAGTATAATGTTAACAACTACACATATAATGCTATTGAAGCTGATAGCAATTTGTTATGTAATCAACTACACCACTTGTCATGTACATCTATTCCTTTTGTTACTATAGCATTGACATCAGAATTTTTGTAATGTCAAATGATAATCAGATGTTTGGAATTTAGGTAACTTTTTTTATGCCAGAACTCATAATTTTAATTTTCTAATGATACCACACGTTAACTTTTCTATACACGGTACCTTGTTGACTGGTTAAGAACTCCACTTCAGATCATGTGAATTTTTGGTGAACATTTCACCTCTCCCTGGCAACATTTTCCCATTTCATTCATTATATATATATTCTATTATTTACAATGCTATTTTATCATCATTTATAATTATCGTAACATAGGCCTTGTATATATAGAGAAACTTCAGATAATTTTGTAAGAATTGAGGGGTATGTTATTGCACATACTTTGAGGTGGTGTTATTTTGCATCCCGTACAATGGGACTTGTTATTGAGGTGATTAGTATATACACTAGTGTGAATTCTATATATATATATATATATATATATATATTTTTTTTTTTTGTGACACTAAACAGGTGTTCACTCAGAGGACTGCAGCCTCTCTTTTGTCTTTGGCGTCAGTGATGATACGATTCAGTACTCACTGTTCATCATTCTATGTAAGGTAGTCATCCTAGCGAGCTACTCTTCATATGTTTATTTGTAGTCATCCTCACTTAGGAGCTACTCACCACTCAAAGCAGTGGTGTTTGTGTATTCCCTCAACATCAGTAAATCCTCACCCTCATTCAGCTATATTTCAAGTGCTATACTATGCTATATATCAATATATTACTCATTTTATTTTTTCTTACTTGCCTATGATATGTTGCGTAGATATATATTTAATCACTACTTGTATTCTTTTAGGGGAAATGTTGTCCAGTTTTTGGTTGTCCAGTATTACTTAACTTACTTGGTGAATGGTTGATACTATGCATCAGTAAAACAAAAGATAAACATAATTTTGGCGTTACGCCATTATTGTTTTTGGGTCTGTTAATCAAAGGTTCCCTACTTTTGCCTTTTTTGTGTGTGTCTGCGGGGGTGAATGTCGTAAGGCTTTCAACGATTTCAATAACCTAATAAATACTGCTAGTAATCTACTCAACATTTTGTTAATAATTCTTAGTTTTCATACAGCCACTCAACGCAATTAGGGACAGTTCCTTCTTGTTTTCTAATCTAATATATTTTTTCCAGACAGTTGGGAAAATGCGCAAAGAGCACCCTTTTTGCTCAATTTTCGCTGTCTCTGCTTTATCGTACATTCTTCTATAATCCCCAAAAAGGGGTTGCCTAACGCTTGGCGAAAAGATTCTCCTTTATCCCCTTCCCCTCGTAAACACACAAAATAACCCTTTGTATTATAGCTTTGGCAGAGTCTGCTGGCGACCGCTGGGTCGCCAAGTTCCAGATGGTTTTCGCTTCAGGTCACGTGACTGGAACAGCTCAGGGAGCGAATTTCGAATGAGAATAACAGATCTCGTCTGGCCACCGGTTCAAGAAGATGCTTTTCATCACAACTATCTCCGACTTACAGGGCGAAAGCGGTCTTGCGAAGATCGGCGTTTCCATCCCGGCCTCTGACTCCCCATGGCTGATATGAGGATCTACAATGTAAATTCCTGTAAACGGCCTTAAGCCACCGGCCCTAAGCCTACCTACTAATTTAATTTAAAAATTATAAAATATGAAATCTTCATTTAAAAAATCCATTTGCTTCTGTCACTCTTTTTTGTCTTTTTTTTCAGTGTAAGATGATTAAGTGATCTTAAATATTTTGAAATGCCACCACTGATGTCGGCAATCAACTTACACTTTGTTGTACCACAACCATGATGATATCTCTTTAATACTACAAGTGGTGACGATCCTTTTTTAGTGACACATACTCGGCCACCTCGTCATACAACACGAGCGAACTATTTATTACTCTTATCCTGAAAATTTCTGATCAATGAAAAGATTTTTTAGTAACTATCTTGGTATAACAAAACAAACCAGATCAGTAAACATACTATCCGTGACCTTTCATATACATTGTTTACTGAAAAGGATGATTTTCGCTTTATTCGATCCTAATCAGGAACAAAAGACAAGACGTTTATATGGGGAAGGGATTCGAACCCACACGGGAAGAGCCAATCGATTAGCAGTCATCGCCATAACCACTCGGCCGCCTCTTCATACAACACGAGAGAATTATTTAATTTACCCTATCTGTAACCTTTCATATACATTCTTTACTGAAAAGGATGCTTTTCGCTATACTTGTCCCCGAACAAACGACAAGACGTTTCGACGAGGATGGGATTCGAACCCACGCGTGCGGAGCCCATGGATTAGCAGTCCATTGCCTTAACCACTCGGCCACCTCATCATACAATCTGAACGAATTATTCATTACTCTTATCCATAAAACTTTCAGAATAATCAAAAGATTTTTTAGTATCTATCTTGATATATCAAAATGAGATAAGAAAGCAGATCTATGAACATACTAACCATAAAAGCGTATATACATTCATTACAAAAAAAAGGTGACTTCCACTATATTTTTTCCTAATTATGAACAAAAGGCAGGCCATTTTGACGAGGATCGAATTCGAACTCACACAGAAAGAGCCTAATGGATTATTAAAAGCTTAGTAAGGAATCAGTAGTGAATGGAGTAAGAACTTTTTTTTCTCTGAGCAACCTCAAACGGATTTTGATTCTGAAATCATATTTAGTTATTAAAAATTTGAATGAAAACGTAAAATGGGCTTAGATGGAGTTTTCATTGTGAAATCAGCAAATTCTTGACAATCCTTCAAGTAATACATTCTTTGGAGAGATTTAAAATTTTCATTCTTAAACTATTTTTTTACTCAGAATAAATGTTAAGTTATAATTAAGTTATGCTTTAATCCAGATATTTTTGGAAAACTTTATAATGATTTTGAAAGGAAATTAATTTATTAATAAAGTTTATAAAAATAATTAATTTTCCCAATTTAATTAATTATTAGTAGGTAAAAAAAATGCACAGATAAAATTGTAAACGTGTAATCAATGGTAAATTGCTTTTCATTTCGTTAATTTCAGATTCTTTTGTTTATAAACACACTTTAATATTTTTTTGGTTCGTTTGAATGGAATTTCATTCACACGTCACTCGTATATGCAGGTACTTTTCCCTCCCTATTGCCTACCACAATGTACGAATGACGCTCCGCAGCGTATGAAGAAAGGAATTGTTTGCTACTGACAAATGTTACATATAAACGTTATATTTGGAAAATTCAGGAGCTAAGCACAATACGTCTAAGGGTAAAATAGAGGCAAAGCACATATGTTAAGCTTTTGAGATTAGCTTAGTATGTCATTTAAATAAATACGCATGCCGCCTTTAAACCCCTTGTCAACGGAATACATTACCAAAATACTCTAGTGAATCTTTAACGGATTATTTTACCGAGAAACTATTGCCAGCAAGTTTTAGCACAACAAAACCCCCAGAATTAATTTCGTCTTTACACAGATCTCACCCACGAGCTTTACAGAAACAAAGCAAATAGCTCGATGCGTTTTATCTATGGCAGAGGTATGCTTACTATATATGTGCCTTCATAAAGCATTAAAGATGCAATTTAAGTTAAGCGACAAAACACTCAAATATCGATCGATTGCAGTGTGCCCCAAGATGAGAATTGGAGAGCTTTAAAATGAATGCAGAGAGATGAGATAGCTGGAAGCATTTTAAGAAAATTGCACGGATGTAAACTTCGTTACCTAAAACCCCATTATTATCGACGATGACAGAAAATGACATATTACGCACGAAATTACTTCCGAAGTATCCAATAACATCGATAAACTTTCGTGCATCATGTATCTCCTTATATAACTATGGTCCATTATGTATTCCTATAACATCCTAACGTCTTAATAAAATTTCAGATGTTTCGGGTAGAAGGAGTTATCGGCTTCTTTAATGCACTCCAGGCACTGGGTGATTCGTTTTTGACCGAGCGTAATACGCTTTTAAAAATTTGAAAATTCTCATCACAGTAGATATACTGCCGTTACAGGGGCTTCGTAACATGGTGAAGACAGTGTTTACTGCTAATAAAGCATAAAATGAAGATAATTACTTCCGATATCCCCTGGTTTACCCCATTTAAATAGAAAATAGTACAGTGTAAAAGAAAACTCAGCTTTTCGTTAGCTTATGGGTTCCAGAATGGAAAGGATATTACCCTGAACTCTGAATAATTTATGTAATTAACTCACTGGTTTGCGATGAAAACCGGAAAGCATAGGCAATCTAAAACTGGCCCACTGTATTGAAAAAATGAATCAATCGAAGATTTTAAAGGACTAAATATGAGGATTTAAATAGAGTTAAATTAGAAAAGATAAATTAAAGATAATAAAGAATCTCAGATTATCATTTGAATAAGGTCTAATATATTCTTTTGTTTACAAGCTGTGTTATTTTCGTTTGAACAATTTATGAATTTGTGTCTTGGATGTGTATATACAAGGATAATCCCACAATGCAGATAATCCGCTCATGGATAATCGGTACTTTCCAAAAACTATTTAATTTTTTGGGAAAATTAGTGCCAGAAGGAATATATTCGTCATACTATACAAATTAGGTTATTAGCAAAACAAACAAGCAAATAAAAATGAAAAGATAAAAATAGAAACATAAAAAACCGAAAAATATTTCAGTATTTTTGAAAAATGAAAAATCAACCAACAATGTCAGGAATAAAGGGAAAACGAATCATTCTTCAATGGATGCCAGGCCATTGTGGTCTTTGGGGAACAAGACACAAGCGCACTTCCTTGCAAAAAGAGGTGTCAACTTAC
Source organism: Dolomedes plantarius (assembly GCA_907164885.2). Lineage (NCBI taxonomy): Eukaryota > Metazoa > Arthropoda > Arachnida > Araneae > Dolomedidae > Dolomedes > Dolomedes plantarius. The sequence goes on along the minus strand of OU015492.1, from coordinate 97,525,019 downwards.
TACAACATCCAAATGCAGTTACTTCCTATTGGAAGATTAAACTGTTTCTGAAAAATTTATTTACATCTAATTTCTTGCGGGATCTTCAGACATGTACAGCTTTAAAAAGTTGGAGGAGGGTAAGCCCTTCTTTTATACCTGATAAACCAAGACGTGATGCAGTTGCGGTCTTCCGTCTGTTTACGGGACACGATTGTTTCGCCACCCATCTGCACCGCATAGGCATTTCAACCGAGCCTTTTTGCTCACTATGTAATTCTGGAGAAGTAATGGAAAGGGACCACCTGCTCCGATGTCGGGCTCTTCTCGTATCTATAGAGATTTTGAGATATTGGGAAGCAAGGACGCTCCTAGGGAAATGACTTCGGTCTCCTGTTTTTATGTCATCGTTCCTTTGTAATCTCTATTGCCTTGCCGTTGGAAATAAAAAAAAATGTCAGGAATAACATTCATTTGTTGAGTTCAGACATGAGGGACTTCTCAAAATAATGAGCAATATAAATTCTGATCGTGGAATTATTGTGAACAGGAATACATTAGTATGTTAAATTAAAACCATCACTGAAATACTGAAATGACCTTGGAAATTCCGCGGTAGGCATAGGTGTTTGTAGCTCTTCGGAATCAGATTTAAGTAGCACATATCAGTCAGTTCAGTTCTCGTGATGCAAATTTGACCGCACCATTACTAAACCTCCCCAAGCCGATATTAGTTTGAACTTTTTTATAATATATGTACGGGAGATCGAGTATAATATTAAAACTAAAAAATCGGGTCATGAAATGAGGAGTTATAGATATTTTATTCTATAACATTTCTCATCTTATTGTAAACAAGACAGAGTGAGCATATTAATTAACTTAAATAAAATAAATAAATAAAAAAATCTATGCAGTGAGAATAAATCTATTCAGTGAGATAATATTGCTAGGGCTTATATATGTATATTCTTTCAATATACACCCTATCAATAAGTATTTGGACACCCATGCAAATGACGATATCTGCGGTCCTGATATACGAGTACGTCATGCTCTCCGCCGTCAAATATCGTGTAAGAACAATATTTTCATTAGTCGCATGCAAGATGCCACGAAGTGCAGAGTTATCTGACTTCGAGAAAGGTGTAATCGTCGGGTATCAGAGCAATGGCCGATCCTTAAGGGACATATCTAGCGAGTGAATTACTCAAAATCGACAGTGGCCTATGTGATTCAGAAGTGGAAGATGAGCGGTGATTGTCAGAGTGTGCCCCGAGTCAGCAGATCCCCGAACCTGAAAGATAAAGACCGACAGGGGCTGTTCAGAGAAATTCGGTATGGGGAAAAGATTCAGAGAAATTCGGATGGTATTCATCGTCCACATATTCCAGGAGTTTCAACAGGCATCTGGGAGTGTTTTCGATGAATACCATCCGCAAGGAAGCACTCTGGACCATTTTCATGGCCGACCTGCCGCCCATAAGCCTTTGATCACAAAGTCCAACAGCGCTGCGCTGTAATGTGGTGCAAAGCACGTCCAAAGTGGACCGTAGATCAGTGAACTTTACTTAAAGCTCCTTACTGATATCAGGAAGCTGATTTTATACGGCATTCAACAATACAGATAATCCGCTCACGGATAATTGGTAATTTATTTCAAAACTATTTAATGAAAAATATCAGTGGCAGAATGAATATATTTGTCATAATAATATATAACCCATTGAAAAAATGTCAAATTACATAAACAAAAAGAAGACACTAACTGCCGAATACGTTAACAGAAATCGTAACAACGTAACATAAATACAAGATTCTGTAGAAATAATTGTAATAAAAAAGGAAAAGCCCCAAAAAAATAAAAAAACCCTAAAAACCAAAGGACCAAAATAACGAGACAATCGACCGGTCTCTTCATCCGGTTGCCTAACCGACTAACATCATCAGGAGGGTGACCGACTGGGATAGGCCTCCTGATGACGAGATGGTCTATGACTTGTTATTTTGATATTCTTAGCTTATCTTTTTTTAATTATAATTTCATAATATATAAATTAGTTTTAAGCCAAACAAACAAATTACAAAAAATAAAGAAAAGAAAGAAACAAAATAAAAGGAATATATTCCAGTATTTTTGAAAACTAATTTAATAATTCACAAAATCAAATACAATGACCATATGATACATCAATCCAATCACAGGTCATGTCTCGGCGACAACAGAGGAACGCTACACTACGCTCCTGAAGCAATGTGAACAAGGTCTTCGGGCCTGTTCACATAGCAGTCCGTTTAGCGTAGCGTTAAATTTTAACCAATAATGTAGCTGAGCGCTATAACATCATCCGTTGACTCACGTATCAACATCCGTGAACACCCCGCTGAACTTTTATGCTTATGCTAACGGAATGCTATATGAGCTGGCATTTACTCAAGCAAATACTCGTTCAATGCATTTTCTGATTCACTCGACAATCGTTTTTTTTTCGGGGGGGGGGGGGAGCTAATGTCCTTGGAGGCTGACGATATTACACCCCTGTCCGGTGTACATATGAATACAAGGAAATAGAAACGCAAATCACACAATCTCAGAAGATTTTTTATTAACAAACGATGACATTGGCGATGGACGAGGGGTTGCAACTCCCCAGCCTTTTGCAGGCGGAAAACTGACCGGTTCCCCAGAATACTACCAAATCTTATGCGGGAATCGAACCCGCACCCCGGTGTGGCAGGCTGATAACTTAACCACTTAGCCACTGGGCGACACTCGACATTCGTGGACATGGACATTTGCTGATTGCAAGGCGAGTCAAGATATTAACGGTTACGCGATGGACCATGTGACCTATAAACCTTCGCGTCCTTACTCTAATTGCTCTTGGACTAAACACTGAATGAATAAAATAGTAAATGAAACAAGCCACTTGTAGAACGCAACGGCGTTCACAAAGCGGGTATGGCTCGCTTTATTTCCTAATTTATCAAAAATATTCAAATATTTTCACAAATAATTTTTCATGCTCGTTTTACTCAGATAATTAAATAATGAATGCTGTAATTAACTGTTATGAATTGTTTATTGTGAGATGTTTAATTGATAGTTATTTTTTATTATTAAATAGCTCTTGGTTCATTAACGGCTGATACACTGTAACTGCTATAATCTTTAGCATTATTTTTTTTTATTGGAGTTATTGATATTTAATTATATCCTTTTGAAGAAGTAATGAAATACAATCTAGCAGTTATTGTCCTGCAACCATATTTTAATTTTTTTTAAAAGTCTGGCTATGTAAATATTCTCATTATTAAAATTAAACTGAAAAACATTATTGTTGATAAAAATAGTTTAGGGAGAAGGTTACATAAGATATTTTATATTCGAATTATGTAATCAATTTGCGTCTAAAATAAAAAAAATCTAGAATGCACTTAAAATATTTTCGTGAAAGCTTTTTTCTTACATAATAGATTCTGATAAAACTCAAAAGTATAAAAAGATAAAATTTAATAAGTTGATGTTAAAATTACATTTTATGCAAAGGTTATTTTAAGTGGTGTCTCCAAAAAAGAATTAGAATGCATACTAACTGATTAGAATATACAGTCATATGAATAAGATACTCCTTTTAATTTCTACGATATTACATTGAGTAATTAAATTTGATTTTCAAGTAGAAAAAAAATCGAATCCGAATAATTTAGAAAATAAAGGATAATTTAAGCTATTAAATTCTCTAGAAAATATTTCTTTTTTTCTTTGTGGAAGTTGTTGTTTAATTTCTCATTCTGGATAGAAACATTTCAACTCTGTCTGATGTTTATATTTGTTTTAGCTTAAGTCGTCTGTGTACTAATCTCATTAAATCCGCTCATCTCAATGTTAACATATGAAGAAAATTTGTCTACATAAATGCTGATCTTCAAATAAAAATAGTATTTTCAGATAGCCTGAACTTTTCTGCACTTTGAAACAGGATTCATTTCATAAATTTCATCCACCAAAGGAATTTAGGAGTATTTAAAACACACTATGCTAGATTGTTTCATAGAAAAATTAAAATTTCAAAACATTGTATTTTTTTAAACACGAAAAAGGCCCCGAGTTGTAAAATTTCTTCTCTATAACGGAGTACAATTTTTTTTAAGCAAAAATCTTTAAATCCAAGTCGGCAATTCTTGGACAAATTTTCTCCATAGGTTAACATTGGGATGAGCGAATACAATAGGGTAAGTACACAGCAGTTATCAATGATACGTGTAATCCACAACAATCTGTTTTATCTTCCCGTAAAATAACAGGTTTATCTCCACAGGGTTAAACTCTTTCGGTTACTCTTTTGGCAAATGAATTCTGAAAGGTAAGAAGGTAAGATCATGTAGAAATCTTAAAACTCATCTACAAATGAAAATGCTTATCTGTAGACGACGTGCAAATTAATTTCCTTCAGGAAATACTGCAATTTGTTTCCGGAAACAATTACATCTCGGTGAGACAGAGCTAGAAAATTAATATTTGACATTCCAAGTTACATGCGTTGAGTAATCATCAACGAATTTAATATTTTACGTCTATGTAATATTTATTTCTGAAGTAGCATTCTTGTATGTGGAAAAAACAACTGTTGATAAAATATTTTCATTTGATGTAACCAACGCGACGTTCCTTGTGTAGCAAGGATATTATAAAAAAATTGTTTTTAGGGGAAAGTGATATTTATATAAAATTGTTAGAAAGGTTATAAAAAGTCGACGGTTTTATCAGTCGACATCGAATCGACATTAGGTCGACATTAAGTCGACAGTTTTATTAGAATATAGTAATGAAAGAAAAAAGTATGATGACATATTTTTTGCCAAAAAAAATAATAAATAAAATTGAATGATATTAAATTGAATGATAAAGTTGAGTAGTGTGAAGTGATTTGTTATATACAGTTAGTCAAAATAATATAAGGTCAAAAGAAATTTTGAATAGTTGAAATGAATATAAATATTAATGAAAGACAACATTATTCGAGGTAAAGATTCCCCATAATGGTACCTACAGGATAACGCAAAATTCGTATAAAACAAATGGCTGTGGCCATTTCGGATTGAAAATGATGGCTATATAGATTTGACCAATTGTCATGGTGCAATATCACTTTTAAGCATTACTTTATTTTACAGTTCAGTAAACGTAGTGGTAAATGAAAACAAAGGAAAACTACTTACTTCTTACTTATTTTTGTAGTTCATCATTTATTATGAAGCTTATATGCAAAGAAAATAAAACAGTTTCAATATTAACAGGGCGTTTTGCTAGCATCATTTGAACATGGATTTTGAGTCTCCTATGAGAGAAAAAATTGAATAATAAATCGGTTAAAAATAAATAAGTTTTTTTTCCGAGTTTAATCTTCAAGTCTTTTAGAGTTATTTGAGCTTTTTGCCACACGGTTCCCCGGTCTAATCTGTAACTGAAGTATAGCTGGTGTACTACTTTGCTGCCGTTCAATTTCGAAAAGTGCTTTATTAATGATATATTGAACGTGCATGTATGAGAAATCTGTGGATTTTCTGCCATCCCCATTGTTGTCCTCATCACTGTCTCATTTTGTTAGGTCAGTGGATTACCAACAACATCCTCATTATCTTCTTCCAGTTATCGATTTCCCTCAGTAACATCGATAAGTAGTTTTATAGTTTTAAAGGTGTAAAAAATGTTTTAACGTAGGATTACTTTCCTCAATAACGGTCCTCCGGAAAGAAAAAATTCAGAGACCGTCGCTAGTTATAATTTTGGCAGTGCGCCAAACCCAGTAGCAGTAAACAGTTAAACAGAAAAGTACCAAAATTCGAAAAAAAAGAGATTTAAGCAACAATGAGTAATCCTGCGTTATAACCCGCCGTAGTTTCGTTAGAAGAGACTACCTGAAATTTTTTTTAGCATTCATGACTCTGGAATATGAAGCACCTCAATGTTAAACTATGGAGAAAATTTGTCTTCTATTTACAGCTACATAAATGCTGACAATCAAAATAAAAATAGTATTTTCAGATAGCCTGAACTTTTCTGCACCTTACAAAGGAATGAATTGATAAATTTCGTTCACCAAAGAAATTAATGAGTGTTTGAAACACACTATATCAGATTTTTCCCCAGAATAGTTTAAATTTTAAAATATTATTGAATTTTGTTTGAAACGAAAAATTCCCCAAGGTGAAAAATTCTTTCTCTATTACGGAGTACAGTTAAAAAATAATTCTTTCAATTCCAAGTCGGCAATCCTCGGAAAAAATTTTCTCTATAGGTAACACTTGAGGTGAGCGAATCCAATAGGGTTAGTAAACAGCAGCCTTAAGTTTCAGACTGACAGTGTTTGCTTTATACCAATTACAGGGTTAGCATCCCCAGAGTCGCCCTTTCCCCTAGTTACAGCATTTTGTCAACTGACATTAGATCAAAAGTTTAATCGACACTGCCCAGATTCATATAAATGGATTAGTATTTGCAGTTGGAAAACACACACGTCAGATATATCTGTTTATTTTCAAATTCTGTGCAGAGCGTGCCGGAGAAGACATACCACAGTTTGCCCTCGCCTAACTAAAATGTTTGAACGCCATTGTCGGTACTAATCGATCATTCATCCCCAATTCCATCACTCGATCTCGCCAGTCATGCTTCAGTGTCAGCGTAGAATTGTTTCTCTAGGACTTCTTTTTTTTTATACATTTCTTTGTCATCAACCCATGTATTACGACGATAACTTTCATTCGGGTTATTTTTTTTTCTCTTTCGCGCAATTCTCTCCGCTCCTAGTTATTCAAGAGTTAGTTATTAGTTTTCTTTCTTCTGCCGGGCATTTTAAAGAGTGCGCTTCTTTTCCTGGATGATAAGATTTATTACCGTATCGATCTGTTTACGTTTTACCATTTAAATTTCTGCCTTTTGCTTAATTACTCTCTGCGTTTGTTAAGACTAAGGTATTTAGAAAAGAATTCTCATCGCCCGACCTTTTAAAATTGGTTTCTCTCTACGTGTGGGAGATTTCGGGTGTTTGAAAAAATGATCACAAAAATATTTTCGGGGATATTTAGTACGTTTCGGAAAGAAAGGGGAAAAAATGTGTCATGCTGGTTCGAAAATTATCACCAAAGCTAGGAGAATTTTTAAACGATGTTTCCTTCATTCATTCTGTAATTTTATTTTAATAATAATTGCTTAATGTAGCCACTTTTCATGCACCATCTCTTATGTGTTTTCCATCTCTGTCGAGCTCACGTACTTGGTATCGAATTTTTGACTCCTACAACAAATGGACGACAACGATGATTGGACTTTTTGGTTAATTTGTAACAAACAGATGTATGAACTATATAAAAGAAATGCTTTCAAGATAGGGTTTCAAACAGGGGGGTTACATGACCTTTTTATGAGGCCGAGGAGCGAACTGAGAAGCGAAAACATCTCCTCTCTACTGGCGTCACAGCGCCCCCTCGATGCAATTTTTTACACTTGGCGTGGGTTTTTATAGTTGACTTCAAAATTGTGTAACCTCCTGATGCTTTGTCCATTTGTCGAAAAATATAACATTAGCGCTTCCAAAACAAAAACATATAAAATCCTTTAGGGCACATTTATTCTGTACAACTAATTCTGGACACTTGTTTTTAGACTTGGCTCTCAAGTTGATCTCTCTGGAACTCTTTAAACATGTCTGCCTCGATGCCACCGATAAAAGCTCTTACTTGTCATAAAATCGCAGTCTCAAATTCTGTACGTCAGAGGTAACCATCATAAATGAATTTTCTTAATTTTAGATATTTTTAATTGTAAGTGATCCTTTGGATGGGCTTCTTTGAGGAAAACTGTCCTTTATGCAATACAAGATGTTGAGGGAAATTTATACTTATAAACTATCGATATGTAAGTCCTGATGAGAGATATACCATCACAAAGCTCTCCTAAAAAATGGAAAAATTCATTGAAGAAAATTCACTTATGATGGTTTACCTCTGACCTTGTTCCCCAACATTGGGTCCCTCAAATGCAGTCAGGGTATTTTTCAGTTGTCCACCCTGGATTAGTTACCCTAATTTTAAATGGAAATTTCTGATAGCCTTCTTTTCGTCTTACTATTTGAAGCCAACAACATAGTAGGTTAAACTAGATATTTTAAATTATTTATTATTTCTGTGGCGAATTTTTCTACCATTAAATATATATCATGGGTATATTTTACAATCATTTTCATTCTTCCAGTTGGTAAGATGACAATGTATCAACCGACCGGCAGGGCCGATATTCGAACTATATATATTCACATTTAGAGAATGTTCACCGTTATACTACCCTAGCGGTATGAGGGCAGTCTAATGTTGAATGCCATTTTCAAGACCTTATCAACAAAACTAGTAATTTAATATTCTAAACATACTTGTCATTCAAATTTCATTATCATAAGTTATGAGCCACAGTTTTTGAACTGACGTTTTAAAACCATATCTATAAGAAAAGAGAGGTCTGTAATAGGTTTTTAAACTCGTATGTTATTTAAAGAGTCTTTGAGACTGAATACATTAGATATATGTAACGGGATGACGAAAATCTGTAACCGTAATGTGAATATTTCTAAACTAATAACTTCGTCCTTATGGTAGTGACGATGTGGTTCCCTTCACGAATTTAGCTTGAAGCCCTCCCCCCCCCCATATATACACTGGTGTAAGAAATTAAGAGAATTTGCAGATTTGGGTCGATTATCTCTAGGAACTACTGTACCGATTTTAAAGAAATTCGATATGGACATACATTGATATAGTACAAAACAAATAACCATTCAATAATTGTAATACACACGCATGATCGTGCGTAACACTCGTTGGAGTCGGAAGGTATGAAACAGCGGTTGCAGAAAAAACAAAAAAAATGGGTTAAGAGAGGTTAATAGGAGGTTGGTCCCCCTCTTACAGATATACAGGTCTCGCAGCGTGATTTTATACTGAAATAAGGCAGTTTATCATTTCCCGTGGCAATTGGTCCACTCGTTCAGCAACGCTGTTTTCATACCCTGGATGGTTCTCGGAGGGGGGTTACGAGTTGCAATTGCCTCCCCAGAGCGTCCCAGACATGCTCTATAGGGTTAAGGTCTGGAGATCTGGGGGCCAATCCATCCGGTGAATATCCTCACTCTCTAGAAATTCGTCTACCAGAAGAGCTCTATTGTGGCCTCGCGTTGTCGTCCATTAAAATGAACTCAGGGCAACTGCCCCCTGAAAAGGCGAAACATAGGACTCCAAGACCTCATCCCTATACCTCACACCATTCACAGTGCCTCTTTCAAAGACATGGAGAGGTGTGCGGCCATCAAACATGATGCCTGCCCAGACCATTAAACTCCTCCGCCATAATGGGCGATTTCGCGGACATTGGAAGGTAGGTAGCGGGTCCCTGGGTCTCTCCATATAAACGTAGGGCGAAAATCGGTGTTTAGGCTGAAACCGGGACTCATCAGTGAAGAGAACGGTTGCTCATTGATCCATACTCCAATCTCTATGCTCTATGCACCATGATAAACGGATTCTTCTGTTCGTAGAAGTGAGGCGGGACGCAAGCAGCAGGTCTTCTTGCAAACAACCCTCTCTCATGAATCTTTTGAAAACAGTCACCTTTGATACACGGGTTCCTGTGGCTGCATACAAGTCACAGGAAAGCTGAGAAGCTGTAGAACTCCTGTTACGCCTCGCTTAATCGCCAAATGGCGATCTCTCTGGCCGTCGTGCTCTTGGACGACCTTGCCCAGGCTTTCTCTCGATGGATCCGGTATTCTGGAACTTTTTCCAGAAGTTACACACGACGCTGGGCATTAAATTAAACTCTCTAAAATTTGGACTTGAGATTGGCCTGCTTCTAGCCTCCCCACAATTCGCCACCTCATTCCATGATCAAACGTTGGTGGTTATCATTTTTACTGTTACAATGTGAAATTTACCGATTGCTGCAAAATAACACCAAGAATTAACCCATTCTATTTGTTTATTCTGCAACCGCTGTTTCAAACCTTCCGACTCCAACGAGTGTTACGCAAGATCATGCGTGTGTATTACAATTACTGAATGGTTATTTGTTTTGTATTGTATCAATGTATGTACATATCAAATTTCATTAAAATCGGTACTGTAGTTCTAGAGATAAGTCTACCAAGTCTTCAAATTCTCTTAATTTCTTACCACAGTATATATATGTCATAAATTTTAACCATCTCTGTCTGTTAATCGCCTGTAATCCGAGTTCCTCTTTCTCTATGGTAACCTTTTCGTCCTTTACCCTTTCAAAACTAACCTACCTCGCCAATTTCCGGCAATCCGTTGACAACTACTTGTACCAGTATTGCAACTTGGGGTTTTCCCCCAAATTTGGGGGTATGTATTTGAACAAGGGGTGTACAACTGGGGGTTTCCCCCCTAAATTGGGGTATGTTAGATGAAAAGGGGTGTTAGAGTGAAAAGGGGTATTTTAGGAGGCCAGATTTTTTTTAGGAACATTTTGTAGGGGGACCTTTTTTAATATTTTGTTCAATCGAGATGGCGTTTTTTTTATAAATTATAAGTTCCATTACATATGTCAAAGTGTAAATAAACTCTCCATTTCATTATTGTAAGTGCGTATTTTCTATTTATTCAATTTATCTCTCAAACAGGATGCCTATTTGGAACCAGAATTTCTTTTAGGAAGGTCTAGGGTCTAGGGTGATCTCAAGTTGGTGTTAGGGGAAACAGGGGGATTCGAGATGGCGCTAGGGGGAGGCGCGTCCGTAGAGGTTGGCAAGACTGACTTGTACGCTTGCAGATGAGAGCTGGACGTCGCTTTGTAAGGTCATAGTTATTGCTGGAATAAACTTCTTTGTTCTTGATTTTGAATCGTATTGTTTTCGGCCATGATATGTGTGCTATTTCAGGAGATGGCCATTCGGGTCATTTCATATATATACATATATATAAATATATATATTTATCTTGAAATTAAGAATGATCCTGCGGACTGGGAAAGGTGACTCAGCCTGTTATCTCTGAGTGGGTCGATAAAATGAGGACCAAGCATGCTTGGGAACTAAAACTCTGAGGGTCCCTCTGACTGAGACATAGCTGTATGGTACCCCAAGCCCACGGTCAAGAAGCTGAAATGGGCACCGCGGCCTTGGGTACACAGCGGACTGTTGCACCTTGAGTTTATTTTTTTAGTTTTTAGAAATGAAGAATGCATTACTAGATCTTTTAGAAAGATGGCGTATTTTGCAGGTTTTCATCATTACATGAAGTTCTTCTACACATATTTAGTCCTCTTAAGCCCTAACACATGACAAAAATTTGCGCAACACAACAGAAACACTACATCACAGTTGTATTGCTTCAGAAGCAATACGCTCACAGAAGAAGAAAACATTTTCCGCGACAAATTAAAGACTGGGATAAATCTCTCCTCATCTGCGATAACTACTCTGTCTTTAAAATCTGGAGCAAAGCTAAACGAAGAAAATTAATGTAGATCCCTCCTCTAACCAGGAAAAAAGGTTAAAATGGGCGGCCGATCGATTAAAAAAAATTCAATTAAAGGCTCATTTAATAAATAACATTTAACTCCATGTCTTAAAATTTATGTAATAGATATATAGTATAATATATTATATATATATATATATGTGTGTTGGTGTGTGTGTGTGTGTGTGTATTTATATATGTACTCATAAGGCTATGATTCTTCGAAAATATCATAAAATGCGTTTCCTAATGAATATTCCATGTTTGTATTTTATCGAGTTCTGAAAAGATACACACACACACACACACACACACACACATATATCTATAACTATATATATCTATATGTGTGTGTGTGTATTGATATATGTACACATAAGGCTATGATTCTTTGAATATATCATAAAATACGTTTTCAATGAACCATTCCATGTTTGTATTTTATCGAGTTCTGAAAAGATATTCTCTGTTTAAGCCTAAAAATCCATTTTCCTATTAAACTCGCTATTACATTACTTTTGGATAATCAACAAACTCAAATATTAATAATTCATAACACCTTTTTAAAGTCGCGTGTAGAAAATCGATCTTATTGAGAAATAACTCACAATTTATAGAATTATGAATAGGGATATGTAATTTTCATATTTACGAAATAGATGCGAATAAATGCGAAAATTTTTTTTTTTACTACTTTTCGGCGAAAACTCGATGCTAAACGCTTTTAAAGCGAAATTAGGTAATAATACTAATAATTTATTAACATAAATGTTGTATTAAGAGACCATCCACGGTCTTTACTGAGAGATCTCTCAAAGTTTGCTATTACTTATTGCTAAAGACTTAAGGAAGAGAATGTGAGGACTACAATGTTAGCTTTTTAACTAAGAATTTTGATACTTACACCCAACCAAGTAAGTAAAATTGTAATTCTTTAAATAAATGCGAAACTTTTTGAATTTAAATGTATGCTTTTTTTGCAAATAAAGGCAAAATTTCTATAATGTAAATTTTTTGCGAAATTTCGATAACTTTTATGCGAAAATTTACGTACCTCTAATTATGAACTTAACTATTAGGAATGCTGTCTCATAGTTTGCGATTCTTTACTCAGATAGGTTTTAATGTAATGCACAGAACTGGATAAAATATTCTCCAAATCTTTGGGATTAAGTTTTTTTATATCATTATTGTCTAGCCAAATATTAAACAGAAAAAGCCTGATTAAAGCATCTAAAGTAGATTGTTAGAAATTTTAATTAAAATAGCAAAATATTTGCTTGGATTAGTTGGAGCGCTTTATTTTGACCATTTAAGATTCTCCGAATACTTTCACAAAACTTGTAATAATGAATGAATATCTGTTTCGTGTTCAAACATTATTAAAGTTCCAAGAACGCGACCCAAAATAAAAGCGCTTAGAATAAAATAAAATTGATTTTTCTGCACGAAGCTCGAATGAAAATTGCAGAACTGAAGCAAAAAAACTCCCAAAAGAAAATAAATACATAAAAAATCTTAAGATATCAAAGATTAACCTCAGGCAAGAAATCTTTTATTTTTTTAGGTTTCTTTCTCCTATGATGTAATGAAATAAAACGACAAAACACTCGGAGATATTTTGAAGTGCAGGAAAGAAGTTCCTCAGAGGAAGACACAAATAAAACGATTCTGAAGTCAAGGCTGATTGACTGCATGTTGGCGGGAAGAGTTTTGGAAAAAAATATCCCCTAGCGTGACAATAAACAAACATTTTGCACGCAAATATCAGATTTGCATGCATACGAAGAAATCTGACGCCCAGGGGAATGCGGTATTAAAAAGAATTTCTGCGGATTTTTTTTTAATGGTGTGAACGAAAGTTTTTGCATGAGTTTTTTTTATTTTCTTAACATTTCGTACAGTTTGTCTCTTTTTAAAAGACCCTTGTCACTTTTCTAATATCTATTGTGGATATTATAGTTTTAACTTTAAATTTTTCAACGCAATACTCGCTTCTGTATGAATAAACTGGTTCCACAAAATTCCGGACTTTTGGACATGATAAAGTAAAGAATGGTGAAAAAAAAATGGATTTTGAAATTTGATAATATTTGATTTCTGTTTTTTTGAAGATTTGAAGTTTTTGTATTTATGGGTAATTTACACTGAGTGCTTCTCTGCCGTAGGGATAACCACAAATGACTCGTAATGTGGAATAGAATGACTTTTTAAAATAATCAAACATATCACTTGTCTCAGGGATGACTGAGAAAGTGAAATAGGAATTTTAAGGAAATTTTTACAGCTGGATATTTTCGGATAAAAAGCAATTTTTCGTTTCAGCTGTTTAATCACAAGCTATTTTCTCTTTTTACCGATATTTAAATAAAATACTAATCAACGAGGCTGGAAACAATTAAGAGAATCTGCAATATTAGGTGTATCAGCAAAAATCATATATGATCACACCACGCAGTCTCTAAAATTTTATGTCGATTATTTTTGCAAGGATTTGTGCGACAATTAAATATGCATTAAAAAATTAGTTTTGAAAATTTTTCGGTTATTTTTAGAAACAGTATACAGCAAATAGTTGTGTTCTTTAGTTTGAAAAGGATTTCGGGCATTTTTTAAATACCCCTACCAACAGAAGGGCTCGAACTCGCCAGGATCTGTTGGAGAGTCCAGAAACCTTGCAGTTCAATCATGATCGTATAGCTGCCATAAGATGCCATCACTATTTATTTCAATAAATTTATGTCTAGAAATTGAAATGTCTATGTTTTGTTCCATTATTCAGTTATTAATTTGAATTTCGCTTCATAACAGAACTATGGAAATTAGCTTCATGTTAAGAATGTGTATCTCTCAATAGAGTCAAGGGGAATTTGTTGATTACTTCAAGAGATTATTTAAGATTAGTAATCTTGATAACGGAACTTTTGGAGACACGATCAAAATCAAACACCAAAAATTGTTCGAAGCTCGTAATGTGTAAGGGCTATTGAATTTTACTATTTCAAAAATTTTGCACTTCTGCAGTGAACATTGGTAAATTCTAATCTGGAATTTTGCATCTAGGTAATGAACTGATGTTGGTGTAACAGGAAAAGGAGAATTATCAGATCACTGATATCACTTTCAGATTGATGGTTTTGCTGCAAAATGGAGGCAACTCCAATTTTTTAAGTTTTTGGAAAACCGTAAAAAAACATTTGAAAATACCAAAATTCTAAGTCTTGAAATATTCTTTCTGATTAATTTCCTACCTGTATTAGATAGTAGGACAGTATTTACTCAAAAATATATCTTTTACATGGCGTGGCACATGTGTGATTGTTGGTGCTACCTCTTTCTTGCCACCAAATGTATTGGTATATCTACTTCTAGGAAAACAAATCACAAAAATTTCAATCTACTATCATAATAACTGTTATTCAAGAAAAGTTCAGATGAAATACAACATAAATTTTGGCTTCACAAACAGAAAAATTACATTTTTCAATCGTCACATTCTCCCCTCTGTAACGTCTGGCTCATCTGGTGCGTTCTCAGTGTTGTAGTCTATCGTTAACCCCATATCATTTTGTGCGACGTATTTACGGGCTAGGTCCATTACATCTTTATATTTACAGTTAAAAATATATAGTACGAGCTAAATACCCGTGCTTTGCGCTGAGTACATTCAAATTAAATTCAAACGGTCAATGTATGCAAATCAATGCCAAAAAAATTTATTTAAAATAAATACAACGGTCAATGTATGCAGTTAATTTGTATGTTTAATATCCATAAAACATACTAATTTCAATTAAATTCTTAGAAAACTTCCCTCTCAATTAGTCTAAATTAGTCTCAATTAGTGATTAAATTTATCTTATATCGTATATAATACCTTTTTGTAAATTTATTTCGTTATTATGCACGTGAAGCAAAATTAATTAAAGTATCACTAAAAGAAAAGAAACCCCATGATTAGCATTTAATAAATTGAATTTCTAAAATTAATCTTTAAAAATTCACGAAAAATAAAAAAAATGAAGGGTAAACATTCGAAAAAGATTTGATTTTAAAGGATTTTTTTTTATCTTATCGCGATATAAATTTTATAACCCCCAGATTATTATTTAAACTGAAAGCTTAAAAAGTTAAAAAACAGCTTAAAAATTTAATCCTTTAAAAATTAAGAAGCATGTTTTCAAAAATATTTCTTAGTACACCCCCCTACTCTATTAGAAGAATCGCCATGCAAAATTCGGCCCTTAGGTCCAGCAGTTTGGTCTGTGCGTTATCTGTCAGTCAGTTACAGAACTGTTTTATATATATACAGGATGTCCCATAGTCTCCATACAGAGAAAAAAAAATTCTCCTTCTTAGAAGCGTTCTTCAGCAGTGGAAGACATGCATTGAAATGTGTTTCCGACGAAATGGCAGTCATATAGAGCATATAAAATTATTAAATGGTTTATTTCAGAAAAGTTTATTTTTCTATGTATGAATATAAAGAAATAAATGTTAGAATTATATAGTTATGGAAATGCATTATTTTTCCTATGTATGGAGACTTATGGGAGACCCTGTAGATTATGTTATTGAACCAAAAACCCCACTGTTGATACTGTTGTGTAGCCTTCCTGTACACAAACACATCAGTCATTTGAGGAAAAATGGAGTTTATTTACCAGTCAGGCAGCTCTATCTCTTGAGTATCACAAGAACTAACGATTGGAGCTACTTCTTACTGGTCGTCAAACGAAAGAGAATTTTTTTATCACAAGATAGTTAACTCCAAACTCTCCCGAGATGGAGCTAACCTTTTCGCAGCAAATCCTTCAATTAATAAATGATCTAAAGAAAATGACAGCAAAGTATACAAGAAAATGGAGAAGAAAAGTAAATTTAAGACATGTACTGTGAAGCAATACACAAAAAAACTTGAACTTGATGGAAAAGGCCTCTTTCTTTTCCAGTGACCGAACACAAACAAAGAAAAATTTACCATCTGCATCAAGTATCATTTGCTGTGTTAAATGCCTCAATGGATGATTAAATTATTGTGAATTAAAATAGAGAGCAGCCCTTCAAACGGTGATTAAACATTGTCGCAAAACAATCAAGTTGAAAAAAGTTTTTGCAGTTTTTATTTAAAATTAAAACTGCAATATTTTACGATAATAATAATAAGACTATTCCAGTTGGCAGTTTTTTTCCTTTTGTATTCACCATCATTCCTCAGTCAGAATGCACTTAAGGATGCAGTGTACTAATCTACTGGATTCGCTCATCTCCATGTTAACTCATGGAGAAATTTGTCTACCATTTACAGCAACGTAAATGCTGATAATCCCATAAAAATGATAGTTTCAGTTAGCCTGACTTTTCTGCACCTTGCAACAGAAATCATTTTGAAAATTTCGCTCCACAAAGGGTATTATGAGCTTTTTAAACACCCATACCAGATTTTATCCCGGAATAATTTAAATTTTAAAATATTATTTTCCTTAAAAAAAACAATGCCCCAAAGGTTAAAATTTCTTTCTCTATTACGGAGTACAATTTAAAAATAATCCTTTAAATCCATGTCGGCAATCCTTGGACTATTTTTCTCCATAGGTTAACATTGAGGTGAGTGAATCCCATAGGGTTAGTACACACCAGCCTTAATCCCGGGAATAAAATTGACAACTGTGGCTCATCACAGCTCGTTTCCTGTGGTGACCTAATAATGCAGTGGGATGTGCTAATGAATACAGTGGGTAACTGCTTTCGTCATTTGAGTTGATTACCTCAAATGGTGCTACACTCAAGTAACCTTGTACATTTACAACTCCCTGATAATCTAGGCGCCCAAGTACCACAAACTAACGTTAGAGGGAGCGGAACCTGGCTTGATTTTGAGCCAAAGAAAATAATATGATTGAAACATTTTGAAACTTTGTTGCAAAAAATGTTCAAGCGTATTCGTTGAAGAGATTTTAATTAGTTGTGACTCATGAATTTTAAAAATACCAAGCATAGGACTGAAACATTTCATCAAATCATGTAAAACTACCTTTTAAAATTAATCAGATTTTCACATTAATTAGCTCTTAACTATATATAGTAAAACAGTTCCGTAACTGACTGACTCACTGATAACAAACGCACAGACCAAACCTCTGGCCCTAAAGGGCTGAAATTTTGCATGGAGATTCTTCCTAGGTGTAAGGGTTGCACCAAGAAAGATTTTTGAAAAATTCTTCTAAGAATTTTTAAACAATTAAATTTTTAAGCTGATTTTGTAAGTTTTTAAGTTTGCATTTAAAAAATAATTGAGGGTTATGAAATTTATATCACTAGAAAGATAAAAAAATTCCTCTAAAATGAAATCTTTTTCGAATCTTTACCTCCATTTTATGATTTTTGGTGAATTTTTAAAGATTAATTTTAGAATTTAATTTATTAAATGCTGATCACGTGATTTCTTTTCTGGTACTTTAAATAAATTCATGGTCACTTGATAACACGAAATAGACAAAAAAGTATTTTTTTTCTTGCTAATGCGGCAGACGATTGGATATTATCCAAAAAATATTAAAACACTAGTAAAAGATATGTTCCTCAAACTGTACTATATTAACTGTACTATATTCTTTAGTATGTCCTAGTAGATTTAATTTGATATTTTTTCTACATTATTTTGTCTATAAAAAAATATCCCTTACGATAATTTTATAAATATATATATATATATATATATATATATTAATTACATCAATTGTATACGCGATCAATGTATGATCAAGTATTTATATAAATATATATATATATATATATAGATAATGTTTTTTTTGCATTAATTGCATACATTGACCATTGTATTTAATTTGAATGTACTCCGTAGCGAAGTGAGGGTTTTCAGCTAGTTCTTTATAATATCGTAATAAAGTATAACCAAGCCTATGACGGGTGATCGAGCATATGATGAATGGAGTGTGTTCTAAGCCCACATCATGATCGGAAAAATTTTACTATTGATAAAATATCACAATGAAATACTATAATCATTATAGAGTTCCTGGCTAATATTTGAAATAAGTATATATCGTAATTATTGATTTGGAATTCGAATGTACAATTGTGGAACTATTTCTCCTACTCACAACATTATCTAAATAGTGTATATCAATATTTGTAAAATCACACTGGAATATTGAACACATCAGTAGACAGCACCGTTGATATCCATTATTAAATAACAGGAACATATTGAGCATAGTACTAACCATGTAATTTATGACTATAATGCGAGTGTTATGTGATTAAATTTGAAAATATTTGTCCATTAATCTCATGATAAATATTTGCTTTATAAATGTATGTTCAAAACTGTTTGTAAAGATGAAGATTTTATTTGTGTAGCGTGAAATACTTAACTAAATATTTACTGTCGAAGGAAAATTGGCTTAGAACCATAAGCTGGCGAAAGAGGTTTTACTCTTTTTTGGCCTGTTGCTTTAAAATATGCTAATATTGTCTCACACGGTTAATGAAATATCACGATATTAATTAATACTTAAAATTAAAACCATATCATTATACATGGGTAGGTTTCTTTTTACATCTAAGATCTGTTTTGGGAAAAAAGAAACCCGTGTTGATACTAAAACGTATTATTGAAATTTTGATATACCTAATTATTTCATGAAAATGTATGTTAAAAAAGAAACATATTTTTAAAGAGCAAGTTTTGCTGAATTAAGTTTTTTAAAACAGTCTTCTTAAACGAGATAATTTAGTTTATTGAGAATTCGTAAAAAATTCTAGTTTAAAATTTCAACCATTTACGCGTTTAGAGTTCCCACGACTTAAAAATTTGATAATATTTATGTTTGCAAGTAAGGGTTTCGGATTACTTTCCAGCATTAATATTAAAACTTTAGCATAAAAAACTACAGCCTTTGTGAGTTCAGGCAGTTAATTAAAATGACAAAATATAAATCAGTTTACACCAAAGGAAGAGAAACGAGAAAACCGAAAAAAAAATAAGATTAACCTGTTTCGAATACACTCATTAGCTCGATTTTATTTAAAATTTTTACGTTGCAATATTTCTGTAGGTACAGACGTGTTTCTATGGTAATAATATATAACCATTCACAGCTTAATTCAGCCTGCAACAGTCACATTTTGCAAATTTCCTTACTAAGATAAACCCGTTTCCAATGCAGCTATTAACGCGATTTTATTTAACATTTTTACCTTGAAATATTATCAGTAGGTACAGCCGTGTTACTATGGTAATAATATATATGCATTAACAGCTTAATTCATCTGTAACAGTCACATTTCGCAAATAACCTTTCAATAACTTATCTTCGAATGTTCATTCTTATGAAAAGACCAAAAAAATGGTATTCTTATCCTTAGATTCACAGTCTTAGAGGGAAAAAAAGAACAGGATTTTAAAACTTTTCCCTCCTATGTCTTTCATTTGTAACTAAATAGTTTAAATTTCAATATTTACCTTGGGGATAATTAAAAAAACTTTGATGAATAAATCCCCTTATGAACTGTCGGCAATATCTCTCTGTATTTGTTACTGAAAAGTTAATCCATTATCAAATTCGGATTTGTATAAGTACCCATTAAAATTTTTTCGATTTAACATGCTGTTCCTCGAATTGTTTTGTGTGAATAAATGTGGGGAAAAGTTGTAAAAAGTTGTTCTAATAGCATAAATTAGAAAAAAAGTTTTTCTATTAAAAAAGAACAAGTATTTTTAACAACATGATGTTAAAGTTTGACATCTAAAATAGCGAAATTTTTGCCGAATATTATTTTTGCCGAATTTTTATTTTTGAAAATTTTGCCGAATAGCGAAATTTACACCAAGAGTCATTGACTTGGTATTAGGATTTGCTAAACTTCTGTCGAAAGTAGGACAACAGATTTCATGAACACTCGATAAAGAGTTTTCCCGTGTGCGTGTTTCTCGTGTATTTTTTTAATAACTAGAATCATTACTTTCAATAAAAGAATAATTAATCAAAATGGATAAGAACTGCAATTCTGACTTTAAATGTGCCTGTTGAATGTTTTTCTTTTGTATCTATCCAATGTCTCATCGTTTAAAATAATAGTATACTAATAATATTCTTTTTAAAGTCGGTATAAACGTTAGAACAACTTTCTGTTTCTATCATTTCCCTCGATCGTGAAGAATTTATCGCTGGAAAGAGTCTTTCTTTTATTATTTGTAGACGCAATATCATTGGAAATAAGTTGCATGTAACAACTTTAGATGTAAATGTTATTTTTCCTCGCATTTCCCTGAAAAATCTTAAACACTAATTTTTTTTTCCAGCTGTCAACTAATCTATATCAAAAATTCTATTTCTTTTCCTTTTTACATTCAGGAGTTGTGTATTCTTCTTGTTATATATTCAAGAATAAATTTGTCATCGAAAAGTTTAACTAGAAGTTTCGTTATTTAATTTTAGTTGAGTCATAAGATAGATAAACTATTCCACATGTACTGGAAAATTCGATGAAATTTAAAAAAATATTTTTTGAATATCTGAACATATGATAATAGTTTTAAGTACATTCATCTGCTGCGTAGATAAAAACAGTTTTAACAGAGATTTACAGAGACGCATATTGAGTCAATATTTATTTTAAGAGTATTTTTTAAATTCAGTTTAGTTTGGAGATATGACAAAAAAAAGAGAGAGAGCAGTAAATAGAATAAATTTGAAGCTTTTAGGAAAGGTAAAATAGAAATTAATAAGTAAATAGTTTTTGCTTTCTGGGACAATCGACTGTTTCAGCCTTACACCTAGCAACCAGAAAATTCTCGAGTAATGAAGATCTCGAAAGCTCGTTACTTTTCTTACGCTTCTGTACATTTACAACTGTTTAGATGATGAGTTTTTCAAGTAGTGTCTGGCACTTGTAAAAAATGTTTTGTTGAACTTTCCCACGTAATGAAAAATTTGAATTTGTTATGATATAAAATCTCACTACCAGAAGTCTGTTGGAAGAAATCGTAACAAGGGAATGAAAACTGTTTCAATATTTCTGATGCAGTCAAGATGAGGAACATAGAGAACATCTCGAGTATAGCTGAATAGTTTAACACTATTAATAGGAAAACTTATATTAAATAATGTTTACAGGATCGAGCTGAATTTTCTTGTGAAGAAGTAAGTGTGATCCTAATTTGGTTTTAGAAACCGGTTATTTATTTTTCCCCCTTTATGGTCACAGTTCATCAAAACTGCATGCCCAGGTGTGAGAAAGAGATAATGCTAGAACTTGCAAAATTTAGGTTCGATGGTAAAAAATGTAAGGGCTGAGGATGAAAAACGGCGTTCCTGTTTGCCGAGGGATTTCAGCAAATTTAGAGCAAATTTTCAGAAAATGTGGCTGTTCTGTTGTCGTACTAACGGAAAGTTCTAACAATCCAAGGATAGTTGAGACGTGTGTGTCGTTAGCAATGTTGTACGAATGGGCGCAGAAGAACCAGAAATAAGATAGTAGTTGGCAAAAAAGTATTAAGTCTTTAGCCTTTGTGTCATGTCCTATTACTTAATGAGTTATGTTGGTGCACATTCTTAGATTATACCCAGTAGTTTTTACTTTGTATTTAATATATATTTTAGATGTCTAACTCGAGTCGTTATAAAATCTTCTTTAGTAAGCCACTGTTTGTATTCTTGTCATAAAAACCTTATAATAGGAATTAAATTAAGTATACAGGTGATCATCCTTTATCCAAAATTCCGATGTCCCAAATATCCCACTATCTGAAGTTTCCCAAACTCGATATTACGTTTATCGTAAGTAGAAAATTCCTTGGTGGTCCTCATTCCCTTGTAATATAAGGCCTTACATTCAGTTAGTGTGATACCCATCTACCACCATCGTCAACGGTCAAATCTATAGGTTCATTCCAATTTTATGAAACTTCCTTACCAGATTAGATATTAGAGAAAATGTCAATAAGCAATGCAGACACCGGTATGAGTAAAAGGAAGTATTTATGCTCTAACAAATAAGTCAGGCTGCCACGAGTGTTAACAGCAGTGTAAGTTAGAAATATCTTACAAAAACGTAAGGGGATGCCAAACAGCCATATAGTTGTTGAAGGGTATGAGACATTAGATTTGTTTTTGATGGTTCACGGTAACTTGTAGAGAGCTTCACTTAAAACAAACAAACTTTTTTCATGGTCATATTATTAAATTAACTTATTAATAATATGAGCATGAAATGCTCAAATTAATTACTAAAAAACTGTGACTACAAGTAGCAAATGGTAGATGAATGGATATTTGTTTATGCTTAAGCGTATACCATCCAATAGGTTTGCAAGGTCTGAGAATTCAAATCTCGACCCGGCCCAAGCCTGATTGATCTTTCCAGTTAGCAGAGTTCAGGTAAAGTAAAAAACTAATTTTAGCAGTCATCTACCATTACAACTGTTAAAAGTGTTCAAACAGTTATTTCTGTATGCCGGAGGTAAAGGACACCAAGTCCATTTCTTAAAAGTAGAAAGTTTAACTTTATTCCTTCATTTTAGCACTATTTTCAGTAGAGAAAAGCTGTACGCAAATGTCTATACAGAAGAGTTCTTGCCCATTGAAATGGCACCATGTCCTATCATTGTGTCGAGGTAAAAGCAGTAAGTGGATTTCTTTAAGCTCTCCTGTGAAATTCAAACATTGTGACATAGTCTTCTATACCTCCGAGGTACAGATTCATAATTACTTTTCTTGGTGGTGCGGTTTCTTCTTATCTCTGGTATGGGTGCGTGACCTTACACTACCAAATCATGAAAGTTAAGCAAAGTAGTTTTGGGCTAAGTTTCAGGGTTGGAAATATCTGGAATATTAGCATACATATAAACACTGGATAATGTGTTGAGGAAGGATGGCGCACTAACGCAATTGATACCTTGCGGAAGGTTTTTGATTCATTCTCGAAGGTCAACTGTCTTAAATGTGCTGCTCTGTTCTTACTTCTCTTTTACTAAAATAGTTATATAATTATATGAATATTTAGAGAATTCCTCCTTCGTCGACGTTGTTGTTCCCCTTGGCCGGAAGTTACAGACCAGGTCCATTTAGGCTTCGGACTGAGTATTGCAGCTCCGGTTTATAACAGCCCCACAAAGGCCGACGGAGTCCGACTTGGCTAGGTGCCACCACAATTTCCCCCCTCCCAGTGATGACATATAGGGGGATCGCACCTTCTCCACCTACTGAAATTATAGAAGGACTTTTTGGGTCTACAGATTTAGCGTTCCCATATCCTGCCTAGACACGGAGGTATTTAACGGCTCTTGCCGGGATTCAATCAGAGCACCATCAGTAACAAAAGCCGACGCGCTACCGATAGGCTACCTCTGGCCCTTTCTCCATCCTTTACAACCCTAAGAGCTTGCTAAGAATAAGTGACAGGATTCCAAAATTTGTCAAAACGTGTTGAATTTTGCTTTATATCAACGATAAATTTGAAAATCAAAGAACTTCCTTGTTGAAACCAAGTAGGCTTATTGTTTTGTTTATATGGAAATATAAATCTCTAAAGTAATTTAAATTAACATATAATATTCATGATATTATCGATGATTATGTCTAACTTTTTAAGTTTAATTAAAATGCTTCAAACTGTTACTTAATCATTTGCAAATAACCATGCCGAGGAGTACAGATTCAAATAGATTTAAAAAATTTTAAGCTAATACATGCTAAAGCCTTTGAATACAAGGAAATGTAAGCTTGGCACGAGTTAAGTTGAGATGAATTGATGTAGAGCGCTACGAGGATATTTTGCTACACAAGGGCTAATTAGACAAGGACCTATAGTTTAAAGCCCATCCTGAACGGCTACAGACATCCATACTTACTCGAATAAATAGAACAGGAAATGGTACCTATGTATCTATTTCTCTTGGATCAGGATAACCCAGATTTGTGCAGTATTCCGAATAATATGGTTATAGGTTAAGGAAAATATTCCAAATATCCCCCTCCCCCCTCAAAAATAAGAAATGAGTTATGATAGATAAAGTTTATGATAGAGTTTATGCAAATACCAGACTTTTATTAAATATTAATTTAATAAACGTCTGATTGATCCAGTATACTCTTATTTTTATTGCTGAACATCCCTTATGCAAAATATTTTGGATATACGATATTCGATGCGTAGTAGATAAGGTAATCCCCTTTACTCAACGAATTATAAGAAAATTTTTATTACACGATTTAATATTTTAAGTACATGATATTTACAGGTTGAAACCGAGATTATCTTAGGTTTTAAATCTGCATTTAACTATCTATGGTAATCAGTAAAATAGTAAAACTTTATCAATTATTCAATTAAAATACCAACTTTCACATCGAAAAACTGCGATAGTTCCGGATGCATTTTAAAATTTATTCTGTTGTATTGGTCTGGGTGCAATGCTTTAGGCGAAATACACGATTCGCTGCAAGGCAAAATAGGAACTCAGAAAGCAAAACGGCTGAGTCCTTCAGCAATAGTACGTAAATTATTAAAGAAATATACTCAGACAATACAACACATTTTCTAAAATCCTTCCATCGGGATTTGCGATATCTGTCTCAAATACCGAACCACAGATGAATTCTTTTGAATAAGAAGGGAATAACGATTTCTTATGCAGGGCGTCTCTCCTGACAATAGTTGTAATCCACAAAAAGAGATATACCCTTTGGAATGAAGACAGTTTTCATTCCCAGCTTAAAACTTCCAATTTTCTTTGTGCCTAATCCAGTGTAACAGCATCTAGAATAACAATATGGGATATGCACTTTCATAGAAATAGAATATTTGCTCTGAAAGAAATGGCATCTTTCTTGTCCCATATACCGAAATGAAAATATGTGTAGAGGTAGCCAGAGTCTTTTTCGATATTTTGGAGAAAAAGAGTCGAAGTCAGATCAACTCTAAATTTCGTAGATATTAAAAATAAACCATGGGGATAAGAATAATGAAGAAAAAATATAGTTCAAAAAGTAACTGACAGGCAAGAAAACGGCACTGTAACTGCAAATGATAGAGTTCATATTAAAATTATTTTGTTTTCTATTAAGAAGGTAGTTTGTATGGTAATATTCCGCGTAAGAAATGAGAACTAAAATATTCAGATTCAGCAATCTAGTAAAGTAGTCCAGTACATCAGCAATCCAGTAAAACAATTCTGTAAGTCAGCAATTCAGTAAAGCAATCCAGTATATCGGCAGTGCAGTAAAGCAATAAATATTTAGTGTCCAAGACTTAACTGGATTAAGCCAATGGTTTTCCCGAAACACCAAGCGGTATCCGACGTAGCAACATGGCCCTACTGGGTTTAATTCCCGCCGGTGAGGTTAGACCACAGCAGGCAACCACTCCGCGTACCCCTACTCAAACAAACCCCTCAGAAGGCCACAGAGCAGGCCCCTACACAGCGAGAGGCACAAAGCGGGAAGCCGTAGAACAGACGGAGGTTATAAAAGAAAGAAAAGAAAAAAACAAATTTAGAATAGCCGAAAGCTCTAACCTGCTCTGATAGAGGAAATACTCCAAAAGCTGATCCGGCTCAAACAGCAAACAAGGGTAGCACCAAGAAAAGCTCGTAAGAAACGGCTGTTCTCCCCCCCAAAAATCGACGGCGAACTTACTGAGGATGCTCGAGAACGCGTGAACGAAATAAAAAAGCGCAGCCAAAAGTCCAAAAAGAGACCAGGCCTGAAAAATAGAGAAATTGACGACAGTAACATAGCATGGACCAGGCGAAGAGACGACTTAGCCTGAAAAGGGTATGGTCGAATCATAACACCGAAAGGATCTGGACCAGTCAGATCAAGGACCATTTTTTGTAAGCTGAACTAAGCTTTATCCGAAAAAGGAAAATTAAGATTACAGACACTTGGCTATAGGGGTAGGTCAGAAAACTTGGTTAACGGCTTATAAATTACTGTTCGCGAGAAGGGGGAGAAATTAATAGGTGAGATGGTAAAATATACTTACAGAACTACCCCAGGCGCTGTTAGTAGACAATTACGGATAGAATCCCTGCTGTGGTACTCCTTACTAGCCAGTATGCCCAGAAGGTTGTTGCATCACTTTATTTTGAGTTCCCCTGTTCTAATAAAAATTTCGCGAGAGCCAATCTTCTTTATCAGTTTCATCTTCGGCCATGACCCCGGCATGCGCCTAAGAAGTTCACTAGTTTTGCGCCGAAGCAAATAATTACGAGGGTGCAAATTGATGAGCTTGATGATCAGCACTCATCCTAGAAAGGGAAAGAAAGGGGGGAGGGTCGTAACTTTTTTTGGGAGGGGGGTGTTAATTATTTGTTAGTTTGTTGGTAAATTGTAGGAATCCTATAGTGTTAGTTATTTGTATTGTTATGTTACCAGGGAGCTGTGGGACGAAGGTTTTGTATTGTAATGTTAGGAGTAGAGAAGAATTGGAGGTAATAAGATGTTAAATAAATATTAGGGTTTGTTTTACTGTGTTATTAATTATTGAGCAATGTTTATGTTAGTGTTTTAGTTGTGAAAGTCTTTATTGTTGTCCATGTTAGTGTGCAACCAACGCATTATATTTTTAACCTTACTTTGACCCATTTATTGCTTGCTATTTGTTCATACTATAATTTGCTATTTGGGTGGTTGGGATTTTAAGAAGCGGGCAACTGTGGAGAGGGCACGTAATTAAGAAGTGCAACCAATTTCCCACCTCCCCACAAGCGCAAAGGTCGATGTCTCATACCTTGAATCAATGCAGGTAAACCGGAAAATTACCATGCGCGATGAAGATTGTACCATGTTACGGTCGCTTTCAAGCCTATCCACTCGGACAGTCTTGTAGAACTTATAAGTTTGCTTCCCGGTATTGAAGTGATTCCAGATATATTGCCATTATTCCGTAATGGCACCTTTTAATGACTTCTTTAGATGTGAACGTGGCCAGGGTAATTTAGTTTCTGTCTGGAATTTGGTATTAGCCGAAAGTTTGGCTAGCTCATCTGCACGTTCATTGCCTTTCTTGCCGACATGTGCTTTGACCCACGTAATACTGAATTTACTGACAGAGTGGGTAATTAAATCATGGAGCTCCGCTATGGGGAGTTGTTTCATGTCATCTGGGTTTGTTGAAGAACAACAAAAAATTCTTCCCAAAATTTTGTCTTTTTATCCTTATAAGGATGATGTGCGTGTAACGTTTTAATTTAATTGCTACAACTCGCGCCAGAAGCACTTCTCTTGATTTTTCACATCAGTAATGAGGTATAAAAAAGGAGATGGAATTAAATGCTCCAAGTGTTACACATTAATTCATCATTAATTTTTGAATTTTAGACTTACAATTAAAATAGAATAAACATGTTTACAGTTACGTAGATACGCTGCTAATGCACGCTATCAATATACACTGCTGGCCACTGTAAATGCAACACCCTGAAGGAAACATGCAAATAACATGAAATTTACAACATGCATTAGCGGAGGTGAGATATGCAAATGATTAGAATTTCAGCGCAGACGCACATCACGCGCGCCTGTGGCGCCACTTCAAAGCGCTATTGAAGGCTTGAAGATTTCGACGATTTCAAGTTCGGCAATTGTGTTTTTCTTGTGGTTTAAAAAAAAACGATCAATTATGCCTCGTCGAAAACAGCGATCATCTTTTGATCAAGTATCCGAGTTCGACAGAGGAAGGATAGTGGCCTACCGAGATTGTGGATTATCTTTCAGAGAAATCGGTAGTCGTGTTGGACGGAACTGTAATGCGGCTATGTGATCGTTGGATGCAGGAGGGTACGACGGACCGGCGTGTTCGATCGCATCCACCTCAGCGAACCACTTCACGTGATGACAGGCAAATTGTGCGCATGGCAGTGACGGATCGCTCAGTCACATCACGAACCATAGCACAGCACATGCAGTCTGTAACGCATCATCCAGTGTCTGCGCGTAGCATTCGACGCTGTTTACAGCAGAGTGGTCTATCCGTAAGACGTCCATTGCTTTGTCTACCCTTGACGCAGAACCACAGACGTCTCCGCCGTCAATGGTGCGATGACAGAAGGATGCGGACGGCAGAATGGAATGAAATTGTCTTTACTGACGAGTCACCTTCTGTCTGCAACACCACGATGGTCGCATTCGAGTCTGGAGGACACCGTGAAGAGAGGATGCTGAACAGCTGCGTTATACACCGCCACACTGGTCCTGCACCGGGTATTATGGTATTGGGCGGTATTGGATATCACTCTCGCCCACCTCTAGTACGCATTGCCGGTACTTTAAACAGCCAGCGCTACATCTCCGAGGTGTTGGAGCCAGTTGTCCTTCCTTACCTTCAGGGCTTGCCCACAGCCATATTTCAACAGGATAATGCGCGACCACACGTAGCACGCATTGTCCAACGGTTCTTCGCCAATCACCAGATTGAATTACTTCCCTGGCCGCCTCGCTCTCCGTATCTTTCGCCTATAGAAAACATGTGGTCCAGGGTTGCTCTACGATTGACCCAGATTCCATCCCCAGCTGCCACAGCAGATCAACTTTGGCTACGTGTGGAAGCTGCTTGGTCTGCTGTACCCCAAGAACTCATCCAAAGTCTCTTTGAATCAATGCCGAGGCGTGTGGCAGCGGTGATCTCCAACAATGGCGTCTACTCTGGCTACTGATTTTGGCAGGAACCACACTTCACAGATGTCTATAAATTTAATCATTTGATACTTGGTCAACATGTTATCTACAAAGTAAATTTTGTTGTGATATATCTTGTCTTTCTTGGTGTTGCAATTTGGGTGGCCAGCAGTGTATATATATATATATATATATATATATATATATATATATAAATTCACATTTTTAGATATATTGGTAGCTTAAGGCTGCTCTGTACTAACCCTATTGGATTCGCTTACCTCAATGTTAACCTATGGAAAAATTTATCTACTACTTACAGCTACATGGATTCTGATAATCCAATAAAAATGGTATTTTCAGATAGCCTGAACTTTTCTGCCCTTTACAACAGGATTCATTTAATCACCCACCAAAGGAATTTATGAGCGTTTAAAACATTTTATACCAGATTTCCCCCCCGAATAATTTAAAATAAAAAATATTATTTGAATTTTTTAAACGAAAATGCTCCAAGGTGTAAAATTTCTTTCTCTATTACGGAGTACAATTTAAAAAAAACTTTAAATCCAAGTCGGCAATTATTGGACAAATTTTCTCCATAGGTTAACGTTGAGGGGAGCAAATACAATAAGGTTAGTACACAGTAGCTTTAACTGTTTGTAAAACTGCTTGATAGAACATTTGGTTGAATTTCATACCTTGGGGATTTTGGATTATTAATTTATTAATATCAATTTTGTCGGCTGAATATGCTCTCAGAATATTTCAAATATTCTGTCATGATTAAATGCCCAATTCCTCCTTAAATTATTTCCTTTAGCTTCCGTTAAATTCTAATGACCGCATATTTCTTCATTAACGGGCCAAAAACCTTCTCCCTTCCTAATACGACATCCGAAACAGTCGAGTCAGCCGGAAAACTTCCGTGCCTTAACAATGACTAAGCGGCTTTACTTTTGTTATTTCGACGGTTGATGAACTTCTTATTGTGTAATCATTAATGCCGATTAAATGTTTTAAATGCAGATATTACTTTGTCGGGGGAAATTCCAGCGTTTACATCAAATAAATTCTGTATTGTTTTCGTAAAGTTAACATGTGTGGTTTGGCAACAATATAGTTTTAGTTAAATAACAACGCATGCGTTTTGCGAATTAAATAATAAGGCAACGAAATTTTTTTTATAAAATAAATAACTAGCGAAAAATTAAATACATATATAATTTAAATGTAGTATAAAGCGATGTATATCTTCCGTTATATTACATAGGAAAATTAAGTTTTCTATTATAATAATATGTTTAGAAATAAATTGAAGAGATCGTGAAGTTTATCTAATACATTGTATACATTTTTCATGCTTTCAGAGTTAACATTTGATACAAACTACTGAGTTTTATTTTGATTTTTTTAAAATTAAGAATAAAGGAAAACTCTTCGAATTTTCAGATAATTACACTAAGTTGACCTGTATGAAATATTTTCGTATAATGCTTGAATTCCAATACACGAAACCAAATTTTTTCCATGTAAAGATGGCAACAAACTTTTAAACCGGAAGTAAATCACCTTGACGATAAAGAGCTCTTAAATAACCAGGCTGCCTCATAAGCTTAATGATACTGCAATATAATTTTTTTTCTGCTTAAATGACAGTTTAGAAAACATTGATGTTAAAACTTCCCTATGAATTAAATTATTTTTCTCTTTAAGGCTGATGTGCACTAACCCTATTGGATTCAATCACGTCAATGTTAACGTATGGAAAAAATGTGTCCAAGGATTGCCGACATGGATTTAAAGAATTTTTTTTTAATTTCTACTCCGTACTAGAGAAAGAAATTTTACAACTCGGGGAAATTTTCGTGTTTAAAAAAACACAAGTAATATTTTTAAATTTTAATTCTTCGGGGAAAAAAATCTAGTATAGTGTGTTTTAAATGGTCCTAAATTCCTTTGGTGGACGAAATTAGTTAAATGAATCCTGTTACAAAGTGCAGAAAAGTTCAGGCTATCTGAAAATACCATTTTTATTTGAAGATCAGCATTTATGTAGCTGTAAATAGTACACAAATTTTCTCCATAGGTTAACATTGAGGTGAGTGAATCCAATAGGGTTAGTACATAGCAGCCTTAGGCTAAAACAAATCTAAACATCAGGCAGAGTTGAAATGTTTTTATCCAAATGAGGAATTAAACAACTTCTTCCAGAAAGGAGAAAAAAAAAGAAATATTTTCTAGAGTATTTAATAGCTTAAATTATCCTTTATTTTTCTGAATTATTCGCATTCGATTTTTTTCTACTTGAAAATCGAATTTAATTACTCAATGTAATATCGTAGAAGTAGTATCTTTTTCGTATGACTGTATATTCTAATCAGTTACTATGTATTCTAATTCTTTTTCGGAGACACACTTAAAATAGCCTTTGCATAAAATGTAATTTTAACATCAACTTATTAAATTTTATCTTTTTCTACTTTTGAGTTTTATCAGAATCTATTACGTAAGAAAGAAGCTTCCAGGAAAATATTTTAAGTGCACTGTAGAAAAAAAATGCAAATAATTATTCAAAATTTAAATTATTCGGAGAAAATAATCTGGTATAGTGTGTTTTGAAAAAACACGCGTTTTATATACCACTCCTAAATTCCCTTGGTCGACGAAATTCATAAAATAAATCCTGTTGCAAGGTGGCGAAGTGTTCAGGCTATCTGAAAATACCATTGCTATTGGATTATCAGTATTTATGTAGCTGTAAATAGTTGACAATTTTTTTGCATAGGTTAACATTGAGACGAGCGAATCCAGTAGGGTTAATACACGGCAGCCTTTACCTGACATGCTTAAGTATACATGCTAACATCATAACTAACGTGTAATTCAAAGTTCAAAACCTTTAAAGTGAACAGTTTACGCATGGTAAATTTCATTGGATAAATAATTCGAATTTGAGGATCTAGAGGGGCATATAATGTTAAATATTATCTCTCTCAAAAGAGTCTTAAAATCAAAGACAACGTATTAGTACAGACAACGGACTTGCTGTTCTGATATGATTCGACATTTAAGTTGCCACAGGTAAATTTTTGGTTCAGTAGTTAAGTGATTAAAAGCATATGGCACTTTCATAATGTTAACTTTCCTCGAATCAAAATTCTGTGAAAATTAATATCATTTCTAGATTAAGAACATAATAGGAGAGATCACTCGAAAAAAATCCACTACATTTAGAGTAGATTGTTGGAGATATAGATATATTTCACAAATATATATATTTTAATAATGCAGTTTTTATGTTATGATGTGTTATATTTTGAACTATTTTAAACGAACGCTCTTCAGATTCCACAGTACGCAGGAAAAATCATTTGCAGTAAAAATCTACATTTTAAATTTATCGTTACTGATTCAATTCGTTAAAAATTGAGGCTCAAATAGGAGGACATAAAAATAGATTTATGTTGTTGAAACATCTCTTGAAAAGTAGAGTTTCAAAGATGCTCAATGTTTCGAAACTTCTGCTGGCTGTTTAGTTGCCAGCTGAAAAAAAAATCATTTTATTTTGCCAATCTTTATACACATACTAATAAAAAAATCAGATGATGAAAAATATTAGCACAGAGTTTTATAAAATTCACTATAAAAATAAAATTGCAACTAATTTTGAGCATATAAATATAGACTTTCATCATTACGGAATGCTTTAAGTATAAAAGTTTCTACGGCCGAAGCACAAAAATCAGACAATCACAGTATGAGAAGTCTTTGTCCTTAGAGAATATCACACTTAGTGTTTCCCTTCCTAATGAAGGTCTATATTTATTATATCGAACTAGATGCCTATCTTAATTTTTATCATGGATTTTGAAAATATGTGTTTACCAATTTTGAGTACGCCTCAAGTTTCATGAAAGTAATATTTAATGTTACACTTTTTCTTTTACTTTACGTTACTTTTTATTGTGCAGAGCAGTAGCAGAGTTTTAAATTTTGATGCATATATGATTTCTATTTACTTTTATGAATTTCCCCGAAGTAAACATTTTTCTAACATAGAGGCTTACAAATTTTTCCCGGTAGATGTAATATTAAGTAAAAAATGTCATATTCCAATATATTTAATCTTAAAATTCTAGTCCGATGACATTTATTAAAATACTACGTGAGAAAAATGCATGACTGTGAGGACAAGAAATCCTTTCTTTATTTTTTTTCAAAAGTGTTCCTCTATTTTGAATAATAAGGGTGAGTGCTTGAACAATATATATATATATATTCAAATTAATTGATCATTTTTACTGAATCGTGAATTTTCTACTTCACTGATTTCCCAAATTCCTGTTTTCCATTAAGAACATTTAGTTTCGTCTTTGAATTTAAAAAAGTTTTTTTTTTCAAAGTCACAACTGGCGGCATTATTTCCTGTTTTTCGAAGATAATCTTCAGGTAAAAGTTTGCAGCACTATAAATATTGTAAATTTATCTCTAGCATTCACATGAAAACAAAAACACGTGAGATTCTGAAAACAACTTTTTTTTTCAGAGTGAAAAACTAAATCTTATGCTTCTTAGAAAGATTGCGTGTTCCTAGCAGTAAATAATCTAGGCTCGCATTTTCATTTTGACTTTTTTTAGAGTTATATGCGAATAGGAAAATACAATCATCTTAAGTAGTGGATTTCTTGCCCTCTTTTTTCGGTCTGTTTATTTGTGTTTTCTCAACTACGCACTACCCAAAATGAGTTAATAGTTTTTTTTGTCTGTGTAGACAATAAGCAGTGCAAAGCAATGTTGAATAACAGTTTTTCTATATGGAATATTTCATTTTTTGTATTTTTGGGGGTTAAAGAAAAAATATTTACCTTTTAAAAATAAGCACTTTAGGGAAAAGGAAATTATGAGCACCTTTAAAATAACTGGAAATACTTAAATTAACTTACCAAAACTGCATAAACCTTACAATGATAAATAAATTTTGATTGGTTTAAACATTCTGTTTAAAGGTACTGAGATTAGGAGATTTATATCCAATGAAATATACCATTTCCAAACAGATGCGAAATATCTATGATCATAAAATACAGAATAAACATTGCAATAGATTTTTCTTTTGGATTCAAGTATATTATATTATAGTATATACGGCCAATTTTAATTTTCAAAACTTCTATCCTAATTCTACTAAATTCTTTCAAAAATTCATTTGGCTACTACAAATTTGACTGTTTGTCCCATTTTTCAACTCTGAACTACGTTTAATTTGATTTTCTAGCCTCGAGTCTTACTAACTCCGCTTTAAGATTTTGATAATTGCAAAATTTATTTACATGTATCGTTCAGAAAATTTTCAGTCGTCCCTTCAATTTCATGTAAGGAGGGGAAGATAGGGGTGCAGGAGCCCCACCAAACAATCTACGAGTACCTCTTGCCCACCCTAACCGAAGCTGAAAATAGATTTCACCATATTTGTCTAAGTAATAAAGCCTTCCATTTCAAATTTTTATTTATAGCATCCAAGAAAAGAGTGTAAAATTCAATGGTCCCTCCTGTAACATGATATTTATCAGTTGATCGACTGTCTAAATAGATTCATAGAGAAAGGACAAAAAGCGCCTTTTTATGAACGTCAACAAACAATCGGTAGATCGAGTGCAAATACAAAGTCACTACTCAGCAGCTAAATATGCACATGTGTCGAATGACAAAGTTAATTCAAGTTAATTTAATTACAAGTTATCAACTTGTAACTAGTACAAAACTCCATAGTCTCAGTTTTTCTCGAAACATTAAAATCTTCTTTGGAACTTAACAATATTCGTAAATGAAATAATCAACATGCATTTTATTCTGGTTGGAATTACTCCAAATCGATCCTTAAATGGTTTCATGAAGTTGCTGATGAGATTATAAGCTAGGAAAGAATGATCAAAAGACATAGAGGTAGAATGATAACTCAAGGAAAATATACAAGGGACAGTCAAATGAAAACTTTAAATATTTTTTACCTCGTAATTTAGTGAATAGAAAAGGAATACGCTTATATAATTTTTCTACGTAATCTCCATGACTTGCAATAGAAGTGTTCCAGAGATTTGGAAGTTAGTGGGTACTACTACTAGTAAAACATTCTGTATGCTGTTATTGTTCCCACTACAGCCTGCTTCACCTCTTCCTCTGTTTGAAAGTGTGTGAATTTTTTTTCGGTTTTGGTAAGGAGCTATGGCGCCATTCCTAGTCCATTCGTACACTAGCTACAGTTCACAGACCATACTGCACCACCATTCTGAACTTCCATTATTCGATGAATTTCCATGGGTTTTATACATTTATTACTAAAAAAAAATCCGAATAACGGAACTTTGTTCCTGATCGATGCATGCTGCAAGTGGAGCCGCCATCTTTACACCGCTGCCGAGTCACCTTGTAGCATACTCTCATCATGCTGTCACCTGTCAGCCACTTATCAGACCCTGGGTATCTCTGTTGCTAACTTTCAGAACAATTGTGCTATGTGTCAAAATTTTAGCGAATTTTTAAGGCTTTCATTTGACTAACACTGGCATATAAAATCGAGATCGTGACGTGACAACCATTAAATTACTTAGAAAGTTTTTTTTTAGATTGATTCAATAAGAGAATGGCATGGCTTGGTGTAGACATTAGCACATTTGTCCAGAAAGAAAAAAAGTATTATTAGATTCTTTGTTTTCAGGTTGTTTTACGAGGTTGTTTTGGTTGTATATGGTTAAAATTACTTTTTAACCATATACAACCAAAACATTAATGGTTGATAAATGTTTTTGAATGTATATGGTTAAAAAGTAATTTTATATAATTGTCGAGTAAGTAGAATTTAAAAGACAATAATTGAAAAATAAGTAAGTAGCTTATAAATAAATAAATCTACCCAACACACACCCACATATAAATCTATAATAATTAGCTGCAATCTGTAACTTATTATACAAAATTTAATTATCTTGCTAATATTTCTTTATCCTCCCCCAATGAGTAAATAATGTAAATAATATAATATATTTAGATTTTATGAAAAATTACGAAAATTCATCTACACATAAGTTGAATATTTATTTCTTACCTTTGGGGAAATTGTTAAATCTCTGTGAGGAATGGTTAAATATTTACCTACACATCTATTGATAAAGATTTAACTCTTTCTTTTTCAACACAAACTGGGTAGCTTAAATTGAACTAATTAGTAATTAGACTATTCAAGCAGTACACCTTTAAATATTTATCTACACAGGTAATAAAAAGATTTGAAAACTTTCATTCAATATAAATGGGTTGAAATATGCAGAAATGTTTAAATAATCAGACTATTCAAGCATGAACTATTTAAAAAGAAGAAAAGACCGATTTGTAAAAATATTAAAGAATATCATTAAAAATTTTTTACAGTCATTAAAAAAATTCTATTCCTCCTAAATTTTGTAAGAAAAACACAAACACGCAAAACGTGTTATTCAAACATTATACTCTCGCAAAAATTTCGAATTCACAGATGTTTTTCCCGAAACACTTCTTTTAATCCGAGGTTAAGAACAATGAATAATTTTTTTTTCATATTTTCGTTCCACTTTTCCCACCTCGAAATCGATATATAAAAAGATTTATTTTGCTGGAAAAAACAGGAAAAAACCCCCTGGAAATATTCTTTTTGATTAAAAGTTCTATGACGTAGTTCTTTGGAAAAACATCATTTCCAGAGCGCAGTGACAAATTTAGGCCTCTAAAGAACACGGGACAAATAATATTTTTTTTCGAGCTTCTTTGAAATCAGGAAAGAATTGTCAAAACAATTCTTTCAGATCTCTCGAGTGGCGAGTGAGATCCTTTAAAGTTGAAACAAGCAAATTGATTTTCCCGGCATCTATTTTAACAAAATATTAAGGGAGGTGAATTTTGTGATACTTCCGCTGTTGTGTCTAATGCCCCCTTGGCTGGAAGTTCCAGACCAGGTTCATATAGGATTCGGGCTGATGTGTGCGGTGCCGTTTTATATACCACCACAAGGGTCGGAGTCCGTCTTAGCAAGTTGCCACCTCAATTTTGACCGACCGACCCCAGGGGCGACATCTGGGGGGATCATATCCTCTCTTAACCTCTCTGATCTCATAGAGGGACATTCCGCCCTACGGATTTAACGGGCCCATATCCGGGTTAGTTACGGAGGTATTTAAAGGCGCGTGTCGGGATTCGATCCGAGCACCCTCAGTACCAAAAGCCAGCGCGCTACCACAAGACTTGCTCGAGTCCCGTGATACTTCTAAACCCCTTTTACAATCCCATAGAGTTTATGAAAAAATATTTGCTGATTGCATCTCTATAACTCAATTCCGTTTGTTGCGAAAGGGTGTGTAACTATCCAACAGGTATCAAAGTGTTTTCTAGAGGATCATTGTTGTTATTTCCTGTTGAAATAACACTTCCAATAACTATCCCCTCGGAAGTCTTGAAAGTGTTTTCCTAATTCAACTTGGCTTCCTTTTCAATTTTAAACTGGTGATTGGAACACTGATTTCTTATATTTCTAAAGAAGTAACCCAAGATTCATAGTGGCAGTGATTTGAGAATAATTAAAAACCCGTTGTATTCGTACATGCTAAACATTTTACACTTTTTTAATTATTTAGTTTCGTGGGTTACTTATATATTAAGTTAAAATTATATTCTAAAAATCTCTTTTTAACTTGTTTTCTATAACCTCCAAAGAATGTTTTTATACGTAAACGTCGCCGAGGTGGGGTGTTAGTAGGTTACGTAGCTAATAGAAAAGGGTTCATGGGTTGCTTGAAATACTTGGAAGTGACGTAACCAGAAATAACTCCGAAGGGAAGGGGTACCACGTCCTTTATTGACTTATACAACGGCATTAAATTTTGCAGAAGGAGGCTCAACATGCTTTCTCTGCTTATGTTCCTGATTGGAGAAGGGAGTAGCTATTCTTAGGGCCTGTTCACATAGACTCCATTAGCGTTAGCATTAAAGATTTTGTTGGCACTGATTGGTTAAATGGGTCAATGATCGGTATTTGATTAGTTAAAATCTTTTAGGTTGATGTTAACGGATTATGTGTGAACAAGCCCTTAGACATGGACACAGCGTAACCAGAGAGACTCTCTGTATGCAAGTTACTAAATCCTGCAAATTACATTAAGTTAAGCTGATACCACCTCCATTCGACTTGCTTTTATTATATCAATTTCGTTTTAAATTTCTATGTCGATATTTGGTATTTCTACTCAAAAAATCTTTGGAAAGTTTTGATTTCATGTAATTCGGAACGATTCCTAATAATCTTCATTTTCGGGATTATTAACATTTGTAAACATTCACATTTTAAAAATATATCTCCTTTAAAGGTTATAAAAATGCTAAACAGGAAATTTTTTTATGTCTTTTTATTGAAAAAAGTTTTTTTTGTAAATTATAAAGGTAAAACTATTTATAAAAATATGTATTGAACCCTTAATTTTGTAACATCTCATTTCTGTTTACTTATTATCATATCTTATAATTTCTTCAAAATACGCTGATGTGTTTTAATAAATATACATGCTCCTCCACAAAACACGAAGCTCACGTTTTTTAAAAGTATTTATCTGGTTCCAGGTCGTTCCATTTTTATCAGACCCAAATAACAATTTTGCACGTCTGATAAAATATTGCAGCTTCATATGACAGTTTTGCCAATATAAAATATTAAAAAAACACACTTTCTCTTATCTATTAACCTCACAGAAATGCACCTCATAAGGCTAGAAAATTGAAGGTAACAAAATAATTCTTTATGTCTGTATGTAAATTTCTTTTTTGTGAGAAAGAAAAAAAATTCTGTATATTTTTTCCTTAAAAGTCAGTGTAAGTAATCCAAGAAAAATTCTTTAAATCATCAAAATTTAAAACTGTTATCTACTACTGCTGAAAAGATACAGACTGCGCTCGCTGAACACTTGCATCTAAAGTAAAGATATGAAGTCATTTTCTTACATTTTCTACTTTCCGGCCAGAGTTGGAGAAGAAAAATACTCAGTTTT
This sequence comes from Dolomedes plantarius, assembly GCA_907164885.2. NCBI lineage: Eukaryota > Metazoa > Arthropoda > Arachnida > Araneae > Dolomedidae > Dolomedes > Dolomedes plantarius. Next base: position 97,485,796 of record OU015492.1, on the reverse strand, counting down.
AGATTAAAAGTTTGACTACAAAGTTCCCGAAAAAGTAACGCAACTAGGGACTTATAGTTTTGAGACAAAAATAAAGAAAAAGTCGATATATTTCCACTTAACCGAAAAAACATCTGTCGAAAGTTGCCTTTTAGAATTTTGTAGTAGTAGAGTAAAAACAAGATCGGATTTTAGATCTGTAACGAGTAGCTAGCGCATTTGGCGACGTCTGGTGAACAAAATAAAAAGAGATGAAAATCTTATACTAATATTACAAACACTCACAACTGGTAAGAATGCACGTAAAAATTGAGAGTGTATTAGAAATCCGCCATCTTTTTCTCTATAAAAGCATCTGTGTTGTATTCTATGTCATAAGCCTAGATGCTAGGGCATTGGATTAAACGAATTGGAAGGCATTTTTTCGAGAAAATGAAACTCAATTCTGTTGGAGGATTTTCTTTTCAGACTTAAGAATTTAGGAATTTCTATGAGTTTCGATATGCATTGTATCCCAATAAAAAAAATCCTCTCTAGCATATTTCTTATAATAATAACTTATATGTCAAGTTATTTTAGTGCAATATAATGCAAAAATTGACAAACCTGCAGTTTTGAAAACAAAATGGGGGAAAATTTATTACTCGAATGACAGCAATTGCTCGTTACGATGTTTTATGGTATTGCAGACGGACTTTCGTAAATTTTCGCATCAGCTTACCCCAGAAATCTAATTTGTGTGATGTCATCCATCAGTTCTACCCATTCTAGGATTAATTTACTACATTTGTGATAAATTACCCCAATTCGAAAGGTCAAAGGATTTTAAACGAAAATGTCTTTTCTTCGAGAAAAATAACTTTTTTGATCCCCGGCATGAATTGAAAACAAAGCCTTAACTATGTTCTCCTTAGTTCAAAGAAAACCAACACGCTATGCTTGTCTCCCTCTCTCTCTCCGTGGTGGATTTTTCGAGGCATTTTTTTTCTCTTAAATTGGAAATATGAATATTTCTTGATACTCATGTGTGCATGGTCACGTTTCTTTTCTATAAAAGAAAAAAAATCTTCTGAAATCAAAGAGAAACGTAGTTTCTTTCTTTAACCTAGAATCATAAATTTAAAACTATTGCACTTGTTTGCTTTCTTAGCTTTAAGAAGAAAGTTTTATCGATATTTATCGATCAGACGAATTTATGTACCGTCCTAATTTTTATTTCAAAGTTCTTCGGAGATGCTACCTAAGAGAACTTATTAATTTATCTTAAAATTTGACTTTTTAACTCCTTTACGTTAATTTCTATCAAGCGGCAACTCAAAATCAACAGCGTTCTGATAAAATTTCCATGTTTGGTAAATTTGCTGGTTCGGCTGAAGTATGTTTATCCAATTGTAGCACAGATACAGAGGATAGTGATATAAATAACCTCTTGGAATTCATCAGATGCATCTAATGGACTGCGGGAATCAAAGCAATTTATCGGCGAATAAATATATAAAAAATCAGTACTGATGTAATTTGTATGAATGTACCTGTGGTGGCTCGATTAGGATCAGTGTCAGTTTACTAATTGGGTTCCCTTACAATAAAATTGCTAACAGAGTATGGGCGTGTATAGGCAAAGGTCCTCAGGATAAGAGGCCGTAACATCGCAACTTGACTTTGATGGAAAATGTCTCTCACGTGCATTTCGCCAACCCCGCACCTAAACAAATTTTTATTTAAAATTATCTCCTTTGTTAGTACTTCTTAAGTACCGGTTAGTGCCGAATTTAAAATAAATTTATTGCAATTTTTAATTGCGGGGTTTGTAAAGCCCCAGATTAAAAAATAGCAAAAAAAAATATTTTTATTTCGAAAACTTTTGCTGCACTAACCGGTACTAATCGGTTGTAATGAAGTACTAAGGAATGAGATAATTTTGGATTAAACTTCCATTAAGTGCGGGGCTGGTGAAATGCATGTTTGTCTTTCGACGCTTTCTTCTAATAATAACTTATATGTCAAGTTATTTTTGGGCCATATAATGCAAAATTTGACAAACCTGCAGTTTTGAAAACAAAATTGTGGAAAATTTATTACTCGAATGACAGCAATTGCTCGTTACGATGTTTTATGTACTTTTGCTGCACTAACTGGTACTAATAGGTTCTAATGAAGTACTAAGGAATGAGATAATTTTGGATTAAACTTCCATTAAGTAAAAATCTGAGTCTATTTGTATTCTTTTTTATAAAGTGGCTTTTAGAATAAATAGTAAATATACTCCTCCATGGTGTGTCCAGAATGGTACTGAAGAATGTGCATACCGAAAAAAATGAAACAGGATAAAGGAATGATCACTGCTGGCCATTAAAATTGCAACACCACGAAGGAGGGATGATAAAAACGTAAAATTCGCATGAAAGGAATTGGATGCTGGGATATGGAAATTGTTAGCATTTACGCAATCGAACGACGCAGGAGAGAGAAACGGCAACTCAAACTCTGTATGAAAGGAAAGTTACGTAGCGGGTTTCTCATTCGGAAAGCCTCATTTGAATGTTGTTTGTTTGTGAGAAGATCGTATTATGCCTCGTATAAGAAGGAGAAACGGCTAACAGCACGTGTCTTATTTCGATAGCAGCAGGATCGTGGCCTATCGAGAGTGGGGTTTATCGTTCCGCGATACTGCTACTCGCATTGGTCGGAATCCAATTGGCCTGCGAATATGGAATCGATGGGTTCTATTCGACAAAACTGGATACAGGTGTGGCCCCACGTTGTCTTTTCAGATAAGTCCCGGTTCTGCGTGCAGCATCATGATGGATGTATCCGTGTCTGGAGGCACCGAGGAGAACGCACGTAGCCTGCTTGCATTCGATATCATCATACGTGCCCTGCACCTGGTGTGATGGTATGGGCAGCCATTGGGTACACGACACGAACACTTCCTGTTCGCATCATCGGTAATCTGAACAGTCAGCGTAACATTTCTCAGATCTTAAGGCCGGTGGCTGGGCCCTATCTTCGAGGCCTCGGGCACGTCATCTTTCAACAAGATAACATAAGACCGCATGTTGCCCGTCGTGTCCTGACTTACCTCGATACAGAGGGTGTTCGACTGTTGCCCTGGTCAGCACGTTCTCTAGATTTCTCCCCCATTGAAAACATCTGGTCGTGGGTTGCTGAGAGACTGGTCCGCCACCGCTCTCCAGCCACCACGATTGATGAAGAGTGGCATAGACTTGAAGCAGTAGGGAATGGCTTGCCCGTATCTGTCATCTAAGCCCAGTTCGACTCAATGCCTAACAAGGTTACAGCCGTTTTAGCTGTCAGAGGAGGCAACTGTGTGAAATTATTTCGAACCCCAAATTGCTTACAAATTTAATCATGTTTTCTTCCTACTATGTTGTATACGTACAATAAGTAAAGTTTTGTTATTTGCTTTCCTTTTTCGTGTTGCAATTTTAATGGTCAGCAGTGTATATCTAGTAGGAGCAAAGGATTGCTATTAAGGCCTAGTTTTTAAATGTCAACTGAAATTAGTTCCTTACCAACCTAAAGTTTGAATAAAATTGAAATTAAGTATTTTCTATTTTTTATTGTTTTATTTTTTGCTCGCATATAATCGATAAATCTAGCAAAAATATCTTCATATAAATGTTTATTAAATCATCATCACTTAAAGGATATTGTGATATAGGATTGTGATCCGGCAAATTGCGATTAGAAATTAAAGTCCGACTCATAGACAACATTTGATTCAAAAATTTACAGCACATAATTTCAAAATTTGATTCCAAGATATAATTGCAAGAATGCTACATGGAAGAATTAGAATGGTAAATAATTTGAAATGGATTAATTCAAAACAGATACATCTCAAATAAGTAAAAAAACAATGAGTAAAAAAAAAAAGCTGCAGATCTGAATGACATTGCCAAATGAACAATGTTTTTTGTAGCTGTTCAGTTTACGATTAGCCAAAGTATATTTATTTGATTTTTGTTAACACCTGCAGTTGCGAATTTTGGTATATTAAAGAATAAATAAACCATATTTACAATCTGGATACTTTTAAAATCAGAAAACTTACAGCTACATTATTATACTACATGGATTTCAGGAATTTCTTTCTCTTGAAATCTACTCCCCGGCCTAAATTTGAGGTTAGTGTCATCAAAAATCTTCTTGTAAAATATTACACTTCAGTACCGAAAATAATGATCTCTTAAGATACTTAACTATGGCAAAACTGAATCAGTCAAAATATACGCTATTAGAGCAGAGTTTTCTGAATTTCTTTCTCCTGAAATCTACTTTCTGCCCTATATTTAAGGTTAGTGTCATCAAAAACATTCTTGTAAAATATTACATGACAGCCCCGAAAATAACGATCTCTTAAGATACTCAACTATGACAAAACTGAATCAATCAAAATATAAGCTATTAGAGCAGGATTTTATGAATTTCTTTCTCCTTATATCGGCTTTACGCCCTATATTTGAGGTTAGTGTCCTCAAAACCTTCTTGTTAAACGACAGCAGCAAAAATAACGATCTCTAAGATATTCAACTATGACAAAACTGAATCACCCAAAATATACGCTATTAGATCCTTTTTTTATTTCTCAATAAACCTGGGAGATCATCTAATTAAACAGTGCCTCATAAACAGTTCTAGGCAAAATTTCAGGAAGGGGAATAATTGAGAATTCGTGTAATATAATTTATTCTGAAAAAGTAGTTGCTTTCGGTCTCACATATAGAGAGAAAATTCCGGTAGGTCGATGATAGTTTACATATTCAAGTAGAGTCTCTCTATCATATTTATTCAATTATGTATTCATATGTCTGTGAAATCATTGAATTCTTCCATTTGTACTGATATCCTAAGTCAATGTGCTGAGATCAAATTAGGAGTTTCTGCGTAGGGAAATCATCGTGCTACGTTTGACTCTGTTAACAATAACTCAATTCTGGGAATTACGTCGTTAATAACAATAGCGAGAAGCTGAAATTGTCCTCTGGGCGTGGCCAAGCATGCCGGGGTAGGTATTCATGAGAAAAATTGAAATGTTCCGTAGTCACGTAAGATACATATTTGAATGATAATATGGTAATTTTCTAAATAAAAATATATTTTATTTGGTTAGTTCGGTGCACTCATCTAAAGATAATGAACTTTCATCAAAGTTTTCTTTTTTGCTGAAAGATAGCGCGAAAAATTTGAGATTAAAAGTTGATTTTTCAATTTTGAAAGAAAAATTTATATTTAAACATAAATCCTTAGTATTATTTCATCTTTATATCCCCACTTAGAAAGTGATTTACAGTGACGTTAAAAGACGTTTGTAGTTGCCTTCAAATGGGATATATTCTTGTATCTTCCTTAAGTTTGTGAGAGCAAAGACTAATACCCTATCCGTACGAGGATTTTATCTTTCAAGAGGGGCATTTTACATCATATGGGTAAATTTGCAGTAGATCCTATAGTGTAGTAAAAGCCTACTGAAGGAACCAAATTGCCACCTAGACCGTGTGCTGTATATTAACGTTGCCTAAGCCTATACCTGTAGTGCAAACTATGGAAGTTGAAAACGAAACTGTTTTAAATGGCAGAAATGTTTTTAATTCTTTTTAAGATTTTTTAACAACTTTTGTTTCGACTTGTGTTCCCCTGAACCGTAAAGGTTCACAATGAAACTAGTTTATGAGCTCAAATTAATTATTTAAAATATGTATGAACAATTTATTTAAATTGAATTTCAAAAGTTATTAATATCCCGTAAGGGTTTGGTTTGGTTTGGTTTGGAGCGCTACGGTCATTTTTTGCTGCACGAGGGCTAATTAGACCGGGACCTACTGCTTAAAGCCGATTCCGAACGGCTACAAACGTCCATGCCAAGAGTGGGATTCGAACCCACAGACTCTGGTACCGAAAGCCAGCGCCCTAGCCATTCAGCCATCGTCCGGCATCCCGTAAGGGAGTTAATGTTCCACTGAGAGATCCTTTCAAAATCGTTTCATGGTTTGGTCGACATGCTTATCTGGTGAATTAATTTTTAAAATTTTACGTGGCTTACTCTCTTAAGGGGAAAAAATGTTAGTATCTTTAACACGAAAGATTAATTGCGAATATTATTATGAAAGATTTTAAGACTACGAGGAAATGTGAAAAATAAATAATTATCGTTATAAATTAATAACTGTGGTAGAAAATTAATACTAAAAAATAGCAATAAATATTGGGTTTTCGATACTTCCAATATTATCTCCCATCCCCCCTCTTCCTCAGAGGAACTATCGACTTCAGAATATGAAAATCTCTTCGACCTGATAGTAAATAGGGAAGGCGTAGATAAATTAAAATCAGAACATTAATATTTTTAAGTTTCGCTTAACAAGTTTGTAGTGTGACTTACAAAGATATACTAATTAATTCAAAAAGGTGATTCGTTGTCTGTTGACTTTTGATGCCAGGCATTTTTGCCTCACGTTGGGACCAAAACGAATACAGATTCAAGTGGGAAGCTACTCCTGCTATAACGAATCAGATTTTGAAAGAACTTAAATCCTTTTTATGAACTAAAAATTTTAACCAATAATATTTGCTTTAACTTTTCTAAATTGTTTTATTTTGTCAATAGATCATTTAAAATTTTTTGTTCGATTTATAATCAGTAAAAATGCTCAAGGTTCCAAAACATTTTCAGAGAAAAAAGGGTTCCGAGGCTGAAGTACGTTGGAAACAGCTGGTCTAAACATTTCTATATCAGTCTGGGATATTCTGCCAAATCGGATAATACTGAATGATAACAAATCCTAGTATAGAAGTATTCTAGCCCTATGCATATGAATAATTTTTCAAAATTTTTTTTTTTTTATTCTAACAAATCCTAGTATAGAATAAAAAAACATTTTGAAAAATAATTCATATGCATAGGGCTAGAATGGTATAGTAAAATATAGGGATTCACTCTTTTACTCAGATTTAGGTAATTTAATGATTTAAACTAAAACTTTAATTTCTGGACAGAAAACTGAATTTTATTTAATTTTTTCTCAAAGAAAATTTTGTAATTTTTTTCGGGGCGATCCCATGTGCACTTCCCGCACCCGGTGTCTCAGAGCCGCAAGAATACTCGAGATTTTCGAGATTTTTGAGATATTGTATATGATATAAGGACACACTTGAAAATTAATAATTTCATTTAGCTATAAAATCTAAATAAAATTTTCATTAAATTTACATATTGTATTTTTAAACTGTCCAGATATTATCAAGCGTGTAAGATGGATTATATCAAGTGTGTCATAATATTAAAATCCCGAGGAGAACGGGACGATACGGTCTCCGTCACGTCTGTGAAGCCAGCGATCTCGCCGTATGACGTCATACAGAGGAAGTCCTTCCTAAAGCTTTTTTTATTCCTAGAGAAACTATGCTCTGCCAAACGCATCCCCAAAACGAACACGGGGTCACAGGATTCAAGATACTCGTGAAAGCGATGACGTCAGCGAAACCACCCTGCGAGTTTATCGTTTTTTCGGCCCATTACCAGCAAAAAATAGCAGTGCAGACGCCATCAATTGATACTAACGTTTATTAATCCAAAAGACCTCACAAAAAGCCGAAAATATAGTGCTGGCTTCAATTTCCTATTGACTGTGAAAGAGGTAACGTCAGGTTATCGAAATTATCGATTTTCCCGCTACCGATCGAAGAATTACGGAGCTTTCGGGACGATCCCATGTGCTCTTCCCGCTCCAGATGTCCCAGGGCCGCAAGAATACTCGAGTGTTTCGAGATTTTTGAGATATTGTATTTGATATAAAGACACACTTGAAAATTAGTAATTTCATTTAGCTATAAAATCTAAATAAAATTGTCATTAAATTTACATATTGTATTCTCAAACTGTTCCGATATTATCAAGCGTGTAAAATGTATTATATACATGATAATATTAGAACAGTTTGAAACTTTCTGTTTGAATTTTTTTTTATTCAATAGTCAAAGCCTACATAGTCATTGATATATCTGCAGCACCATTTGCTCGATTTGCATATTCATTTTCACTTTTGTTCATCGGTTTGAAATTAATTTGTCTTGAGGATTTATGACAATTTTGTTTTAAATTTTTAAAGGGAAAAAGAAATTTAGTGTAATTTCTGTTTCGAGGAACACTGATTCAGAACTTTTACTCTAAATCAAAAATCCCGATAGCAGCTTAAGAAAAAACAGATTGGTGGAACGCTGTTGAGAATTTTATGAATACACCTTCCAAGGAATTTTAGATATAATCGTTTAACCATAACAAATGGCCAAGAAAGCGCTGAACTTAGCCCAGACCTCTTTCTCCATCCCGCTAGCAGATATTAACACAGTAGTCAGGTGCAAATTTTCCAACCAGCCCCTGAAGTAACCACTAATTTCGGATTTTAACTGGTTGAGAACAATTTCTTCTAGAATAGCTAGACTAAGTACTAATCACTTTAAGGGTATGAATATTCTCCCTGGCGGCACAAGATCCTTTGTCAACTGGGGAAATTGTCCAGAAATCCACATTTCTGAAGAACATATCTTTGCCTGTTCAGCCAATGTGGCTGTTCTATTCAAACTTGTTTTGTCGCCGCAAGAACACCCCTACAGACCACAGGCACATGATCTGGCAGCTGCTGTTATCCAGAATTTTGGTTGTGTTTAAGACCTTTTTCTCCAGCACTATTCCTAGACACGACAACAACAATAAGAAGATGACAAATCAGGAAAAATTCCTTTCTGAGATATAAAATAAGAAAATCCCCTTAGACCTAACTTACAGATGTACTGCCGAGTACGTATAGGCCAGACCGAATGATTTTTTTTCAAGGCTGCAGACATTTGTTTCAGATTATAGGTACTTTTTGACATTGTCCCAGGAAGGTCCGCAAAGTTTTGTTGGCTACTTTATTACGGGAGAACCATATAGGTGAGCCAAAATTGTTCGACACGGAAACGACCGGGCCTCATTCGGGATTTGAACCCAAGGCCACTGTGTAACTGCTAAGATCGCCAACCACTATACTACGTGGCCGAATGAAAATATAACATCTAGCTTTATAACTATCGAATAAACGAGCAGTTTTGTGCTATTACTCTCTAACGCCTTGGTTCTTAATATTTTTTTTTTGTGTCGCGAACACCTTTAAAAATATGGTGAAAGCTTTGGACCCCTCCTTCTGGTAACAAATATTCATATAACGAATCGTTTCAAACAAATAATTTGGAAATGTAATAAAGCAACAAAAAATTTTAAAGAAGCTAAGTATATTCGATTACATTCATATTGTAGAATGGGAAGGATATATAGAAAATAAAATACAAAGGATTGCAAAAAATATTAATATAATGCAAAAACAAATTTGTGATTTTATAATGGATGTATACTCTAATGACATAATATTACCAAATAACTATTGCACAGCCATACATCTGACAGAATTCTAATTCTAATGCTACCACATGTTTTTTCTTTTAATTTTCAAATTTAACGTATTCATCCTTTTTAGTTTCAAATAAAAACACTTGAAATTTATTTGCCACATGATCGAGTTCCTGGACTAGAATTCTACCCCAGGTCAGTGGGCCCCTTGATATTGATTCACGGACCCTTAAGGGGTTCATAATATCGCAGGTTAGAAAACCCCCGCTCTCATGGCTCTGTAATATTTATTACCCTCTGATGGTTCTAAAGCATGTTTTACTCCGAGAAATATAAAATTGTTTTATCTAGAATTTGTGCCTCGGTCCCAACTTAAGACTATTGTGTATTAACCCAACTGGATAGGCTCACCTCAGTGTTAGTCTATGAAAAAAAATGTGTCTACAATTTTCAGTTACATAAATGCTGATAATCCAATAGAAATGGTATTTTCAGATAGCCTGAATTTTTCTGCACTTTGCAACAAGATTCATTTTATAACTTTCGTCCACCAAAGGAATTTAGGAGCGTTTAAACACACTACACCAAATTCCCCCCCCCCCGAATAATTTAAATTAAAATATATCATTTGCATTTTTTTTAAACGAAAAATCCCCCTAGGTGTAAAATTTATTTCTTTATTACGGAGTACAATTTACGAAAATCTTTAAATCCACGTTGGCAATCCTTGGACAAATTTTCTCCATAGGTTAACATTTAGGTGAGCGAATACAGTAGGGTTAATACCAGTCCAATAGGAGCCTTAATGAGGATAAGATTATATTTATGAAATTGACTTTTATTATTTATTCAAGCTTATGGAATACGTTTTGGTGTATGAATTTATTCTCCTTAAATATAAATGTGTATAGACCAGTGTCTAGCATGCAGCAAAATTATGCTTGTGATTATTTTTTCAAAAACTGACAACCATTTCGGGACAAAAAAATCACTTTTAGGCATCATATATCCATGATACATTCGCATAAGAAAAGGAAAAAAATATTCAACTTCCCTATCATTAATCTTCTGAATCCGATACTAACTATTTGCATTCCACCAGCGTATTTCTCACGGACAAAAAATAAAATAAAATAAAATAAAATATTATCTGCATGCTATTGCAAAATAAAACAGAGTTCAGTTAATTCATTTTCCCTTTCCAACCGATATCGTCTTTGAATAATTATAATTACGGTAATTAACATTAATTCAAAACACAATTTTCATTTGTCAAGCATCTCTTTTCGAGTCATTTATATATGTTGACTTGTTTTTAACGGAATTTCGCTCCAATTTTTATTTATTAACACGTTAAGTGATTTATGTTTTTTGGGAAAAAGGAATAATTTTGCTGTTAATGCATGGAATGTAAAATTAATGAAGCTCGCCGCCATTAATAACAGAAGATAGTACATTAAAGCGAGTAACACTCATGTGAGAGGCGTAGAGAGCGCTGTTGTAGTTTTCTTAATGGATTAAATGTGGTTAATGGCATTTAATTTATCTTTGTTTCGAAAGGGTGAAGGTATTTCCATTGAGGAAGGTTATGTTTGCTTTTAGGTTACGTACGCTTGTTGACAAACTCATTAACTGAAATTTGCTACGGTATTAATTCAATAATAAGTAGTTCTAAGGATTTTAAAATTAAACTATAATTACACAGAATCTGAAACTTTTAGAAGACTAATAGACATTATATATAATAGTCACAAAATCAGTGAATGCCATTTTTTAAAAATTCTACACCCATCTCCAGCCACTCGACCATTAATCAGTTCAGTTAAAGTCTAAAAGGTTTATAAAAGTCCTTGTAAGCAACAACAATGACATTGTCTTCAATATTTACACTAAGGGCCTGTTTACATAGCGTCCATCATCGTCAGCGTTACTCATATTGAAATATATTCAATCAATTACAAACCTCAAAACGATTAGCTACGAAACTGTTAAGGTCTGTGATCGGTTTTAAATAAGTCAATACAAGAAACGCTGACGCTGACGTATACTATTTGAACAGGCCCCAAGGCAACTCTTGAGGTTCCATTCATTTCATCTACTTTGAATAATAGGCAGAGAGGATCAGTAACCAGTCGAAGTTTGTATCTATTTAGGTAGTCATGTTCCGTAAGCATTGTGAAACAGGCAACGCGAATGACCCTGGACAAAATCGTAGGTATTCCGTCTTTCTCTTAAAGCGGTATTCCAGCATTTACCCTGGACAGTCACCCGATAATGTGATAATCTTGTTACACAATGAACAAACTCAGTGATATTTATATTTGTAATATTTGTTTTATAATGTTTGTATTTTTTCTGTTGGCAACATGCTTATATAATTTTTTGGGTTATGATGTCACCAGTAAATCTGGGAACACGAGTCTATCTGAACAGTGGTACTAGATTTGAAACGTGTAGATGTTATCTTTCTAATAAAGATTGTGCTTTTGTTAATTCAAATTGTATTTATCGATCTTAGTAAGGGAAAAGAATGTGAATGCTGGTGAGCGTTACCTAACAAATCGAGTATTTTTATAAGAATTTTAATAATTCTTTAATGTTACGCATTGGTAACAGGGCAGTAGTTTGTAGCATTTGAGATCCGGCTATCACCAAATAATTGGTCTACTGATTTCCCTAGATCTCCCAGTGACTTGGAATACATTGGAGAACAACTTACCATATTAAATCATCAAATAGAAAAATATTACGATCTGCGATCCATGGTATTAATAATTTAGTCAGAGGAAGAGAGAGATATTACTATAATTGTAGGTCAAATTACAAGAACGTCTCGTACGCTCAAAAACAATGCCAATGAATCTTACTTTAACCTAACCAAATTTACTTAACGGCTTCCCGCCGGACGATGGCCGAATGTCTAGGGCGTTGGTTATCGGTATCTGAGTCTGTGAGTTCAAATCTCACTCTTGGCATGGACGTTTGTAGCGATTCGGAATCGGCTTTAAGCAGTAGGTTCCGGTCTAATCAGCCATCGGGCAGCAAAAATTGACTGTAACGTTCCAAACAAAACCAAACTTAATGGCTTCCAAGATCTGCTTTACAATTGAAAAAAAATTCCAAATATAACAGACATAAGGTTCATTCATAATTCTATTTGAGGGCACAACTAAATAAATCATTATAAAGGATAACTTATAAAGTATTAACTACTCGATACATGATGATCTATCTCATCACTACAGGAGATCTAACATCCAATAAGGTACATGGCCTATTACGTCCTGAAGTGGCAAAAATATGGCTAGATTCTATTGTTTCGCAAAAATTCCTCGCATTTTAACTCGGCAAAGGTTAGTGCCATTCAAGATGATAATCGTGTGTTGTTAAATATATGAAAAATTAAAATCAAATTTAAGGTTTTCCTCTGGTAAATGATCGACATAAGATATCTAGATAAGATAGAAAAACACACGAATATTTAATAAACGTAATATAATTTTATTGAAATAACGCAAAATATATTTAGCTTGTACGAATGCCGTGAACTTTCGAGATATTTTTAAGCATCCACCACAGTGTCCCTTCAAATCCCTTTCAATTCTTTAATTAAAAAGTGAGCGTAACAATCCCTTGCAGGCAATGTTGAAACTTGTAAATGAGTGTTCAAAACCATTGTGTGATGAAATATCTGATAAAATTAATTGCAAATAAAATTTTACCCCTTTCTCCCAGATAACATTTTGCGACTTCCTTTGGAATCGTAAAGTGTTTTCTCTAGATTTATTGAATCTGAATTGTAGATTTATTGAATCTGTTTGCAATTTTCATCCCATAATTTTTATGCGTATTGAGGGTTACTGAAAGCGAGGTTATATGTAAACAACTTAATGCGAATAAACAGGAAATCCAACGTAAATAAAGCACAATTATCAGTAAGATGCAATTGATACCTGCGCACGTGTCTAGTCGCTTAGTTTTCGGTTTTTTTGAGCTGCCACTAAGTTTTTTGCACTGACGAAGAAGCTCCTTTGTAGCTTCGAAACGGCCGTATGCAAAATTGCATCTTACTACTATTTGTGCTTTATTTACGTTAGATTTCCTGTTTATTCCTCTAGCACAAAGGTTTTATGTTTTCTTTTCAAAACTTAATGCGAACTTTGAAGTCATAGGTATATTTACAGATTGAAAAAGTTTTGAATAAAAAGACAACTCAAGCTATTTTAAATGTAAAAGATTCGAAAATATATGATACTGATAAATGCAAAATGTCCTATTGAACTCAATAATCATACACATACTAGTAAATACAATATATACAGGGCAATGTCATATATACTTACATTCAAACACACACTCACACACACCACACACAACATACATATATACATATACCCATACCCGACACACTCACACACCACACACAACATACAGCCCCCCATATATATATATATATATATATATATATATATATATATATATATATATATATATATATACGCACACGATCAAATTTACCTGAATATTATTCTCGAATTTCCAACAGTTATATGCAGAAGATATTTTTTGCACAGTACAAATTTTGACGCGTCAAGTACTCGACTTCACTGCTACTTAATGTCCTTTATATGTCTTGTAACCGTTTCAAATCGAATATCTGAATCAGATTTTTCAGAACATAGGTCAATTTATTTCCAGAAATAAGCGGATGAATACATCGCTACATCTATTATCGATAGGAAGCACTCAATCGGGGTCGACGGCTCTTAGAAATGCTTACATTCATGCAATATGTATGAGGCATTTAACCTTCCCTGAATATATATCAGATATCTTATTCACTGATGATCGCTACCGTTCGAATTTCCAATGAGAAAGATCGTTTGATCTCTATATCTGGATAGGCGTGCGGGCCGAATACAGCATTTCTCGAACGTCGATTTCTCTCACTACCTTATATCGCAACAGCTGAAGTGATAAATATGGATGCTTAACCGCTTCGGGGGTGCCTTAAGCGAGTAAAAGAGAGAATGCTAAACACGTTATTATTTCTTTTTGTATACGAAATAGCGGAAAGTCGAAAGAAGTTCCCGAAGTGGATTGTTTGAAAAAATCCATCGTTGGCCACAAAATGAGAAAGTAAACTCCAGTATAATTCAGAAGGACGTTCGCACTTTATGGAAACGATTTTGATAATTAAGTTTTATGTATAAATGCCGTATTTTTTTGCGGCGATTTGCTTCTTTCTGATAGCCATGGTTCTTGACAATAGTTCTAGTTCGAATTTCCTACGAAAGTAAACTTTGTCTTAGTAGTGTTATGTCAATTTTACCCCATTCCTCTTGGATCGTTTTCCAAAGTCCGTTCAGTGTTTTTGGATGCCGTTTTCCTAAGGCTCGTTTTAATAAACCGAAAGCGCAAAAGTCTATGGGAGAAGCGTCAGGTGATTTTACAAGTATTTCATTAAATGGGATACACTTTATTTCTGTCTTTGATTCCTTGTTTGCTAAATAAGCGGCAGTTGATTTAGACGTGTGACTAGAGGCTTTGTCCATATAAAGCTCAACTTTATCAATGCCCTTTCCGTGCAAGACTGGAATTTTTCTTCAAAAATTGGTTCTAAAATATTCTTCTGATAGTAGAGTGAATTAATTTTGGCTTTACTTGAGACTTTTTTTATTTTTAGTTTGCCGTTAACAAAATCCTGCTACTATCATGAACTCCTTTGAGAACTATTCTGTACACTGACGTAGCCATTTCGCACGGTCCTTCCCGACAGTTGAGCAGTAGAAAATTTATCTTTCTCTATTACAGTCACTTAAATACACCCATGCCTCATCGAGTGTTACCACAAATTTCCATTTTTCAGCAGCTAGGTGTTTTTAATATAAATTTCTACAATTAGTTTTTCTTTCAGCAATATGCTTTGGCAAGAGCAGATGAACTTTATGTTTAAACATCTTTTTTAACGTCAAATCTTTATGAATGATTTTAGTTACAGTGCCAGAAGACATTCCTAGTTTCGATGCAATGGATCTTTGAGTCGGCGGATTTTCTTTTAGGATCAGAGACTTCACTTTCTTAATATTTACCTGCGTTCGAACAGTCTTGGGATGAGATTTTGCAATCAAGTTTTCATTTTTTTCTTTCAGTTAGACTTTTTTTTCTTTCAAATTTAATATAAATACCTTTATTTGAAACGCCATAACGACGATTTTTAGACCGCTTTATAATTTGTTGATACGAATATTTCTCTTCGGAAAATGCAGTTACGTAACCTTCGAGCGATCTATCAATTTTAAGAGCCATTTTCAAAATAAATCTTTTATTTTACATTCCAATCAAAACAAAACAATAGCAGACAATTATTCTAATGTTGCCAAATTTTTATCTCAAAATGCAAACAACAAAAATAAATTACAATATCGTTTCCATAAAATGCGAACGACCTTCTGTATTAGAACCAAAAGTTTCGCAGAATTCTTGCGATTAAATAAGATAATCTGCCTGTATTAAAAAAAATTAACTGTAGTATAGTTCAGCAGCTGAAAGCATATTTTGTAGCTGTCGTTAAGAAATTTTATATTTAAGAACAAGAGTTCGAGGTTGCCAAGTGGTAGCGTGTCGGCTTTGGTGCTGAGGGTGCTCGGATCGAATCCCGACACGTGCCATTAAATACCTCCGCGTCGAAGCCTGATATGAGCACGTTAAATCCGTAAACCCAAAAGTCCCTCTATGAGGCCTCGAGAGGGTGGGCGAAGGTACAATACCCCCAGATGCCGCTTCTGGGTTTGCTCGGTCAAAATTTCTGTGGCACTTGGCTAAATTAGACTCCGACACTTGGGGTGCCATTATAATCCGGAACTGAACTCCTCAGCCCACTAACCTATATGGACCTAGTCTGCAATAAATTTCTGCTAGGGTGAATTAGAAACAACATCAACAACAACATATTTAAGAAAAAATTTAAATTCAAGAAACTTTATATCTTATATAAAGAATAAAATACTTAATAAAAAAGTATCTCAAATTCTACTTAATATGAAACGTGTACCGCCTGTTTCACACTACGTAAGAAGTAAAAGATAAATATCATCATATGAATAAATGCGACAACACAAGAGTTAGCGACTAGAAAATCATTAGTTTATGGACATTGAAGTTAAGAAAAATTGAGAAATAAACTATAAAATATACGTTAATGATGATGACTTGGTAGATTTTGAATATGTTATGACTATCTAAGAGTAACTTTTCAAGTGTTAATAATCCTTTTTCTCCTAACCATCTAACTATTACACGAAGGTGTTTGAAGAGATAGATTCAAGAGATTCAAGATGCTTACAGAGGTAAGAGCATTTTTTGAAGTATATCTTTCACACATGTAGGCAGGATATCACAACAACACTTCTATAGATTAGATGCTTTGTCACTCAAAGTTAGCGATTTCAGAGTCTTGAAATCGCTGACTTTGTAAGACATTTACAATTCGCCTATCACCAGTATGAAGAAAAATGAATGCATTGCGTCTTGAATATAATATTTCTGAGACTGATATTTCCTTATTCACTACAACTGTGACAGTTATCCTCGAGGGAAAATTATCCGAGATGCCACAACCCGTTCTTCTAAAGGCGCTGTAATGACATGTAATGCAACACCAGCAGTTGGTAGTCAGTGCCTGACAGCGATAGTAGAGGTGAGCCGCTCAAGTTGCATTTCTACTCCACTAAATTGACAATTTTTCCCAAATTCCTTTCATTGGTTAAATGAAAAGTCAGGGCCAGAGATGGCCTAGTGATAGCGTGTCGACTTTCGGCGCTGAGGGTGCTCAATACGAATCTTGACAAGCGTCATTAAATACTTCCGTGTCTAGGCCAGATATGGGCACGTTAAATCTGCAGACTGGAAAGTCAATCTATGAAGCCAGAGAGGGTGGTAGAGGGTACGATTCCATCAGATGTTGCCCCTGTGGATACTCGATCAAAATTGAGGTGGCCCCTGGTTAAGTCGGACTCCGATCCTTGTGGTGTGATTATAAACCGGAGCCACACCCTTCAGCCGGTTAGCCTATATAGACCTGGTCTGGAATACTCCCGGCGAGGGGGCATTTGAAACAACGACAACATTTCAAGTCAGTGTAGGTCACACTGATCTGACACGAATGAAGCACGATTTGAACCGAGAATTCGGGAAGAAACGTGATTGCACTTGGAATGTAATTCTCACCAAGACTATTAGATTACAACATTACGTTGGAAGTCAGTCGCTGTGTTAACTCACATAATATACGAAGGAACTCTCAGACGTTACCGGTTTGCAGTCTCCGTACACACAGTGATTGCTGAACGCGTGTAAGAGATTCGAACTGAATAAGACTTCCGCCTTTTAGACACACTAAAGGTCTTGATAAATTCCTCAATTCTTCTTCTCCTAGGGTAAAATGAAGACATGTATAGCTACACTAAGTTATGGTAAGTAAAAAATATCTTGTGCAACAAACAATAAGTGATTCTCCTCAGAAATATATTTTAGGGAAGTAAAAATCTTTCGGACAGGGACTAAAACTTCTAAAAGCACTTCCCGTGATGCAGCAAGTCAGTGACTGCCTTACATTTATCTCATAACTTTTCCACTGAATATTTTTGTGCAATACACTATGCTCCTGGCTGAGCACTTAACGGTAAAGAAGCTTGCCAGACATTTCAATTGTCGTTGGGAAAAGCGTCGAGGAGAGCTCTAAGACCTTTCCCAATTTATCACTCTATTTTCATTTGAATCACAAAGGGGCGTTCTTAGATAGAGCAATTTACAACCCAGAGAAGGGGCATGAACGTATAAATTTTGCATGAGTTCTGTTATAAATTCTGAGAATATGAAAGCAGTGTATTTCAACCCTGCTGAGAGGAGTGCTTTGTGAATAAGTCGAGATGCATTATGGGACACTTTTTCTGTTTGAGAGTAAAAATATATATTCGAAGTCTCAAAACTTTTTATTTTCCCATATGAAGTTAAGAGTGGGGAAGATTTTGAGTCAAAAGAATATTCTCAATTTTTTAAAAATAGGATCTTTTGTAAGGTGTCCAAGATAAGGTGTCCTTTTAAAATACGAGTAAGACTCTTAAACTATAAAAGCAGATAACTATTCCAGCATTGGTGCAAATTACAACAAATTATTTTATTTATTATAATAGGAGGGATATATGTGAAGTACTGTTCATAAAGAAAAATTGTAGTATTGGTTACAAATTTTACCTGCATCATGATAAAAACATCAAATACACTATCTCATTATAGGAATTTTCCCCCAGTAATTTGCTTCATTACATTACGTCGCGTCGTCAAGGTTAAAAATAATGTTGATAGAATGCTTTACTGAAATCCTCTTTACTGTATCTTTTGAAAGTTACTTTAATGTGAATGGGGCGATGCATTTATTAAACATTTTATAATAAAGTATAAAATTGTTAACTTCACATTTTTTATGTTCACCACCCGTAACATGAAATTCTGGTGAGCTAGCTTTGCGTTTCTTTATTAGTAAAAAAAATTGATTTGTAATCATATAACGTATACTTTTGAGTTTAATAAAAGAAGTATTGCTAGCTAAAGTACTAAGCTTATCAGTGGCCAGTTTATTTTTTAAGAAGCCTGTGGGTACATAATAACAGTTTTACTGAGAGGTATAAACAATAAACTGAAACAAATCCCCTTAAAAAATAAAATGTGCCCATAAGAACAAAGTAAGTCCCGAGAACAATTAGAAATGCACAGTTTCATTAAAACATTGTTGAAAAGTGAGAAATCCCCGAAGAAAATTCAACATTAAAACTTAGTGTGCATTATAACTTAACGCATTAGAAATATCTACATCATTTCGGTATGACACTATCTTCACTATTAGAGCTTTAATTTCTTTAAATTACAGATAAATTATTGAATAAATGACACCCACCACAAAGTGATATGTTTGTTTATATTCCAACAACTTCAAAGTGTTTCAAACTTTCAGGTTTTTTGCTATCATTTACATTGCTATCCGCCTGCAGTTTTGAAGTTTTATAGGCAGTCGAGGGAGAGATAACGAATGAACTCGAACGCATTCCCCGGAAAATGATGTGACCATTGTTCTTCTATTTCGGAATAATAGATCCTTTAGAAAGATGCAAAGCAGAAAATCGTTACCGAAGGCTTTTTTGATTGAACAGTTTTCTCTCAGATTTGTTCTATAACAGTAAGAAAAATATGGATGTATGCTTAACCGTTCCAAGCTGAAAATATTTCTGAAGGTAATGTGAAAAATTCAGCGATGTCTTCATTTTAATTTTTGAATTTAAAACTGTCTAAATTTCGTTTGTTGATTGGTTCTAAATTCGTTAACAAAGGTCTGCCTATTTGCTATAGTAATTTTAACTGTTATACGTATGAAAGAATTCCATACTTCCAGTATTTGAATACTGAATGCGTTCTTTAAAGTTTTCGGTCAGTTATGTAGAACATTTCGAGTTTTGTAAAAAACGAAACTAAAACTACAAACTCTGACTTATACATTAACACATTTGAATTATATTTAGAGTTATAAAAGAAGTATTTGGATCCCATGTTTTCCTAATCCAAAAATGAAATGCATTTTTAGGAACTTTGAACCCTATTTTGCAATTTTAAGGACAAAACTAAAGGCATATATATTTTACCCTTATATCTGAAGGAGAACCAACTTTCAGTTTGTGAAGTTATAAATATGGTATTTGCTTAATGTTTCCCAGTAATATAAGATAACAATGGATTTATAGGATAACGATGTGCAGGGTGCAAAATTTGTTTTGTTTAAAAATACTAATAAAAACAATAAATAACATATGGAAAATAAGAGGAATGTAAACGGTTATCGTATTTAAATTATGAAAATGTGACCCTAAAACTAAAAATTCCTTCAGAAATACTGGATATTTCAGTAAAACTTAAGGAGAATGATATGATGACGATTTTCTTAAAAGTATTCAAAAATTGACAAATTTCAATTTTATTGTGTTGTTAAAACTGATTTTCTAAATAAAATTGTTAACCTGATCAAATAAAAAGCATTATTATCTCATAATTTAAGTTTTACTTGCTTTACATTACCTCCACTCTTCTTGGGATGTAATGTGATAGGCGTCCCCTGAGTAACGCTAAATCTAGAACAACTCTAACTCTTCTCATTGATGATACATGATTGAATTGGTAAAAGATATAAACTTAAGATGACTAATAATGCTAAGGGGAAAGGCTTGGTAGAGCCTTGCTGTTTCAAGATCTCGAATTACGGTTTTTTTTCTTCTCGTGGTTCTACTGTTGCCCTGTTTCGTCTTATTACTAGACGCGATTGTCTCACTGCCCAACTTTTTAGAATAAGACTTAGGGACTCACCTAATTGTACTTTATGTAACTGTCTCTGTTACTAGTATTCTATCGATTGATAATCAATAAACCTTCATCGAGGTAGGTTCAAGATTTTTCTGTTGACACGAAAACATAATTTAAAATAAAAGGAATTTGATGTAAATGTTCAGACGCAACTAAACTGTTTAAGGCGTTTTAATATTTAATAATAATTAGCAAAGGATTTGTTTTGTTTCTTTCAAGGAAGTTACCGGGAAACGCCTGGACTCTGACACGCCTTACTTCTAAATTTATTGACTCTTGCATGCTTATATATTATTCTGCGTCAGAAACGGGGTTATATTTTTCTAAATTTCATGAACGGAAAGCGGATGCAAAATGTAACGAATTCAAATGATTTGTGTAATATTTTTAACGCACCTCTTCTAATACCCCTTCACATTTATTATGATTTCTGTATATATTTCGTTCAGAATTTTCCATTACATTATTTTGACTCTCAATTTTTCTTCGATTTTTATTAATGGTCTTCGTTAGATAACAAAGAAAATCGATTGCATTCCCCCGGAAACAAGAAACTTTTTGTTCGTTAATGTTGAAATGATATAACTTGAAAAGAAAGCCTGTATCTGCTCGGAAGCTATTCCATTTCTAATATTTTTGATTGAAAGGTTTGCTGCCTTTATATATTTTCTTTATCAAAGGATGAAGGGAACCAGCAATTTGGTGTAAATAAAGAATAATAAAGAATGTTTCTCAAGAAGGAAGATCTCTTCAAGATTTTCTTATTTTTTATTAACCCGCTGATTCGGTTTAGAAAGCGAAAAAGTAGTACTACCCCGAGTATTGTGTTTGAGTTTAATATTTTTCTAAAAACATACAGCTAAACTATAATTTTCTAATTATATAAGTGTTGTAAACCGATACAAAATGTTCTGAACAAAATGAAATATATGGAGCTATGAAAACATTCTGTACAGCCGTTCATTGAAAACATATAAGTTTCAGGTATTAAAATTCCCTGCTCTAATCATACAACGATTTATCGCTAATAGTGGGTAAAAAAATTAAAATGAATGAATCTTATTTTTACTCATAAAACCTCTAAACTCGATGCCAAGCTTTGAGAAATTATTCCAGTTTGGGGCTGCGCAAGTACGATAATGTTCTAAAGAATGAAGCTAGAGAATGGACACGTTGTCTTGATGTATGAGGTCATCAAGAGTTAAGTTTGCATTTGGTAGCCTGCAGGTTTCGTTTGTATGTTTTTGTCTTGTTTTCAATTCTGTCATATATGAGTTAAAGTATTGCAAGTTGATATAAAGGAATTGGTTTTATGGTTAATTTTCTTATCCTTCCATGTATGCAATACATTGTACAATTTGCACTGCAACTTTCCAGTTGAATATTATACCTTAACATTTGCCGATTCACGTTGGGCTGTAGAAGTAAACACATTATTTATATTTTATGCCAAACCGCAAGAGACTTCGTCTATTAATGGGTTTAAATAAAAATATTTTATAATGTTTCGAAGAGAAGACATTTTGTAAATTCAGATCCGATAACGATATTTCATAAGAAGAAATGTAGATGAACATTAGTCTTAGAATGAATATAAAACAACCTACGAGCATAAACATTTTACATATTAAATTTTTTATACCATATTCTTCTTCTTCGAGAGAGACTTAGTAATGGTTTTTAAAATTTAGAAATTATTACTGGAAATATTTTACTCTTCTGGTAGATATCCTATTGGAAAATAGTTCCAGTTATTTGTTTAAATATTTCTAACATCTTTGATATTTTGAAATCGGTGGAAGAGTTTTGTCAAATTAGATATCTAGTTGGAAATTTCTTCTATCATAAAGATACATGAAACAAAAAAGTGAGGAATGATTATCAATATTGTAAGAAGATTCTTTAAAAGTCTGTGATCTAGCTCCACATTAATATGACTTAAAGTGAGTCCATTACATAAAACTCTGTTTCAATTACCATCAATGTAATATTTTTTCCCAATTAAAAATGTTTCTATATGAGAATCATTAAACGTATGAAAAATTCTTTAACAATTCGGAATTCTGTATTAAAAATTCAAAATTTAAAGCATGATAATTTTTTTGTATATGTATATATATTCTGATTCAGTGGTGCTTTTTGCATATTTTTATTCGTGTTGAGGATTTATGAAAGTTTTACATTTTAAAATTTAATGACTTTAAAGGACAGGGAAAATTCTTTGAAGTGGATAACTTTTGCTATAGAGAAAATATTTCCAGTTATTTAAACTCTAAATAGAAAAAATATTATTGCAGTTTAGTCAAAATGCAATGGAGGAACACTGCACAGAATTCTATAGCAAAACTTTTCAAATAATTACATTGCCAAAAGTAATTAGACACATGATCGAAAAAGGGAAAAGTGCAATTATTTAAAAAAATCAATACAGTTTTGGATCACCTTTGGCTGCAATGAGTGCTGCCACGGCCTTTCTGAAAATGCTATCGACCATTTTCTTGTATGTACTATTTGCCTCCATTCCTTGATTAAAGTCTTTGCCTCAGAGCTGTTGGAGGAGGGTATTCTCAGTCGGAGCAAAGTTAAACCACATAATAATAAAAAAAATATATTTATAATAAATACAATGGCCAATGTATGCAATTAATGCCGAAAATACCGCAAAAATATATTTATAAAAAATCGTAATGGATATTTTTATAGACAAAATAGTGCAAAAGAAAATATTCAAATTAAATACAACGGTCAATGTGTGAAATTAATTTGTATGTTTAATATCCATAAAACATACTAATATGAATAAAATTTTTTAAAAACTTCCATATGAATTAGTCTAGCGATTAAATTATATCTTTTACCGTATTTTAATATTTTTTTGTCAATTTATTTCGTTGTTATTCACAGGGCGCAAAATTAATTTAAAGTATCACAAAGCGAAAAGAAACCAGTGATCAGCATTTAATTCTAAATGCTGATTGAATTCTAAAAATTAATTCTAAAAATTAATCTTTAAAAATTCCCCAAAAATCAGAAAAGTGAGGTAAAGATTCGAAAAAGATTTCATTTTAAAGGAATTTTTATGATCTTTCTCGTGATATAAATTTTATAACCTCCAAATTATTATTTTAAATGAAAATATAAAAAATGTTACAAAAAGCTTAAAAATTTAATTTAAAAAAAGACTTAACAAGAATTTTTCAAAAATCTTTCTTAGTGCATCGCTACACTATAAGAAGAATCGCCATGCAAAATTTCAGTCCTTAAAGTCCAGCTGTTTGGTCTGTGCATTATCTGTAGAAGTGGAATGATATAATTCCCACGGTGTGTGGACAATAACGATTCTATTATAAAGGCTGCAGAGGCAGGGGTAAGTAGAGGCTTGTAAACCTGGAGATAATAAAAGAATAGCTGTCGGTGTGGCCAGTGATAGTGATCTAAAGTCTATAAATAATGAAAGATGGATGGTCGTTATTTTATGGCCCACAGTAAAAACTTCAGATGATAAGGATCAAAGTTGTTTTGCAAAATAAAATTATGGTGGGGAGGTACTTCGTAGACTATGGACAGAGGCGACAGAGGCTGTTTAATAAGGAACCAATTGGGGCAGGAACTACTGAAATAAAAACAGCCCACTGCCCAATGAAAATGAGGGGCGGGCCAGAATGGCCCCCCTGTAAACGGACAACAGCCTCGCCAAGGACGAAAGGAATAGGAGAAGAAGCAGGTCGATCTCAGACTTGGTTCCTCAAAGTTAAATGATAGAGACTCTCGTCTGCCTCAGAGTCTAGGAGAAGTGCCAAGATCCCGCTAAGATGTTCCTATACATGACATGATTTTGGGTCCCTGTCGTCTAAGCCACAATCATCGCTGCATACTTCAGCTATACTAAGTGCCTCCCCATAGACTCTAAAAATCATCTTTCACAATATAGTTTGCCTCTGCTTCTGAGTTCTCATATGTAAAAAATGTTAATATGAAAGAGATTATTGTACTAGTAGCTATAACAATTTTATTGAAATTTGTGCGTTATCAAATAAATGTATACGTTACGGAACTGTTACGGAACAGTTACGGAACTGTTTTATATATATAGATGAAAAATGTACTACACACCCTCATTTGCACATTCGAATTTGCCTACATTTGCATATTCGGGGATGTCGGATTACTGCAGGAACATATAATTTTTAAAATCAGTAAATCATGGAAAATTCTGATCTCAAATAATAGACTTAGAGTACAGAGGCACAACAGGGTGTACTTACACAGTACATCAGAAATTGTTATACACTGAAGTGCCACTGAATTAGGGATACCTACCTAGTAACGAGTTGGGCCTCCTCTGGCCTTGATAACGGCTGCCACACGACGAGGCATAGATTCAACAAGTTTCGGGAAACGTTCCACGGGATTACCTTGTCAAATATTGTCTAAAGCTGTCCATAAAACAGTAAGGTTCTTTGGTGCTGTGTGATGGCCTTTCACGCCTTGTTCCAAAACATCCCAAAGATGCTCAATAGGATTTAAGTCTGGGCTTCTAGGTGGCCGATTCATGACAGAGAAGTCAGAGGAATGCTCATCCAACCAGCCAGTAGCCAACCGGGACTTGTGAGAGGTACAGTTGTCTTGCTGGGAAACTCCATTACCGTGCGGATAACAAAACAGCATAAACGGATGGATGTGATCACCCAGCAACTCTACGTACCGAATTGCATTGAGGGAGGTTGGTACACGCACCAAAGATCCTAATCTGTGCCGCGAAAAAACACCCCAGACCATGATTGAGCCACCATGCCCTTGTACAGTTCCATCCAGGCATGCAGGATCCATGGCTTCATGAGCCTGACGTCATATTCTCAGCCTCCCGTCGGCGTTAAGTAGTCGGAATCGAGACTCATCACTCCATGCTACTCGTTTCCAGTCCCCTACACTCCAGTCTCTGTGCTCTCTTGCCCAGGCAAGACGTGCAGCCCGATGGCGAGTATAGAGCAATGGTACTCTCGTAGGTCGACGGCTCCCGAAACCCATACGGTGAAGCGAGCGTTGCACAGTCCGTTTACTGACTGTACGACAGGCACCGTCATTAAACTGGGTGGTAATTTGAGCTAATGTTTGGCTTCTTTGGCTACGTACAATACGCCTGAGCCGTCTCTCACCACGCAGTGTCAAGGCTAATTGTCCTTTGCAGTTTGCCCGATCGCTAGTTTTTTTTCCACCATCCATGTATTCTTGGTATACTCTTGACACTGTCGACCTTGAAAATCCTAGCTGTCGGACGATTTCGGAAATTGAATGGCCCGTGCACCTACGATTTGTCCGCGATCGAAGGCGTCTAAATCAGGCAGTTTACCATACTGGCAATTCCAACAACTAATTCAGAACAACCACAGTACGTGCTATATATGCAGTTACCACAGCGCCCTCACTTGCGCATGATGCGCAGCGCTACACAATTTGCATAGGCTTTGCTATCCCGAATTCAGTGGCACTTCAGTGTATATGGTTATATAAATACTGTAGGAACATGCAGTTAATGTAATTCTAAAAGCTCAATAGTGTGTTTTAAGTTTAGAAAATATAAACGTACTTTTCATGAAATTTTTTTTTGTTTTAAGAGAGAATCTTATCTTCTTAATAGACGCCTTTCAATAACGGCCGTCCGTATGCCACGCTTTTACACAGGTGCATGTATATAATAAGTTTTGTACATTATTTACAGTATTTTGAATTGACTACTCTTAATATTGAAAACGATATTAAGATAGAAAGAGAAAATACCTTCTAGGTGTAAGGGAAAAAATTAGAATGTTTCAGATTCATAAAAATAGCATTCGCGAGGACATATCTAGAAGCAAAGTGCTTTCGCTTTTCAAGGAATTATTTTCTTGTAAGAGATTTATTTTCACTGAAAAAAAAGGAACATTTCGCTTACACAAGCTAAACTATCCTTCCCTCAGGAGTAAGACACAAACATATGCTGAGTTCCTTTTTATTTTACCTCGAACAGTTTGAGAGATATTCTTTCGCTAAGTGCAAACAGCCAAAATGCTAAAAGATTAATTTCGACGAAAAAAAATTCGAAAAAGATTCTTCGACATGCGAAATATTTTATGGAAGTGATATTTTCGGTACGTTCAGGAGTCATTTAGATTTGACGAAGCCAAATTTATGTTATATATATATATATATATATATATATATATATATATATATATATATATATATATATATATATATATATATATATATATATATATATACATATATATATATATATATGAGGGAGCTATATAAATATAGGGATTATTTATTTATTGACTTAAGATTTTCCACTTTTGATAATTAGTTTAATTTACGTGCTGCTTATAGAATTCGAAACTTTGGTCTTGCTGTATCTTTGAAATTTCTTCCGTAATGACGTTTATAATCAGGTTTCCCTGCCATTTTCTTAGAAAAAAATACTGTCTTTTGAAGAAATTGTCTTTGAATTATTTCATAATGTTAGTTTAAATTTATAATACGTCACCTACTTTTAACTTTTAAGGTACTTTCCTAGAATATACATACATATATATATATATATATATATATATATATATATATATGTGTGTGTGTGTGTGTGATAATATTACAAACTACCTATAATCGCCCATTCTGTACTTCATCTCTGTCCTGGTAACCCCTCCTTCTTGTCTTGGCGTAAACGCTTCGCCTTCCCACATACTAACTTCCTCCGCCAATTCTGGCAACCTCTCTGACCTAATTCTATTTTGGCGCTCTTTGCGGTAGACGCTTGACTGACTCGAAGCGAATTAGATGTTATGTCGCTGTTCTCATGAAATAAACTTCAATACTTCTTTATGATTTTAAATGGTATTTCGGCCTCGATTATGTTACTTCATGAGATGACCCAATTTGAGTCATTTCAGGAGCCGGCAGGATGTTGACCTTTTAAGAAATAAAACGGAAATTACGACTCCATTGTGAGAAAGTGAGGAGGTCTGTTCTACAGAACGGGCGATTATAGGTAGTTATTAATATTATCATATATATATATATATATATATATATATATATATATATATATATATATATATATATATATATATATATATATATATATATATATATATACCGGGTCATCAGAATTAAAACACCCCTACTCTGACCTAAATGTACTCAGTGTAAAGGCTTCAAATTTTGTACATATACTATTCAAGGCATTGGAAAACGGATTTCTCGAAAGAAAAATTAGTTCCAAAAAAACCGATAGATGGCACTGTACAACACAAAATATGGAAAAAAAAGTAAAATAATAATAGAAAAAAACACATGCGAAATTAAATTTTTCCTTTTTAATTTCTATTACTCTTATAGAAAAAGAGAAAATACAAAAAGGTAAAGAAGCTTAAACTGCCATTGTAACTACAATTTCGCACTGTAAGCACGAAAATTTGCATAAACCCATGGTTTGCAGCTGTATTCTGGGTATAAAAAAGGATAAAATCTTGGGAATGTCATTCTTATATGAGATGGCTTTCCCGCTGCCAGAACGCACTTTGCTTGTGGATCTCTTTTGTGAAAACAAAGGAAATGCTGCAGCTGCACTTCGAGAGTTTCGCCGACTGGAGAATTTGCTCAAAGGACCAATTTTTCCACAAGGTCTCAGGAGAATGATAGCTCGATTCGAGAAAAATGGACATCCTGGAGTTCAACCGGTTCGAGGATGAAAACCAGTTCGTTCAGATTTCGTTGAAGATATTGCCACTGCTATTGTTGAACAGTCAATGAATAATGTTGTAGGCTGTAGTAGTGAACGTGTAGTGTCATTTTACTGGAGGTGTTCCCAATAGCACAGTGTGGAACGTACTGAGAAAAATGATATATTGTTTCCCGCACAAAATCAGTCATAATCAACTGTTGCTGGACATTGACTGGGAGAAGCTATTGACCTTTGCATTAACATTACTTGCTAGAGTTGAATGGGATGCGTCGTGGCAATCGCAAATTCTGTGGAGTGACGAGGCCTATTTCCACCTCAGAGGAAGAGTGAGCACTCATAACTGTTGCATCTGGGAAACGGAAAATCCCTGTATCAAGAGATTTCACTCCACTCACCGAAAGTTACAGTCTGGTGGGAATTCATAGTCAAATTCATTCTTGGACCTTTCTTTTTCGAAGATGCTACTCGCAATGGTCCTGTGACATGCACCGTGATGGCCAACAGGTACAAAAGAATGTTTGAAACTTTTGTTGTACCCCGTTTGCAACAGCGGCAATGCCTTGATTCAGTTACATTTGTGCAATATGGTGCACCTGCACACATTGGACTCTGTGTACAGCAGTTTCTTCAGCAACGTTTCACTAATCACAGAATAATCAGTCGTGCGTTTCCAACAACCTAGGCATCTCGTTCTGCGGATCTTAATTCGTGTGATTTTTGCTGTGGGGGCACTTAAAAAATCTTGTTTATCGAGGACATCTAGTAACCTTGGAAGACTCGAAAGAAGGTATCACTCTGCATGTGAGAAGCATTTCAGTCGACCAGCTACGATCCGCAGTTGAACAAGTTAAGAGCACAGAGTTCTTGTAGATGCAGATTTTGCATCTACAAGTAGGGAACCATATTGAGCAGGTTTTCCTTGCGTCGGTAAAGTGTTTGTCACGTGAATGTTTGGTACACTCAAACAAAATGCATTCAAAATGTGTTTTTGTGTATTTTCAGCATATGTCCAGTTGTACAGCGTCCTCTATCGGTGATTTCAGGAAATAAATACTTTTTCTCGTAATCCGTTTCTCGAGGTCTTGAAAAGTATGTGTACAAAGTTTGAAGTTTTTACACTGAGTAGTTCGATGAACAGGGAGATTAGAGTAGGGATGTTTTAATTCTGATCAGCCGGTATATATATGTGTACAAAAAATTTATGCACTATAATGCTTTGAATGTTTATTTTAAGGAAGTAGTAAAGTATAATTAAGTTCAAAATTTTAAATTTTTAAGTTAACAGTTTTGATTATTTTTTACAATTTTGTAAGGGATTTTACTTTCTTCCATTTTGTGTTTATGATTCACCATTCAGAAAAGCAAAGTCCAAATATATGATTTAGCCTGAATATTTGAAAATTATGGTACCACGTGGACATAAAGAAATGTTAATGCCCATTTCCGCTTAATTTAATTTCGCAGAATACAGGAATTTTCTCTCTGAGAAATGTAGATCTAAATTAAGAATAGATTAGATTCGATGTAATGCATTACTAGAAAATTTGAACAAAAAATAGTTTCAAGAAATTAAATTTATATTTTTTCTATTAATCCCTCTGCGCTCTGTTCCAAGAATCATGTATAAAAGAGAAAAAATTTCAATTTATGGATTTCTGTGAGAAAATGATGCATGTCAAGATTTTAATGAAGTTCGAGATTCTTCTGGTGTTTATTTATTCCCAAGAAATGCTTTTTGTTACCTGCATCTATTTTAGGAATATACGCAGAAAACGAAAATTACGTGAAATGACGTATTTTACGGTGAATAAAATTTTTAGTTGAGAACTAACTTAAAAAAACCCACTCTGTTACTATGAGCTATTTTTTCATTAAACTGATGAAAATGTTAGGGCCTGTTCACATAGGAGTCCGTTGCGTTGCGTTAAGGAAAAGATGACGTTGAGACGAAAATAAACCAATCATATGCCTCCAAACGAAATTTTTAATGCCTATGATTCGTTTATTTTCGTCTCAACGTCATCTTTTCCTTAACGCAACGCAACGGACTCCTATGTGAACAGCCCCTTAGTCTCAGAGCAGAATTGGTTTCTTCGCGAATGCCAGAGAATTTTGTTTACGTTTTCTTTTTATAGAAATAAGAAACCTTTTGGTGATCAGAATAAAGATGAAAATGTGGTAGAGTTTCCATCAGAGTTGTCTCAATCAAACTGAAAAGACAAACCTCACTGCCAACTTGGTCCATTTAATTGCCTACTCTGTATAATTTTTGTCTGCTTTGTATAAAATTTAAATGAATGAATAAATGGACAACACAATGTATGTTTTTCAATTTTCTAACCGACAAATTGTACAGTTTCGTCCATAATTCGTCGAATAGAACCCAACAGAACTATCCCGAAAAGCTATTGTATAAAGTATTGACAACCTAAACAATGGGGAACGAACAAATACTTTGGCGCTATACTATGTGTGAGCAGTAGTCTAAATGTAGATTTGCAAATCTACATTTAGACTACCGCTCTGAAACTGAGTTTCCGAACTGAAAACTGAGTTACCGAACTGAAAACTGAGTTTCTGAAAACCCTGAATTGCTCAAGTACAACGTGTGTTTGGTGTTACTCCACACCAAAGGAGACAGCAACGAAAGACAGACACATTTTGCCACCTGTCTCTGTAGCTGTCGTAAAAGCCATCACACCGCTAGGAGACGGGGAGAAGAGGCAGTTTATTTGCGCATGCGCATAATCTTGTCTTTCTGTTCTGATTGGCTGTCGAGCATGGCGGAAGAGACGAAAGTTGAACTTTTTCCAACTTGAAACCACAGAGACCAGAGACGGAGACGAACCAGGGGAGTTTTATTTTTGTAATACGCATGCACAACAGTGAAGATACATGATTTTCGTCCCCGTCGTCGGGGACTTTCGTCTCCCTGTGGAGTAAGCATAAGTCATCGATTTATGCGCGCCCGACAAAATGTGCTCTACCTCAAGTCCTCTGTATATACATATCTGTATTAAAGGAGTAAACATATTAACCTTGAATTCATTGTCATTTGGAAGGAACTTATGGAGGACATCATTAATATTTTCTTACAATATATAAAAATACCAGAAAATATCACAAATTTAATGTTGTGAATATGATTTAAAAGTAGGATAATGGTGGTGCTACAACATAAAAAAATGCCTAGATGATTCCACAAATTTATTGATCGCACCCGAATGTACCCGGTGAAATATTATGGTAAATCCTACACTAATATTGCAGCAGCTCTTGGTTGAGCCAAAAAGAGCTTGTGGGAGCATTTATAAATACAGGAATTATATACAGAAAATTATACTTTGTTATCATGGAAGATCAGTTTACTCACAGCCAAATTAATGTCCAGCAGACATCAGATGTCAAAACAAAAACAAAAACGTGTCCAGTTGTGTCAAGTTGATTTTCTTTTCATTATGTAAAGGTGAGACAATAACAGTTCCTCACAAAAACTGGATAGTTTAATAGAAATCTGGAAAAATCAACATTTTAAAATTTTCTCAATGTGAAAATCGATTCAGAATTGCGAAACATGTGACCTTAAAAGTTTCTTCGTAAGGGCGTATGAAGACAATTCGATCAACAAAAAACACGAAGTTAGTTTAAAACGGCCATTCTCATGAGGATAGGAACACGAAGTTTTCATTACCTAATTTCTCTCGAGAGTGATAAAGTTTAATAGTAGAGGGGAAATTAGCAGCCTGAGTAGATTGTCTAGGATTTCTTAAAACCTAAAAGCCTCGTAGGTGTCTCAACGTTTGACATGGGGGGAGAGGGAATTAGTTGATACAAAGCTCCACTTTGCAGAACTTAAAAGACTGTTTCTTCATAAAATAATTCTTTTAAAATGCAGTTAGTTAACCTATATTTTAATGCTCTTTTAAATGTCTTATTAACTTTGTATGTGGAACTTAAAACAATTGGAAAAGTCCTTAATCACATTTTCCTCCTTATAAATTTGTTTTGATACCACTTGCTATATTACAGTTCTGTTTATTAAAATAATTTCAAGATAAAAAGAACATTTTATATACCACATTTTTAAATTTTCTGTTGAATCATATAAACTTGACAATTCTATGTATTGATAGATACTTTTTTTAAACATTTTTTTGATGAATTATCCCATCAACTTGAAAGAAAATGATCAAATGCGCAATAAAGCTAGCAATTTTGAGAAATTTTTAAAGAACAAAATTAACTGAATATGATTTCAATGCTGCTTAAAGATGGCTAAAAGTATTAAAAGAATGCATTGTCATCGTGTTTTGAGCTATTCTAAAAGTTTCAACTGTCTAGCTAGTCGGGAAATTAGTAAAACAATCGATTCCAAGATTTGTACTGGACAAACACACAAACAAGAAAGCTAGTTAATAAAAACACGGTAATAAAAAAATGTGTACTGGACAAACACACAAACAAGAAAGCTAGTTAATAAAAACACGGTAATAAAAAAATGTGTACTGGACAAACACACAAACAAGAAAGCGAATTAATAAAAACATGGTAATAATTGCGCTTAATTTCATAACCTTCAGTTTTGAAGTTATATCAGAAGCAAAAAAGCAGCTTTAATACGTTTACTTTGTTATGCAAGAGCAGAAATTTCTGAATTTAATAAAGTTTATGATCAAAGCCTGTCGTAGAAATGAAACTACGCTTGAAATATTGAGTCAGATTTAAAAGATAAAAGCAAGCTTTTAGTTTAATCTTGAAATCGAATAAAAAATCTAATCTGAAAATATTTGAATCGAGTGGTCATTTCACTTCAACGCATATCGAGAAACGTCGTTCGTTTCGCCATCTCTAACAAAGAGATGAAACAAACGACAAAAGAAAAAAAATCGAAATGGAAATAAAAGTCAAGAAATCATCATATGAATAAGGAAAGGATCTCCCTACATAGTTCCGCCAGTTTCATAAATTTCAAAGTCAATTTTTTCGAGACGTCAAACGTATGACATTCTTTGCTTCTTGAAAGCTCCTTTCGCATTTCAGCCGCTCAATCCGGACGAATATTGTATGCTGTCGGATTCGATAGCCGAAATTGGCGGTTAAATTTCGCGACGGTATGGGATAAAGGGCATAAATTTGTTGTTCGCTTCCGTATCTATTATACTACCTTTCATTATGGAATAATTATGTAAATATAATATAATTTAAGGGGACAGGGAACCTTCAAACCTAACTTTTTTTGTTTTGAATGGATTTGCTTGAAATTTGAATATGTCATTAGTACCATAGATATGTAAAAGTGGTTAAAATTTATTGATGAAATATTGATAATTTATGAATTATTAATTATTAATTTTATAAAAAATTGGCCAAATTAAAAATGTTTCATGCTCATTTCTTTTGCATATAATATGTTAATTTTTATTTACCTTATAGAACTAATAATGAAACTTATTGCTTATTTTAAGCATTCATTGAAAATGTAAAGAGAAAAAATTAATAATAGTGAAAAAACCCTTTTTATTACGCAAACTACCTATAAATCATCTTTCAAGTACAAAATTTAGAAATTCTGAGCTACGAAGCATAATTTTTTTCAATAAGATTTATTTGATATACAGTTAAGTATATAAAACTTAAATTTCAA
Organism: Dolomedes plantarius; assembly: GCA_907164885.2. Classification (NCBI taxonomy): domain Eukaryota; kingdom Metazoa; phylum Arthropoda; class Arachnida; order Araneae; family Dolomedidae; genus Dolomedes; species Dolomedes plantarius. The sequence goes on along the minus strand of OU015492.1, from coordinate 97,451,635 downwards.
AGCAATACGATAGTTAGAAATGCGCCTGGAGCAGTTTGAATATTCGTATTAAATGAAAATTTTTATTTTGAGAAAAACACATTTAAAGTCATTGCTATTAGTAACCATATAATATCTAATTTAAATTCAAATGCCTCTAACTAGGAAAGTAATCACATAAATTAAAAATTCTTTTTGCAACACATTCCTACTTGTCCGTAGTTTCCAAATTCAATATTTTAAAAAAATCGAACTTTTGGAAAAATTTCACAATTTTGAAAGTCCACTGTTACCCAAGTCAGAATAGACCTGATTTTGACGAATGGCTAAAAAAAATATGAAAGTTTTAAAAATTGGTGGAGATGTTTGTTTAGCCATGCTAATGAACATACTAAAAGTCCCCACCGATCAGACTTGAGCTTTCGCCGCCATCTTGGAAAATGTGTACACTTTTTTGGATTTTTGCAAGTAACTTGAGAAATATTTATTTTATGTAAAAAATTTGAATTTAAAAATTGAAGAGCACTAAATTGTGAACAAAAACGTCATTTACATTTTTTTATAAGTCGAACATGAACAAAGGTAATTGACTTTGAAAGGAGCGAACTATCACACATGGGACACGGATGCGCGGATCATCCCCATCGCGACGGGGGGAATGACCCGCGCACGTGCGCCAAAAGTCTTGTATACTCACATTTGTCAAATGTCTGCATATAAAAGCTCAAGAGAAAGTGGCAACAACACCCAATACATTGTTACCAGATTGTATTGTGAGGCTTGGTGGATTCTATATTTTTATGCCATACTAAGGCTGTATTGGGTACATAGTGGCTGGAGGTGGGTAAAAATAAATACTAACTTTGATGAATGCAATTATGTCAGTAGAAAAAATGTTGCCTGGCTATGCCTACGGTAGAAAATTCTTAGCTAAATTAATTACCCAAACAGCTGTAGCAAAAATAATTTTTGACGCCATGGATATATCTGATTTCAAAAGCAATAATCTCCATGAGTTGTTTAGAGATTTTGCTACTGAACTACTATCGCTAAAAACCATAAACGGAATACTCATATACGAGCCATCGTATATGAGATTAAAATGAGGATGACTTTGAAGCAGTTGAAAGAGAATGGCCCCACTGCAGCCCTCTGGGTTCAGAACTTTGAAATGGTAGAGCTTAGGAAAGCTTGATCATCGTCAATTGTAAGGTGAAAGAAACGGTTTCAATATAGTAGTAAACCCGTTGTTGCTTTTTCAGAGGATAGCGATTGCTAAACAAAACGATGAAGACCTAGCATTTTACTTAGAATATGACTTAGCTCCTTTTCCGCTGGCTCTATTTAATGAAGCTGGTATGCGAGAGACAACGACATTGGCCATGTACGACGTTTTTGAAGTTCCAAACTTAGACCTTAACCTCCTGAACTGCGTCAACATTGTGGACAGTGGTTTTACCCTACACCGTATCAAATGGGGAACACAATTAACTTTTTCGGCAGTTTCCATAAATTAAGTTAACTATAGAAAAAAGCATTATGGTACCAGCTGTATAGTCATTTTGAATGGCTAATCCAACACCACAAATACTACAAAAAAAATTGAACAAAATATACGGTCTATAGTGAAAAAATCCTTAGACAAAAATTTTGATGGAAACGTGCTAGTTACTCTTCAAGAAGAAGAATTCCTTTTAAATGAAAACAATAAGAGCGAATTGATCAGCATTCTATCAGCTGAGAAGGGAAACAATGGGATTCGATTCCGACAAAGTAATGACGCCGCCGACATTCTCATTACAGATATTACAATTAATGAAGCATGTTCTGGTAACAACATCGTCGTAACCATCGGTGAAGATGATGACCACCTGGTTCTATTAACAGCTCTCACTCCTACATAGAAAAGACATTTTCCCTGTCAAATTATGCAAAGGGAAATCAAAGAAAAAAATATATTCATCAAATTAAATACAATCATCGGGACTTACCAATGTATCCTTTTTCTACATGCGTTCAGTGGATGTGATACTACTTCTGTAGCATTTAAAAAAGGAAAGGAACTTTGCTTGAAAATGTTCCAAATTAAAGATATGGAACACAACGTGACAGTAGTTAATAAATGCAACTCTTCGCACAATGATGGTTCAAGCAGGAGAATGCTTTTTTTCTGATCTGGTATGGAGCACATTCCAGTGAGCAGTCCTTAAATAAGTTTAGGTACAAATGCTTCGCAAAATTTGACACTAAAATAAAACCATACATTTCGTCTCTTTCCTCAATTGAAGAGGAAGCCAGGCTACTTTCCTTTCGGTTGTATAACAAAGTGCAGAAGTGGTTTGGGAATGAATCGAATCCTGAAGTGTGGGACTGGAAATGTCAAGAGAAAACCCTCGTGCCCATCACAACTATGGATGCAGTGGCTCCCGATTCAGTTTTAAGCATAGTGTTTTGCAACAGCAAGACTGACTGGGGAGAAAGATGCGTGTGTCGGAAAGCATGCATCAACTGCACAACGGCCTGCAATAACTGCAATGGAGTATGTCACAACGACATACTCCATTGAAGTTATTGCCCTGTAGATCATGACGATCCAGTAAAAGGAATTGATGAATGAAGTGATGCTAGCTGCCCCATAGATGATCTTTTCAAGACTGACGATGCGTACTGAAAAAAAGCACGTTAACCATAAAGTAGGTAAGCTTAAAAAATTATACACAATGAAAATACGGTAGTGAATACATCCAAGTTTATTACATTCGTTTATAAAATTCATAATGATCAATTATCTACATACCAAAACACATCAAAGTCTATTTTCTTGTGTTTAAAGAATGCCGCGGTGAGGGAGTGGAGATAATTCAAAGGAAAGTACCTACAACGTGACTTGGACGCTACCTCCATAATCAACGCGCATTTAATAGTCAATATATTTGTACGTGTTAGGGTTACGACAAAATGTATTTAATATTTTTTGTACACAATTTAATTTTCTTTAATTTTTGTATTTTACTTTTTTTTTACATAAAAGTTAATATTTTCCAAATTATTTGCAAAAACACAAAAAAGCCTTCAAAATCTCTAAACAACCCATGGAGATTATTACTTTAAAATCAAATATGTCCATGGCGTCAAAAATTATTTTTGCTAAAGCTGTTTGGGTAGATAAATAAGCTAGGATCTTTCTAGCGTATGCATGGCCAGTCAACATTTTTTCTTCTGACGTAGTTACGTACATCGAAGTTAATATTTATTTTAACTCACCTCCGGCCATTATTTACCCAATGCAGCCTAAGTATAACATAAAAATATAGAATCCACCAAGCCTCAAAATACAACCTAATAACAATGGATTGGGTGTTGTTGCAACTTCCTCTTGAGCTTTGATATGCAGAGATTTGACAAACGTGAGTATACAAGACTTTTGGCGCACATGCGCGGGTCATCCCCCGATCGCGATGGCGATGATCCTCGCTTCCGCGTCCCAGGTGTGATGGTTCGCTCCTTTCAAAGTCAATTATCTTTGTTCGTGTTCGACTTATAAAAAAAATGTAAATGACATTTTTGTTCACAATTTAGTGTTCTTTAATTTTTAAACTCAAATTTTTTACATAAAATCAATATTTCTCAAGTTACTTGCGAAAAACCATAAAAGTTTACACATTTTTCAAGATGGCGGCGAAAGCTCAAGTCTGATCGGTGGGGACTTTTAGTATGTTTATTAGCATGCCTAAACAAACATCTCTACCAATTTTCAAAACTTTCATATTGTTTTAGCCATAAAATCTATTTTGACTGGACTATGTCCCCTTAATGCAAAATGAATCACAGAACGTACAAAGATTCTAACCGTTAATTTTAATGGGGATGGTAAACTGCTTATGAGCTGGCCTACGGTTCCCGAATTTGCAGGCTCGAGTCTCGTGTTTGGAAAGTGAGTTTGTAATCATTTCCTAAATAATCTATTAACTTAATACTTTAACAGTTAACTAAATTGTACATCAACTGTTTTCAATAATTAGTCATGGTCTAATGAACTTTTCTGTAGCTAGATGATTGTACCGTTAAAAGATAAAATAACCATATTTTCTGTTGTAAAAAATGTTGACATTAAATTAGATTTAACATGTCACTGTAGTAGTTTTTGGTAATTTTGAATAAATAGATAGAAAATTTAGCTCTAAAAACATCCAATTTAACAATTAGTCCCTTCATTTATAAGGCAATGAATGAACATTTTTCGAAAAACTAACTTTGTATAATCCATTATTCATAAAAAATTATCAACTTTGAAAACAATTATTGAACTTAAATACATGGAGCGTGAGTAATTATTTTCAGTGTTTGAATTTTATACAAATTATTTAATAAGACCTTCTAACATAAAAAAGGGCTACAAGTTCTCACAATCTAAATACCAACACCAATATGGCAATACGGTTCTAAAGCTCCTAATCACCAGGCCGACTAACCAAAGCTATTTATCTGTCCATGAAAGATGATTGCTTGGTGGAATCAGAGAGTGGATGCATCATTTGTCTTGAATATCTAAAATTAAGTTATATCGATTTGAAGAGGAACTATTTTAACGTAGGATTACGTTCCTCAATAACGGTCTTCCGGGAACAAAAAGAAGTGTCCGTCCTGCGTCTGGAGTTAAAATTTTGGTAGCGCGCCAAACCCAGTAGCAGTAAACAGTTAAAAAGAAAAATACCAAAATGCGTTATTTAGAAAAAAAAGAGTTAAGCAACGATAAGTAATCCTACGTTAATAACCCGCAGTACTTTCGTTAGAAGAGACAACCTGAAATATTTTTTTCTCTCTATTTGTATGGAACAAATACAGGAATGAAACATTATTTCAGATATATTTAAACCATGTTTTAATTTAAAAGAATATATTATGAAAGATGAGGACTTCATGAAATCAGGGAACGGATGCATCTTTTGGTTTTATTATCTAAAATTAAGATACATTGATTTGAACGGCAACTTTATTTCCCTCTCTATTTGCAGGAAAAAACAAGAATGTTATGAATCTTATTTAATACACATTTAAAACATATTTTAATATAAAAGAACATATCATTACTGGCACTTTTAAAAAGAAAATTCTTATTAATCAAAATATCTTTTAGTAAAGACTTTAACAAAACGTTTCAACTTTAATGTGCTAGTTAGAGTACCTTAACAATTTATTGACGATGGCATCTCTTTTTGGCATTAATTGCGACAATAAGGTAGAAGATTGTTTGTATCGAGCGGAGGTTAGGCACAGGAATGTTCGTGGAGAGGCCTGGATAAACTGAGAGTGGATCGAATGAGAAAAACACTTAGCGGGGGCAAACAGACACCGGATATTCTTACTCCCTAGTTGCTCGAAAAGTGCTCTTGGCTAGACGTTAGACAGACTGAAACTCGTGAGAGTGCCGTCTGAACGGAGACATTCGTCTCATGTGTTGCGATTGATCGCGTATTTGCTCTGTTAAATCGATGTATTTTGAAAGTATATATATTTCAGGTACAAAATTGTTCATATATTAGTCGTATCAAGCAAATAAATTAGTATTTACTTTGAGATTTTTATTTCTAAATAGAGTGAAGAGTGTCTATATTTTTGACCTTTGCTGAATTTTCATCAGGTAAGAATTCTACGAGGCTCATCATTTAACGTACCTCACTACAACATGTTTGTAAATCTGAGAAATTATTTTTGTTGTGTCTAGTTTCATCTAAAATCTCTTAAAAAAATTGTTTTTATTTAAAGGACCATAGTTTAAGTGTATTAAAAGATTGCAAAATTTATTTAAATAAAGATCTAAAGAATCCTAAAAGATCCACGTAGTATTTTTAGCTGCCAAAAAGTTATGATGATAATAGCACAAAATAATTCTCTCTATATAACTTCTTTTAATCTGGTACACAGACCGTGAATATTAAATTTTTCATTCTTAATAACTATTATAAGTATCAGGAGAACAAACAAACCAAATCTAGAAATTGCTACAATGAGCTTCAACAAAGAAAGATTTGGTCGTAAAAAATTACAATAAAAGGAAGAGAAATAATAACAAAGATGAACGAAGCTCATTTGCGACTGGAGCACGTTAAGTCCTTTCTTGGGCAAGATTATTTAAGGCTTCAAATCTGCGCTGGTGCATAGAAATTATCCCCAAAAAGTCTTCCCTTTGAACACACACACACACACACACACACACACATATATATATATATATATATATATATATATATATATATATATATATATATATATATATATATTTAGCGATGGGTAATCTGCTTCAAAAACACGGATTTTACGTGTTATCTACATCCTCCCCCCCCCCCCCCATTGATCAGGGTTTCAGTAAACTTTTTTTTAATCTTTCTAGTCTTATTCAATCGAATGGTAGGGGGATGGAAATACATTTTGAAAATCCCTAAAAGCTGCTATGCATAAGAAAACGTGACATAAATTAGCAGATTTTTGTCAAATGGACATAAACTAAATAAAAAGCAAATGAAATATCTGTGAAAATCTAATCTTGTATAATTCTAAGTAAAGGGCGCATTGGCCCAGTAGGCAAAGGCAGCGGCCCAGTGATCTAAACGTCTCTGGTTCGATACCGGTCGCAGACAAATCCACCTCCGTGTTCACTAATGGTGGTCGGGGGATGTAAAATATGTCGTGGCTGCAATGGCCTGAAAGTTCTCAAATTTACCTCTGGAGGTGCGGGGTTAAGTGTTCCGGTCTTGTCACTTGACTCGGTTAAAAATTACGTGATCGGCCCATAGGGAGGTAATGCTGGCCCAACTATAAGGTGTTCCCAGAAAAGTGGCGAGCAAAACCGCGGTGTCATATGGTCGTAAGAATAATGTCCAAGAAACCGTCTGCCGCATTGGAAAAAAATAATTACAAGTAAAGATTACATTCTGGCTTAAAGAGAATTTCTACCAGTTTCAGTTTTTGGGAGGAATCTGAGGAAATTTTAGGGGAAAAAAAAGGATATAAGCTAAAGCCACGACAGCAAATTATAAGATCTTGCTCTTTACAAGAAGGGGAGTGGTGGCACAAAACATTCTGTAGTATTTCCGGTCGAAAGCAATCCGTACTCTTTCTTTTTCCTACAACGTACTAGTAGATTTCCAACCCTATGTAAAAACAGACAATTTGTTTAACCGTAAACAACGCTCTCTGATTTGAGTCAATAGAATTTTATTTTATGAAACAATAATTAAAAATATTCGTTTTTCAGTGGTTTTACAAGTTATTTATTTCTTGCTACAGTGAATTTACAATTTCTTTCTATTATCAGAAATGTTAGCCTATTTACAGAAATGTTACAATTTTCCCGTAGTGCTTTTATTCTTCCCTACTGACACATTTTTATGTTTGATAACAAAGGGAATTTCCAGTATTAATTAATGTATATGAGAGGAAGGAGGGAGGGATAATTTTGAATTAACTTAAACTTGCATAGGAATTAATATATATATATATGTGTGTGTATATATATATATATATATATATATATATATATATATGTGTGTGTGTGTGTGTGTGTGTGTGTAACAAGAAATCCCGGGCTTCTCTAAATTTACATTTACCGCGTATTCTAAATTATCCTGTTAATAAAGCATGACCTCTTTTCCAAATTTGCAACCTAAAAGTAAAATAAGATAATTTATCGTACCCTGAAGATCAGGTATGTGAATTATCTGAACTCAATAACATCCCCAGATATGAGTGTTAGAAGTTTATTAGATTCCGAATGTCAGTATAATGTCAAAGATCTTGAAGAACCCTCGAACAACTCTGGATTTATGCCTTTTATAGCGTCAGAACCACACTTTACAAGAACTTTATGGCCACTTATCCTACACCCAGGTCAATAGGTCGCAGGTCTAACATGCGCGGTATCTATCAGTCCCCGGGAAACTGAAGTGGACACGTGAACTCTACGAACCTAAAGACGCCCAATTAAAATAATAAGTAGTTTAGGCCCGCTGGCGAAAATATCGCAAAACACCCATTTAATATTGCATGAACAGAAGAATTTTCTCTCTCTTCGTTTTTAACTCTCGTTGCTGTCGGATGTGCTGTCCACAGACGCCAGAAATCTGGTGAGCACGATGGTTTTTCTCAGTTAACTCTGGCATGTAAACACTGCTGTTAACACGTCCCGTCCTGGCATGGACGCCGGAAAAGTCCAGTGGCCACTGCAGCCTTTTCGATGCTTTATAATTGAATAAAGGTTATTTCCTGGATATCGTCTGAAATCTGTGTTCCTCTTGTATGGCTCCGCGTGTGTTAATCTCCTAGATATCATCAGTGTTTTCCTGGATGAACACTCCGCCCGACTGCATCACTCCTCGTACCGACTGCATCTTCCATAAGTTCTACGCGTCAATTGTGTTAAAATACCCTTGTGTTAAAATTTTCAAATGTAATTATTATCACATTTATAGCCGGCAGGATTATATTCCTGTCCAGGGTGCCCTACGATTTTCGCGTGATTAATTATAATTGTGATTTACGATGAAAATTTTACGTATGCAACGTATTCACTTCAGCGGATATCTTCCATAAAATGAAAATTTTCAAGTGTCTTTAAGTTATGTGCTCTAATCCTGAAAAATTTGTGCAGTTTCTTCATGTTGTTATTTGTGTTAACCCCGCTGGATTTCAAGTGTTTAATTCCATAGAAGGATTTCCAAAATTTTTTTAGGATCTTTAAATGATAATATTGCGTACAAGAAATTTATGCGATGTCTACTTCTTCATCTCAGCGGTTCCACCCTTTTATCAAACTGTGTGCTCATTTCGGTATTTGCACGCTTCTCCTATCTTCAGTGAGGTGAATTTTACAGCATAAAATTATTCTGCTTTCTTCAGCTTCCCACAACGTCTCAGTGTGTTTTGAATTACTCCAATCGTGAAAATTCTGCTCCTAAATTATGTTGTGCAATGTGATTTTCGTCGATACGGCTTGTGTTCTACATTGGCCTGTGTTGTGCTGCAATAAGAAGAAATACGCCAGAAACTTCCGCCAGCAACAGTTCGTTCCCAAGAACTTTTGCTTTGTTAAAAATTTGTAATCATCTGTGAAGAGACTAAATTAAAATTAATTTGCACCGACGAGGAAAAATAATAATAATAAATAAATAAATAAATGAACAGAAATTAAAGGTAAGGCAAATTGTCTATAAATGTCATATGTGTTTCTCATGATTAAGTGATGAAACTGAATTTTGTTAAAGTATAAATTAAATTTATGTTGGAAGTGCATAAAAATTTTATGTAAAATTGTTTTTACTGTTTAAATATTTATTCTTAATAATGATCCTCTAAAGAGAATTGGATCAATTAATTTAATCAGATTTTACTAAATATAAATTCAATATTAATTTTACCCGCAAAAGAGAATCCTTTAGTAACGTTATCTACGCGAAAAGAGGGGAAAGGAAAAAGTAGGTCAACCCTCCGAATTTACCGTGCTGCGCTGTGCTATCAACATATGGACGGTCAAAGGTAACTTTTCACCCAGTGGAGAGTAATAAATTTAGTTCTCATCGCTTGGATGTACTCGAAACGCGTAGAAGCTGAAGCTTTTATTTTTATTTTCTTGATCATTAGATATTTTTTCTCTCTCCTTCCCCATGGTGAAAGAAGATATGTTTCGGTTTCTAAATTTCGGCTTGGATATGCATGCGGATAAAGATGAATAAATTAAAATTAAAATTATGAATAGCTAAAAATTTAAATTTATCCACAAAAATATTTATCAATTTATGTAAACAATTTGTAATATATTTTAAGAAATTGTAAGAGTATAAAAAATGTTTTATATTAAAGAAGTATTGAAGTACAAACATTGCTAACTTAGTATTCTTCACAAGTTATCTAAACATTGTACTTTTTTACATCGTAAATTGAAAAAGGTATATGGTTTTGAATCCTCATGAGTATATTATGTCGTTGAAGGTTAATGAAAGGTAGGAGAGTAATATGTTTTTCAGTAGATTTTCTGGTACAGTAGAAATTTCAAGGAGCAGTTTATCTATGAACTACAGAAACGGAGTCCCTTCTAATCTACTAAGCATCCCATATGCCACGGTTGAATATTAACATCCGTCTGCTATAGAAGAAGTGCCCATTCCAGAAAATTCTCAAAATAATCAAGGATAAATAAATAGAAACAAAAAAAAGTAATGTTTCATATATGATAAAAAGAGATGTATGTTTTAAGAGGTAAGAGGTTATATAACAGGAGGATTCATACCAAAATGCTAGTAGTAATATTAGATAAAAATATCCTATTATTTATGGAAGTTAAAGTGTTTATATAAGAAATTAAATATGAAAAAAATTTTGAGAAAGAATTTAGTACATTTATTTCACTTATTATTTTAGAGGTTATTATTTTTGTGTATATAATATTGTTTTGGATAGTGAATATTGAATATTGAAATTAAGTTATTGCAATTAATATGGAATATTGAAATTGAATTTGCACAAGGAGATTAATATTCTGTCGATGATATAATGTGTGTTTACCTTTGCTGCATACAGTGTACTTAAAATTTCGTAAAATTTTTATATCAACGGAAAAGTCTTCCTTTCAGCAATAACTTTTCTTATTTCGATGGGGGGGAAATGCAACCAGAAATCCCGGCCTTCTCTAAATTTACATTTACCGCATATTCTAAATTACCCTGATAATAAAGCATGACGCCTTTTCCAAATTTGAAACCTAAAAGTAAAATAAGATAATTTATCGTAGTCCTGAAGATCAGGCATATGAAGTATCTGAACTCAATAACATCCCCAGATATGAGTGTTAGAAGTTTATGAGATTCCAAATGTCAGTATAATGTCAAAATTCTTGAAGAACAATCGAACCACTCTGGATTTCTGCCTTTTATAGCGTCAGAACCACACTTTACAAGAACTTTATGGCCACTTATCCTACAAGCGCGGGATCTATCAGTCCCCGGGAAACTGAAGTGGACAAGTGAACTCCATGAACCTAAAGACGCCCAGTTAAAATATTAAGTAGTTTAGGCCCTCTGGCGTAAATATCGCAAAACACCCATTTAATATTGCATGAACAGAAGAATTTTCTCTCTCTTCGTTTCCAACTCTCGTTGTTGTCGGATGTGCTGTCCACAGACGCCAGAAATCTGGTGGGCACGATGGTTTTTCTCAGTTAACTCTGGCATGTAAACACTGCTGTTAACACGTCCCGTCCTGGCAGAGACGCCGGACAAGTCCAGTGGCCACTTCAGCCTTCTCGATGCTTCATAATTAAATAAAGGTTATTTCCTGGATATCGTCTGAAATCTGTGTTCCTCTTGTATGGCTCCGCGTGTGTTAATCTCCTATATATCATCAGTGTTTTCCTGGATGAACACTCCACCCGACTGTATCACTCCTCGTACCGACTGCATCTCCCATAAGTTCTACGCGTCAATTGTGTTAAAATTTTCAAATGTAATTATTATCACATTTATAGCCGGCAGGATTATATTCCTGTCCAGGGTGCCCTACGATTTTCACGTGATTAATTATAATTGTGATTTACGATGAAAATTTTACGTATGCAACGTATTCACTTCAGCGGATATCTTCCATAAAATGAAAATTTTCAAGTGTCTTTAAGTCATGTGCTCTAATCCTGAAAAATTTGTGCAGTTTCTTCATGTTGTTATTTGTGTTAACCCCGCTGGATTTCAAGTGTTTAATTCCATACAAGAATTTCCAAAGCTTTTTTAGGATATTTAAATGATAATATTTTGTACAAGAAATTTATGCGATGTCTACTTCTTCATCTCAACGGATCCACCCTTTTATCAATCTGTTTGCTCAATTCAGTATTTGCACGCGTCTCCTATCTTCAGTGAGGTGAATTTTACAGTATAAAATTATTCTGCTTTCTTCAGCTTCCCACAACGTCTCAGTGTGTTTTGAATTACTCCAATCGTGAAAATTCTGCTACTAAATTATGCTGTGCAATGTGGTTTTCGTCGATACGGCTTGTGTTCTACATTGGCCTGTGTTGTGCTGCAATAAGAAGATATACGCCAGAAACTTCCGCCAGCAACAGTTCATTACCAAGAACTTTTGCCTTGTTAAAAAATTTGTAATCATCTGTTAAGAGACTAAATTAAAATTAATTTACGCCGACGAGGAAAAAAAAATAATAATAAATAAATAAATAAATCAACAGAAATTAAAGGTAAGGCAAATTGTCTATAAATGTCATATGTGTTTCTCATGATTAAGTGATGAAACTGAATTTTGTTAAAGTATAAATTAAATTTATGTTGGAAGTGCATAAAAATTTTATGTAAAATTGTATTTACTGTTTAAATATTTATTCTTAATAATGATCCTCTAAAGAGAATTGGATCAATTAATTTAATGAGATTTTACTAAATATAAATTCAATATTAGTTTTACCCGCAAAAGAGAATCCTTTAGTAACGTTATCTACGCGAAAAGAGGGGAAAGGAAAAAGTAGGTCAACCCTCCGAATTTACCGTGCTGCGCTGTGCTATCAACATATGGACGGTCAAAGGTAACTTTTCACCCAGTGGAGAGTTATCTGAACTCAATAACATCCCCAGATATGTGTGTTAGAAGTTTATGAGATTCCAAATGTCAGTATAATGTCAAAATTGTTGAAGAACCCTCGAACCACTCGGATTTCTGTTTTTTATAGCGTCAGAACCACACTTTACAAGAACTTTATGGCCACTTATCCTACAAGCGCGGGATCTATCAGTCCCCGGGAAACTGAAGTGGGCAAGTGAACTCCACGAACCTAAAGACGCCCAATTAAAATATTAAGTAGTTTAGGCCCTCTGGCGTAAATATCCCAAAACACCCATTTAATATTCCACGAACAGAAGAATTTTCTCTCTCTTCGCTTCTAACTCTCGTTGTTGTCGGATGTGCTGTCCACAGACGCCAGAAATCTGGTGGGCACGACGAGTTTTCTCAGTTAACTCTGGCATGTAAACACTGCTGTTAACACGTCCCGTCCTGGCAGAGACGCCGGACAAGTCCAGTGGCCGCTGCAGCCTTCGCGATGCTTCATAATTGAATAAAGGTGATTTTCTGGATATCGTCTGAAATCTGTGTTCCTCTTCTATGGCTCTGTGTGTTAATCTCCTAGATATCATCAGTGTTTTCCTGGATGAACACTCCGCCCGACTGTATCACTCCTCGTACTAACTGCATCTTCCATAAGCTCTACGCGTCAATTCCCTTGTGTTAAAAATTACAAATGTGATTATTATCACACACATATCTATCTATCTATCTATCTATATATATATATATATATATATATATATATATATATATATATATCCCGTGGGATCTCGATCTATCGTTTTTCAAGGGTCCGACTAAAATGAACGAAAAATGCGGGAAAGCGATAGATGCGGAAACATAACAAAGCAATATGATCGTTGGGATTGGATAAAGTGAACGACACATACGGAAAAACGATGGATCCGAAAACGATCGATCGAGATTCCACTGTATATATATATATATATATATATATATATATATATATATATATATATATATAGATATATATATATATATATATATATATATATATGTATATATATATGTATATATATATATATACATATATATATATATATATAAATATATATATATATATATATATATATATATATATATATATATATATATATATATATATATATATATATATATATATATATATATATATGTCAGAATATAAAATATGGGGAAAGATCGCGCGACCTTAAAACGGGATATTAGTTAGTAAAATATAGGATTAACAATTTAAAAGTCTGGGAATTCAAATAAGCGGCATAAGGCATTGCAGTGAAAATAGAATTAGTGGGTTCGACTTGATTTAATTTCCGAAGAACCGAGGAGAATTTTAGGTAGACGTATAGCTTTGCAGTTGGCGGTAAGAAAATGCTTAGTTTAGCAAAAGAACATGTACGATATGACATCACGCATAAGTAATGAGCGTCACTAAGCGTTGGTTTTAACGTTGAAACAAAGAAAATCAGCAGAGTCATGGATAACTAGGAAATGGAAAGGACGTGTGCCGAAGGCGCACAGATTTAAATTGGGTGGGGTGTTGGGAATTAGTTTGACGGAGTTGAGATTCTTAAAGAATTTTAATAAATATGTTTGGGAACATTAATTGTACTATTTTATGGCTTGTGCCGACATAACACTGTTTGATGGAAATATTTAGAGGATAAGCGTCACCACCGGTTCACCGACTGCATCATGATACAAAAGAAGTTTGGATTTATATTAAATAGTATGGGAGTAGAAGTCAAGTCCGACATATATATATATATATATATATATATATATATATATATATATATATATATGAAATGTCCGGATGAACATCTCATGAAATAGTTGCTTACATCGTGACCGGAAAATAATAAAATCAGCTTCAGGAACAAACTAATTTATTAAACAGTAAAACAACACATCTTACTCGCCTCCAGCCAGTCCAGCCTCTACCGCAAAGAGCTCCAAAATAGAATTAGGTCAGAGAGGTTGCCAGCGTTTACGCCAAGACAAGAAGGAGGGGTTACCAGTACTGAGATGAAGAACAGAATAGGGGATTATAGGTAGTTAGTAATATTATCACAGAATATCCCCCCCTCCATTTAAAATGGATTGGAGCCGCTCCCGGGGACTCCAGATAGTGAGAACATGAAAATTAGTAGTTTGAATATTAAGTTGAAGCTGGTTCGAAAATCACAAATTCTTGTGTTAAAATGTACAATTCAAAGACATAATAGTATGAAAAATGGCATAATTTAAAAACAAATAGCTGGAGTAAAATAAAAATGGAATGGTACACTTAAATTAAATCACTAACAACAACAAATGTAAAGATGTTCCAAATACAAATACAAGTAAAAAAAAATTGTGCATGTCTCAGCCCCTGACATGTGTCACAGTCTGAAAGTGTTCAGAGTCAAGGACGGGTACAGTTCAACTTGTTATAAAAATACAAAAGTTATTATTTTTATTCACAGTCTTTAATCGTAGTATGGTTTAGTTCTTTGGAGATCTCCTGGGTTGTAATCACTTTTTATATTTTTTTTTTCATTGGTTTTCAATTTTAAATTTTTCTCCTGCTCATGTAAACAAAAACATTAAAAGTTCTTTCAACAATTAGTAGAATAAATTTACCAAATGCTGTCAAAATCAACTTCCAACATCAATACCAAAGGTCTGGTACCTGATGTTGCAAATTTCGAACAAAATACAAATTCCAACAATTGACACTAACATTCAATTATTGTGAAGAAATAAAAAAAAGGAAGACAATACAAACATAAATTTGAGGTATGTGATCTGTTGTGAGTACATCCTCGTGAGCGTTTACAAAAGGGAAGGGGCTTCCAACCTGAAATTCAAGTTGAACAAACTGCACAAAATGAAAAGTGGCAGGCAAGTTTCTGAAACATGAGAGGGAAAAGCAACTGTTCAAAGGGAACATTTGAAAAGTGCGAAGAGACAGGGAGGACAGTCAGTGGAAACCCCAGTATAAAAAATCAATAATATTTGTCTAGTACATAGTATTTTTCATATAAAATGTAGTAAGCTTCAAAAAGTTAAAAAAAATAATATGTGAGTTTCACTTACACTCACGGGGTTTCTTCAAAATTAACTAGGATGGCGATAGGACAGGAATGCTAAAATAGAAAGATTAAGGATAGCTGAATTATTTACATATTGCTGACTTATATGATCATTTCACTACTTAAATTTAATTTTTTTTTTCGATTTTGAATTTTCTCCTGAAATATTTCGTAATTATTTTGTTCGACATTTACTTTGGCAGTCGCCATTTTGTTTTACAAATATTATACTAGAAATTACAAAAATAATATAATAACTGACCTGCTTATAATATACAATATTTTACTTAATGCATTTTAAAGAGTAAAACACTCTGATGGTGAACTTGAAAATTTGTTTATATGAAATTCTTTGATTTCCGAGCAGCGTTCAGCGTTCACCCAGAAATCGTAATTATTTTCTTGAAATGAATTTATTTATTTATTTATTTTTATGACTGTCGCTCACATATAAAAACTTAATCACTTCTTGGAGGCCTAGTTGAATCGGATGCTGCAGCACTGGTACTTTACTTTAAGATGGCGTAGTTCGTGACGAACAATGGAGAGGTCAGGCGGAAAACAAAACTTGAAATCCAAACTGGAACGAACTGGAACAAGGACATCTTTTCTTGCTTCGATGTCGTCGATTTCTGTAGCAATTTCATGGTGTTGGATGAGGAATGTTTTAGCACTGGTCATTTTCTTTCAAGATGGCGCATTCAGGAACGCATGCGGGAATCGAAAGATAAAGTCCTGTAGAACAAAGACCTCCTCACTTTCTCACAATGCAGTCGTAATTTCCGTTGTATTTCTTAAAAGGTCAACATCCTGTCGGCTCTCTGAAATGTCCGGATGGACATCTCATGAAATGTTAGCTTACATCGTGGCCGGAAAATAATAAAATCAGCTTCAGGAACAAACTATATTATTAAACAGTAAAGCAACACATCTTACTCGCCTCGAGCCAGTCCAGCCTCTACCGCAAAGAGCGCCAAAATAGAATTAGGTCAGAGAGGTTGCCAGAATTGGCGGAAGAAGTTAGTATGTGGGAAGGCGAAGCGTTTACGCCAAGGCAAGAAGGAGGGGTTACAAGGACAGAGATGAAGAACAGAATGGGTGATTATAGGTAGTTAGTAATATTATCACATATATATATATATATATATATATATATATATATATATATATATATATATATATGTATGTATGTATATATATATATATATATATATATATGTATATATGTATGTATGTATATATATATAAATAAATAAATATATATATATATATATATATATATATATATATATATATATATATATATATATATATATATATATATATATATATATATTTATATATATATATATATACAGAGGCTGTTCGCACATTTTTTAGGCGATTTTGGTAAGCGGTAATAAAAAATCGTTTGCTGCAAAACAAATAATTGCAATTGTACTATGTTTTTAAAAGTCAAAATTATCGCCTGCGACTTGAAAGTTTTGTTTTTATTCAAAATGGCGTTTTTAACATAGCAGTGGTTCGAAGGCTACATTTATGCTCTTTCCGAAGAGAAATATGCATACTCCATTATCCAAAAACGATGTGAGAGTGATATGTAAAACTTCGATAGATAATATCGTCAACAAGAAATGAAAAAAAAACGTTAAATTGGAGCCTCAAGTGGGACAAAAATTCCAAACAAGTATTCAAGGAAAAAACGGACATCTTCGACTATTGCAAAGGTACGTTGTTTAATGTTAAAAGAAAATCCTTCTAGTCAAAGAACAGTTGCAAAATCATTAAAATGCTCGGTGTCCACTGTAAACAAAATGATAAACGTTGATTTAAATCTTAAGAAAGCGAAAAAAACGCAATGTTCAGCGTCTTCTTCTAAATCATATCGCTGAACGCAGGACACGCTGCAGAATTCTATATGAGAAACTCTTATCCAAAGAAAAATGGAAAACAATTGTCACAATAGATGAATCATGGGTGTATTTAAATGATTACAACAAAAAAAGAGCCATTTATTATCATAAAAGGGGAGAAAAAAATTTAAGTACATGGTTCAAAGAATCGAAAGGAAGTTTTTCTAAGGGAATCATGATTGTTGCAGGTTTTTCTTATAATGGCAAGTTAAAAATAAAGAGAGTGGAAAAAATGTCAAGATTAACTCCAAATACTGTCAGGAACATATTTTATCGCCAGTTTTTCTGAATGAATTACCATCGCTTTACCCACAGTGCCATCAATCTGTGAGACTCCATCAGGACAAAGCTATCTGTCACACATCAAAATCCACAGTAAATTTCCTAAAAGAAATGGAACAAAAAACTGGTATCCCTTCACTGATATCCCTACTAAATCTCCCGATGTATCACCTATGGATTTTTGTGCTTTCGGACTTTAAAAATCTGCATTATCCAAACGTCGTCCCAAAACCCTTACAGTACTCTGGAAAGCTGTTCAGGAGGAATGGGATAGAATACCTCTTCTGACACTTCAAAAGGCATTACTATCCTGGAAATTGCGGTGTCAAAAGATAATTCAGAATAATGGATGTTTTTATTCTGAAACAATAGAACATTTAAAACACAAGAATTTTATGTAATTTAGTTTTGTGAATACAATGTACATCATCTAAAAAATGTGTGAACAGCCAATGTGTATACATATAAATATATTATGAATGATAATTATGATTTTGATTTTTTAAATTCATTGCTTAAGCTTGATTAAGATTGTGGTTAGTACATTGCATTATTCGTTGTGATTCCCAAATTATGGAAATAAGTCTGGTTTGCACTGACAAATTAATTTATTGAGTATTAAACACACAAATTATACGATACAATACTACTAAATATTTCATCCTTCATTTACACATTACTCACAACTTCATTACTACTAAGTAACTTCACCACGACACATACACTGCTGGCCACCCAAATTGCAACACCAAGAAAGACAAGAGATATCACAACAAAATTTATTTTGTAGATAACATGTTGACCAAGTATCAAATGATTAAATTTATAGACTTCTGTGAAGTGTGGTTCCTGCTAAAATCAGTAGCCAGAGTAGCCGCCATTGTTGGAGATCACCGCTGCCACACGCCTCGGCATTGATTCAAAGAGACTTTGGATGAGTTCTTGGGGTACAGCAGACCAAGCAGCTTCCACACGTTGCCAAAGTTGATCTGCTGTGGCAGCTGGGGATGGAATCTGGGTCAATCGTAGAGCAACCATGGACCACATGTTTTCTATCGGCGAAAGATCCGGAGAGCGAGGCGGCCAGGGAAGCAATTCAATCTGGCGATTGACGAAGAACCGTTGGACAATGCGTGCCACGTGTGGTCGCGCATTATCCTGTTGAAATATGGCTGTGGGCAAGCCCTGAAGGTAAGGAAGGACAACTGGCTCCAACACCTCGGAGATGTAGCGCTGTCTGTTTAAAGTACCGGCAATACGTACTAGAGGTGTGCGAGTAATAACGAATACCGCCCCATACCATAATACCCGGTGCACGACCAGTGAGGCGGTGCATAACGCAGCTGTTCAGCATCCTCTCTTCACGGTGTCTCTAGACTCGAATGCGACCATCGTGGTCTTGCAGATAGAAGCGTGACTCGTCAGTAAAGACAATTTCATTCCATTCTGACGTCCACATCCTTCTGTCATCGCACCATTCGCGGCGGAGACGTCTGTGGTTCTGCGTCAAGGGTAGACAAAGCAATGGACGTCTTGCGGACAGACCACTCTGCTGTAAACGGCGTCGAATGGTACGCGCAGACACTGGATGATGCGTTACAGACTGCATGTGCTGTGCTATGGTTCGTGATGTGACTGAGCGATCCATCACTGCCATGCGCACAATTTGCCTGTCATCACGTGAAGTGGTGCGCTGAGGTGGATGCGATCGAACACGCCGGTCCGTCGTACCCTCCTGCATCCAACGATCACATATCCGCATTACAGTTGTTTGGTTTCATCCAACACGACTACCGATTTCCCTGAAAGATAATCCACAATCTCGGTAGGCCACTATCCTTCCTCTGTCGAACTCGGATACTTGATCAAAAGATGATCGCTGTTTTCGACAAGGCATAATTGATCGTTTTTTTGAAAAAAACCACAAGAAAAACACAATTGCAGAACTTGAAATCGTCAAAATCTCCAAGCCTTAAATAGCGCTTTGAAGTGGCGCCACAGGCGCGCGTGATGTGCGTCTGCGCTGAAATTCTAATCATTTGCATATCTCACCTCCGCTAATGCATGTTGTAAATTTCATGTTATTTGCATGTTTCCTTCAGGGTGTTGCATTTACAGTGGCCAGCAGTGTATTTAATTCATTCAATTATTATGACAATATTTTGTATTTCATCCACACATATTACTCTCCACTTCATTACTACTAAATTAATTCTCTACGACTCATATATTTAATTCATTCAATTATTATAATAGCATTTTATAAACATAATCACTCATATACCATGTTCCATTAGTACCAATATTTACTCATATATAAGCATAACATCATATTAATTAAATTGTTTTTTACGAATTCTCCTTAACATTTTATACACAAATTGCATCCTCATCGCGCTCTTTAGCTTATATTAGTTCGCTTATATTAGTTATTAAGGCTACACACTGAGAAGCAATGACGGTAATATCAAAAGGAAGCGCAAAAACGGTACCTCGAAAGATGACTGTTGGATCACTATGATGGGCAGCTGGCACTCGTAAGGACGAACTTCGTTGTATTATCATCGCACGGTAACTAGGCGCTCTCTTCATCTGGTACAAGGCTCCTTCAATCGTGGCAGACTCTCTACACAGTAAACTGGGACACTCTCATCATAGGTTATATGGCTCCCTCACTCATTGCAGACCCTCGGCACCGGACTCTGGGGCTCTCTCTTCCTAGGTATTAGGGCTCCTTTCAGTGGCGTACGCAAGGGGGGGTTGATGGGGGTTATAACCCCCCCATTGGTTCTGATTACATATATTATTTAATTAGGTTTACGCTTTGCACTGATTGCTCAAAACTACTCATTCATAGTAATAGTACAGTCAAATTAGCTCAAAATGGTGGTGAATCATGCATTAAATGAAGGGGTTGAGATTTTATCAGGAATGTGTAGGGGATGGTCCCCTGAGCAACGCATAATAAAGTCCCCTCGATTTCAGGCGCCGCGGGGGGGGGGGGGTTATGAGGTCACTTTTTTCAGTTTTTGGCGTTTATCTCGAAAAAGGTGAGTCGCAAAGAAAAATGTCATGCCCAAAAATTACTTAGAAAATTCCCTTCCAAATCATATATCCATGTTTGTACCCAAGTGTTGCTGTTTTCGAGATATGAGCCGTTGAATCTGAAAATTTTTCAAAAAAAGTGGTAGCGGTTCAGTGTATCTTGTCAAACTTCCTCTTCTAACTCTTTCCCCTTCCATTTCTCAGAAAACACGTGATAGAGAAAGTTGTAGAGCGAAAAATTTCATTCAAAAATGTATAGTGTTATGCTAATTTATCTTCACCAAGTGAATAGTTAGAGCGTTTTGAAGTTTAGGGGTTCGTTTCAACATTTTGCTTGTAAAATGCTCGTCACTCAAGTTTCGTTTCCATGGTCTGTAACTCTCTTAATCACTTTGTATGCTGTTTAATTAGATACGTATAGTATTCATAACCCATATAAATAATAAATTATGTATACCTGTACGTATAATGTATATCTCATAATATACAGAAGAACTCTTGTAGTACAAAGGAGGAAGTAAGAAAACAAACCAAAATGTATAAAAGTTGTTCATATAATCAAAACATGGTTATCAAAATTAAGTTCAAACAACAGTTACATTAAATATATTATATACAATTTATTTCATCAACTGCTTTCCTGTATATTAAAAGCCGTCAATCTGATACTTCGGAAAAAGTTTCAAACAAGTCAAAGTCTTCACTATCATTTTAGCTTCTGTAGAATGTCCGAATTTTCATGAACTGATTTCCCACAAAGGTGGCATCCCACTGTAATGCCACGATCAAAGTCACTAAGATCCTTTGACTTACTCATCGTCTCACAAACGCATACATATGACCGGACAAACAACTACCAATACTTTTATAGCTTTTGGTTACGCATCAAATTACGTCACCTGCTAGATCCACTTCTTTAGGGGGATGTCCGGATACTTTTGGCCGGATAGTGTATAACGTATTATTGAATATTAATGAACTATATAAATTAATAAATTTACTTAATGGGTCAGTACGAGCAAAGAAAAATGAAAGGTACCTGTGGTGATTGAGATCATGCTCATTTGGCGGGGCCTGGAACATGAGCAGGAACATTCGTTCCTCAGCTCCAGTAATGTCTCCTGGTGAAGATTTGGAGTCATAAAACACTTTGGCTATGTTGTTCCATTGGCGTACCGCTGGAAACATTGTACTATTGCTGCTTTGCTTTTACCATAAATCGCTGACGTAGTGTCACATCCTGAGAACCTATGGATGCAGAGAATGTACTGGCTGAATGATAAGACCTGAAGATGTTGGGAAGAGTAGAGCCTGTCTTCTGTGTTGCCCCGTCCGGCCTTCATGAAAAACACAATCGTGTCTCGTGGGGTGAGTGCCACAAGTTAGACGAGCAGTTCTTACCTATCTACTATCACCACAGTTGAATGAAAGGTGTTTTGCCACTCACCTCTGACAATACTGCAGTCAGCATCTCATTTTTCTGTAGTAGACTGTATACCTCTTGCACCCACGGCCTGAACTAACACAGTAATGAACTTGGTTTTGTTCCTTTCATTGGAAAGGAAGTTTTCCTGATGAACAGTAGCCACCATGTTCTTATTGAAGTCAATATCCACTGATGTTTTACTTGATGCTCTCCGATGTTGTTCGTCTCTTTCCGTGGAGTTCGTGTCTTCATAACCATCAAAAACCACAGCTGAACTGCTGCCGTAATGGTTGATTATGTACGATACATATTGATTGCAGATGGAGGCGAAGGTGGTGTTGGTGTTCCACTTTACTCTATGAAGCAGGAAGCCGCCATGGATTACCGTGAAACTGTTCTTCACATTGATCAGTTGATTGCATTTTGGGAAAGTATCAGATAGTGCTGACCTTTTGATTTTTCTCATTATGCCCTCGGCGAATAGAGACATGGGGTATGGGACTAACTCGTACGTTAGCAACTCCTCTACATCCCCTTCTTTCTTCTTGGTGATCAGAGTTCTTTGAAATTTCATCAGAGGCTCTACCACCACTATCTCATCATTAACTTTGATCATATTGCTCATCGCAGCTAAAGGAACGACTGAGTCCTTCTTGGATTGTTTCACTTCTGAGAAATTCATTCCAACAAAAGTGCTCATTGTGCGGGTTCCAATTTTCAAGGCCTGGTAGCAATTGATGTTACTTGTTCCAATTACTCCCGTTGAAAGTGACATCAAACAATTACGTTCAACAAAAGGCGGGTGATCAGCCAACCATTGAGCAAGCTTCCTTCTGTCTAGATCATCTGTGGTTATGCGTGATGCTCGAAACTCAACATCTTGTTCTCCTCTTGCAGCATGGACGCCACAAAACATCTCAAGTGAACTACATATTGCTGTAGCTGTGCGTGCTCCCCCAACCCATTTCGCCAACACTGAATCACTAAAGCCTCGTCCACGTGTTAATTTTCCTTCATTCTTCATGTTACATATGAGTGTCACCTCAATTGCCATGTCAGACCACACACCAGCCATTGGTGTTCCAGTTCTGTTGACAGTGAAGTATCCACGATCTATAAAATCCTGTTTAAGTTGAAGGTGGCGAGTTGTTAGTCCCAGGATGTGTTGTACATATAGGTGAGTACACTTTGCATAATGAAAATGCCCGCTGGCACGGAAGTAAGGTATCATCAGTTGGGCGCTTGTCATATGATCTTCCCAGTTGCGCTGTGCTGCAATGAATTTTTTCATCAACACCACAATTTCAAAGTACTGGACCCACAAAGCTGCTGTTGGCCCATTACCTTTGAGACATGACAATTCGTTGCTCAATTTCCACTGAATGCTGGCAAGGGAGGTATTTGTGGAAATGTGTTGTGGAGTAATTTCTACTGAGGTCAGAAGTAACTGAACTAATTCTTCTTTTTCATATGGTGTAGTATCTAAATTTTCCAAAATGATCTGAGTTAAAGTGACACTTTTATACATTTTGGTTTGCTTTCTTACTTCCTCCTTTGTACTACAAGTGTTCTTCTGTATATTATGAGATATACATTATACGTACAGGTATACATAATTTATTATTTATATTGGTTATGAATACTATACGTATCTAATTAAACAGCACACAAAGTGATTAAGAGAGTGACTGACCTTGGAAACGAAACTTGAGTGACGAGCATTTTACTAGCAAAATGTTGAAAAGTACCCCTAAACTTCAAAACGCTCTAACTGTTTACCTGGTGAAGATAAATTAGCATAACTTTATACATTTTTGAAGGAAATCTTTCGCTCTACAACTTTCTCTATCACGAGTTTTCTGAGAAATGGAAGGGGAAAGAGTTAGAAGAGGAAGTTTGACGAGATACCTGAACCGCTACCACTTTTTTTGAAAAAATTTCATATTCAACGGCTCATATCTCGAAAATGGTAACACTTGGGCTCTAAGTTAGCACCTATCCTTTTTGATATTTTTATGAATGACATTCCTAACTCTCCATTCACTACACTAGCCATGTTTGCGGATGACACGGCAATACTACCTAAGCATCAAAATGTTAAATATATGCACAAGTTCCTACAGAGACATATTGGAATTCTTGAACGATGGTTCGAACGGTGGAGGCTCAAGTTAAGTCCTTCAAAATCTAAAGCTATTTTTTTCAGTTACAACAGAATTCCACCTCCTCCGGTCACAGTATGCTCCGGTCACAGTAGGTTCACTTTGAGAGAGAGGGCAAATACCTAGGAATTTACCTCGATAGTCGACTGACGTGGAAGAAAAATATTGAACATAACATTAGAAATTTTTTTTAAGCCCGTAAGGATATCGCTCACCTCTTGTACCAGAATCAAAAGGGTTTAGATAACAAACTACTCTTGTATAAAACAGTACTGCGTCCCATCCTGTTGTACGCCGTTCCTGTTTGGGGCTCAGCTGCTGACACCCATATCCAGCGATTGCAGACAATTCAAAATAAAACACTCCGCGGTATTAGGAAGGCGCCCTGGTACCTTAAAAACGTACTTATTCACAGGGATCTGAGAATCGAACCCATTCGGCAACACATTAAAGATCTCGCATCTAACTTCTACAATAGATTATATTCAATAGACAACGAAGAAATAGCTAACCTCCCCGACTACGACCCAAGGGAATGCTATAGGCGTCCTAAGGCCAGTTTGATTATTCACCCTGGTCTCCTTCCCCTTTCTTAACTCTCCCTCCAACCTCTTCTAAATTTTAATTTACATTTGCCGTTGCTTCTGATTCTGACCTGCGTTTTTTTGATGGATCGACCTCAAGACTATCCTTACTAATTTTTGCTTAATCGTCTGCTACCGTAATTTTTTTAAATAAAACCTGCCACATTATTTACTTATTTATTTTTTGCTAGTATTAGTATTATTTATTTTTATTTATTTATTATTATTATTATTAATATTTTTATTATTATTCTAACTTTCATGTCAACACTTTTCTTTTAATCCTGAGAACGGAAATATAGCCACAAAACTTATCCATACCGAGAATATGGAGCCCTACTCTCTGGTGCCTCGTTAATGTACCATGTCTATGTCTTTGTCTGCGGTAACACTTGGGTACAAACATTGATATACCATTTGGAAGGGAATTTTATAAGCTTTAATTTTTGGTTTTGACAATTTTCTGTGCTACACCCTGTTTTCGAGAGAAACGCCGAAAACGGAAAAAAATTACCTTTCGACCCCCACCCCACCCCCCCCGCTGCGCCAGAAATCGAGGGGACTTTATTAGGCTTTGTTCAGGGGACCAACCCAGACTCATTCCTGAAAAAATCTCAATCCCTTCATTTAATGCGAAATGAAAACCTAATTTGACTGGACCCCCTCCTTTGAAAATTTCTGCGTACGCTACTGGCTCCTTTGCATGGGCCACGACTTATATTTATATCATCGGGGGTTCTTCGTACATATTCATCGGATTGACACTACTACTTTTTTTTTAATTTCTCACTAACTCTCCTTATGTTCCTCCCTATCTTATTTCATATTATTTTCTCTTATTAATTCTGACTACGCCTCTTACAATTTCCATTGGTCATATTATTACCATGCCATCGTCATTCGTCCGTGGCTGCCTCCTCTCAATCCCCTTTTCACCAATGTGCATCGACGGCGGGATTTATAAAATTCCCCCTTCTAATTTAAATTTTTCCCATGCCTCGGCATCAAGCAGGGTGGCCTGTTTTATAGCTATCATAAATTTAGTACCCTTTCTTCTTTTCTTCTATTCGTTCAAACTCCCTCTCTTGAACTTTGATCTTATGCTTCTTGCTACAAGTACAATCTTTATATTTAGTTTCGCTATATTGTTGGCTTTCTCCCCTTCTCTTTTTATTGCCCGTCATTTGCCATGTTTCTTTCCTACATTTAGCAATTATTTTACTTCATCCCGTAATTTTCAATTCTCCTGCCCCTGGCCGTGACACTATTGTCATGTCCCTATGACAAATTACTATACAAAAAGTAAAGATGTAGCAGAACAACAGAACACATTTAAATCTAAATTGAATGAAACATCAGATATGTATCATAAAATATAAATATTTCTAAAAGACGTAAAATATATCTAACTGATTATTCTATGTAACCCTATTTACATTGAGTCGTCAATATACCTATCCTCTAAAATTACTTATTAAAAATTAATTACCGTATTTGATTTTCCTCCTATCTTCTTTCGAGAAGAACTGGTTTCATTGAATTAACTGAGTTTAAAAAACTCTTTGTTGTAGATTTTAATACAAATGATATGAAACTTTGTAACAAATTGCTCCACAATATTGTTGAACCGGAAACATCAATTTGTTTATCATATAATTAAGATGTAAAAGGTTAGAAGGCTAATAAGCTTATTTATGCTGATTTAATTAGAAGTTCCAAGTTGAAAATTATTTGCTATAGAATTTTAAAAAATGCTCAAGTAGAAAAATTTCTTTTATAATTAAAGAAAAGTGGCTAACTATTAAGAGTTATTTTTAGGGAAAAATTTAAGTTTATTTCCTAATATGTGAAAAGAATCACCTTTTAGTGGTAGTCTTTGTATCTTTTGATATATAATACTATTCTTGGAAATATAATTAAAATACGTAACATAATTGAAAAGTTTACCGCAACATGGTAAATTAATCATCTGCAGTTCCGTTCTTAGTTTTAAAATTTAAATGTGTCAACATTTATTACAATCGCATATATTGCAAAAGATAGCTAAATTAAAAAAATTAATAACATAATTAACTTAAGTTAATTACGAGGAAAATGCGAAACGCTGAAAAAACCTTAAATAAAACTTACATAGATTCATCAAGCTGTTATCGCATTATCAAACGTTACCATTTAGGTTTACAAATAAATCTTCAAAACCAAATCTGATTACTTTCAAATTTCTAATTCTTTTTCGTCCGCTGCGTTTATTATCATAATTGTGTTTGAAATGAAACTCCAATAATTTAATATTGTTTACGCATCAGCTGAATATTTTCTACAAATCATTTATTTAGTGTAATTGAATTCGATTAAATTTTTACCTTCCATCTAGAATTGCGTCGTGTAACGAATCTCAATAAATGAGTTTTATTAGGAGAAGCAGAATCTGAATACAAATTAAATGCATGTATGGATCTTAATCAAATTTGCCGTGTAAACGGAAGGATATGCATTAAGCACGAAGTACGAGTATTTTTGCAAGTGTATTTATAGTTTTTTTTTTCAATTCCTTAATGGATAATTCTCGCCGGAGTAAATAAAAACATTATTTCGGTATCTAAGAAATCCAATCACTTCAACATGTGCGTGTAAGAGACTGGAAATACGTAAATATATAATGCTAAATTAAGGTTTCATTTTTATCTATTAATGTAGTAAGGATTTTTAGTCTTGATTTATTTTCACTAGAAACATTTTGTTTACGTTAAACTGTCCCCTCAACATTAGTGGTTCTAAAATCATTCTATGTAAATAAAAAGCGTTTGCCTGAGGTTTCTTAAAAAACTGGCATGAAAATGAAGCAATGAGGTGCTCACAAAATGGTTTGTCATTTTTACAAGCATGTTCTGCAATTACTATAACTGAATGAAAACTTATACTACAGATGGAAATAGTAATATACATAAGTAATTGGGTATTTTGGGTAGCTGTTGAAAAATTGGCACAAATTAGATCTTTCGTTTCCTGATCTTTAATGACAACAGTGCAAGTACTGGTAGGCACAGTATCATGGTACAAATAAGGTACCATGATACTATGCTATACCCTGATGCAGTATCTTGGGTACCATGATCCGATATCAATATACAGAATGATGGTACTGATCAGATAACATAATACTGTGGTAAAGAATCAGGTGTAATTATATTAGTACCATAATAATCTGCCTACTCATGCCTATGTTGTTGTAATTGCAGATCAAGGAACAAATAGGTCTCTTCAAGCCAGTTTGTCAGCTGCTAACCTTTTAGTCAAGGACAACTTGACAGTGCTGCTAACTGATTTCAAATTCAAATGCGAATTTTTAAAAAAAATCTTACTAGTTTCTTTTTGACTATTAGTCAAGCTTCAGTTATGGAATTTCCAGAAGGTGCTTGTGAAAATGATAGATCTTTTTGCACAAATCTCGGTGCTCCATTTTTATTCTAGCTTTTTAAAGTTATCTATGATAAAAACTTTTCCTTATATACTAGACAATATAGTAAGGGTTTTCCTTTTCATTTATTCAGTCTGAAAATGGCAATAAATGCCTCGTGAAGCAAAATCGGAAAATGTATTAGTTTCTCACGCTTTAATATTTATCACTAGTATTTTTTTTTTGTGTATAACCACAAATGATACAGAGTTTTAGTATAATATGCTTCACAAACTTGCTTTATAAATATTTCAAATTCTCCTATCCACACCTGCAATACAGGAAAAACTGGCTCCTCGTTACAGACAAAATTAAAATATAATTAAATGTATATATGGATATTTAATTAAATTCGTTTTCACAAGTGAAAGCTGAGCAAATAGCGAAGTTTCTGCGAACATATTTATCTTTTTCTCCAGCGGAAAAATTCTCGCAGGAAAAGTAAATAAACTAGATTTTAAGCATCTGTTTATTTTCCTCGCCTCAGGGTATTACTTTTCTCATTTTGCTTCCTGTTAAAAAGAAGCAGCGCTATTTTCGTCTTGTCACGAGAATCCGAGATGCAAAGTTCTGATATGGCCATTTTTGGTTTTCCCGCTTAACAGAAATCCGAGAGGAAAGGATACAAAGGTCAAACGGATTTTTCCTTAAATACACATCGTTAATTTATCATTCGTGTCAAAATTGACTGCTGGAAAAAAAGAAAACTGAACAAACAAGAATCGTTTAGAAACATTAGACTCCATGTTAATTATTAACATAACAATGGACTTGAATGAAGATAAGATACAAATGGAAGATGCATTTTCAAAGGGTTTTCAAATAGATTACATTTAAACGTACTAGCGACTGAAAATGATTTCGAAAAATGCATGAAAGCTGGCTATTACTGGAACATGAAGCCTCATCATTTTCAGTAGGGAATGAGTATCTTATTTACGTCGCATCTTGCTATCTTTCATTAATAAAAGAATGCAACTGATGAACATCTTTTTTAGGAATTTTATTTACATTAAAATATTTCTAAAAATCCGTCACAGCGTAGTTTCGATAAAGAACAATAATAGTTTGCAAATTATATTTAATATTGCTTTAGCTGGATTTTCTTTTTTGCTATGCACCTGTCTAAACTTTTATGCATACCCTCGAGAATTTTGTTCCTGTGAGTAATTGACATCGTCTAACATTAAAGACGTTTTTACTCTTCTAAGATGAAATCGAAAATTTTCGTTATAGACCTAAAGAAATATACATAATTCTCTCTAGAATAACTCTCCATAAAGAAACGTTTGTAACTAATAGAAGTGAAGTTAACTATCATTGTCAATAATTTAACAATGCAATCTGAGAGGGAAAAATTTCAAGATAAAAATAACTTTTTATATACCATCTTTCTTATTTTTCTCTTGAATTATATAAACTTGAAAATTCTATGTATTGATAAATACTTAAAAAATTTTTTTTTGATGAATTATCACATGAAGTTGAAAGAAAATGAAGTTAATTGGAAGTTAACTTACATATAACTTTTCGTTCCCGTTCCGGCCAATAGATGGCTGCACCAGTCTACAAAACAAAATCAACTGAAAATAAATTTAATTCTGCTTAAAGATGGCTGAAAGTATTAAAAAATGCATTTTCATCGTGTTCTGTGCTATTCTAAATGTTTCAAATATCTAGCTAGTCGGGAAGTTAGTGAAAAATCGATTGCAAGATTTGTACTTGACAAAGACACACACAAACACACAAACACACAAAGAAGAAAGCAAGTTAATAAAAACATGGTAAAAATCAAGTTTCTTGTTGTTATGTAGATTTATAAGATTTTTTATGGCAATCTTTCTGTAACACAAGTATCTCCTGCGTACTCCTAACATTACCATCAACGTTGTGAAGACATAATAGTGTCAAATAATCAAATTTTCCAATTGTAACGAAGATCAATTTTCCCGACATTACCACCAGCTTGGTAAGCTCATTAATAAGTTCTCATTAATATGCTTAAAACAATGGGGGACTCAAATCTACAAAATTGAGATTCTGATTATAAACTAACCCGTTAATTGATATGAATAAGCGAAGTTACGGTACAATGCAGTCATTGTTATGAAATGCAGAGCTGAGTTCACTGAGCCAGCACACCAGCAGGATATTTAATTTTGGTCCGAATAATAAGCGGACTAGAACTTGAAAACCTTTATTATAACTTTTATTTTTATTTATCTTTTTTACATGTCCATATCTGAATTTATGCACCATTGAACAGTATTTTCTTGGCCCAAATCTAGAGCCGCTCTGTAGAGAAAACTTTTCAATTTGTGTACAGATGTCCCATAAAACAGGAACTAATTTCCTTATTCTAGAAAATTATATTTGCGATATCAAATTAATATCGAGTCTGAATGATACATAGAATATAGAATAACTTAACGAAAAATATTTTTTACAGAATATTACGAAAAATATTCTATTCGAAAAATATTACGAAAAATACAACTTACGAGACATAGAGCCAGCATATGACGTTACAGTTGGTCTTGAGTGGTTTTGCATCTATCAAAAAGATACCTTTAAAACTTTTATCTTATTGCTTATTGGATCACATTTGTAATATACAGAGTGTGATATCGGCAGCCCCGTTTCTTTACAAGTGATGGACTTGATTATTTACCACACATGTGCTCTTCTAAGTGCTCGAAGGAACGTTAATAGGAAGGACAGAATATTGACTTTTTTCCGTTCCAGAGAGTATCTGTTGCAGATAAACCTGACATGGCGGCGACTGCCCTGTAATTTGGGAACAGTGAAGTGATCAATGATCGACGAAGGGGAATTTCTCCTGGACAATGCAGGCGGTTCTGATGGTCGCCTAATTGACAGCTGGGAGTCCGAGCGGCACGAGCGGAAGTGACACAATCGGATCCAGAAGTGAGGAGCATTAAAGAATTTTCTGGAATATTCCAGGGTTCTCGAAAACAATCGGCGGAGATGATAAAAGGACGACTGCCTTTTGTCTCGGGGGACTTGCTACAAAGACATCTCTGGAGTGCGGTCGGGTCTGTGAAGGCTGAGGCCTATTATTCTCTTGAGAGATTGCACGGGTTTGCTCTGGTTTGAAACAGACACCATGGGTTATACCATTTTTGGCTTGTGTTAGCCAGTGATTTGATTGTACTGAATATTTTCTTGTAAATATTTCAAGATTTAATAAAACCGTTTGTAAATACTGTAAGCAAGTCTCAGTCTCGAGTTTTTAATTCAGTTTCGTAGTTTAACTTGTTTCATCAAGTTTTTAAGTCGCTATGGGCCACGTCCTCATAGCTGGTGGCAGCAGAGGTGTGATGTCTGCTAGTGTATAATAGCAGTCGGACGCACGGCGGACCAAGGACGAGGAGTGCGAAGGCGGTGCTGGAGGGATATCCAGGGGAAAAACCGGCAAATGCAGAAGTCGACGGAAACCTACGGAAGGCAGACGAGGAAAAGCCAGACGGATTAGACGGAGGAAAAGGGAAGCCGAGCGGAATTCAAACACCAGCCTGATCAACTGATGCGACGACACCCGAAGGTGATCCTATTTTGAAATCTTCCAAGAGGTCTGCGCAAAATATCGTCAAGGGGCAGTAAATTGTGGAGTTGACTAGTTGGAATTAGCCTGATAATTCAGAGAATTTAGATAGTTAATTTCAACTCTTCATCAAGTGGTCCAAAATTTAAACCTGTGAAGGTTTAGGAAAATTAGTTCAGTTGAGTAATACAAGTGATTCGGAGGAATCACAAAGGAATTAATTGTTTAGGGATTAAACGATGGTTTAAAGTTACTTTTTGTATTTTATGTATTTTATTGATTTTTAGAAATCAATTTACTTTTTGGGTTATTTTGAGATATATCTCCCAAGGTTAGGTTGAGAAAACCTCTGTTTAAGGGTTTAAATAGGAAAGTTTTTGTGAGCATTCATAGGAAATCTCACAGTGCCTTTGGTGCACAGGAAGCGCTCAGTGTGGGACATATATCACCAGCGATACTATAAAAGTGAATGAAATATTTGTGTATGCATATATTTTCTGAATTTGTGTGATATTGTGCATGTTTCTAATGTTGGTTGTGTCAGCAGCATAACGGTAAAAAAAGAGCGTTTAATCTTGTATATGTTGGTATGTTAAGTTATTTGAAGCACTTGTAGTTAAGTGTTTTTTTACAGGTTCTAGTGATTTCAATATCATAGTGTATAACTGTTGCGGTATAGGTGATAGGCATTTTGGAAATTGTAGTTTATGATATTTATGATTATGTGATAAATATTTGGAGGTTTTATAGTGGAATATTAGGGATTTATGTCATAGATAAATTGAGCGTACTGACAGTAAAGTTAGAAATTCCTGACAGCAAGTATTTTCTATTCGAAAATAGTATGTAGAACCCAGTTGTGTTAGTATTGAAATATTTTGGGGAATTATGGCAGAATGTACCGAAATGAAGATATTACTAGCTCAGTATTCTAAAGGTGTCCTGCTGGCATTAGCAGCAAAATTCGATTCGAATGTGTCAGATGTTGCAGAGTTTCGCGACATCGTGAAAGCGCACAAAGAAATAGGTATAGAAGGCAAGTTAATTGGAAGATATGATTGGAAATAATAGTGAAGAGCAATTTTAGGCCATAAACGAATCGCTGAAAGAGGGCTCAGAACGCAAAAGAGGGAAGAAAATAAAAGGAGATATAAAAGTCTTGCAAGTCAGGGAGGCAGAATTTATTGAGGGTCATAAAAGTGGACCCCACAAGAAGAGGAAATCCATCTGTGGGAACAACGAAATAGCGGTCAGGAAGAGAGATACGCCCCTTAACTAGGAATGGTCACCAAAGAAATAATAATTAAAAACCCAAGCGAATGATGGTGGGTGGATGTTGTGAAAAGGGACTGGAGACACCAATGAAATTTCAGAGTGGGCGGGACGAAGAATTAAGTAATGGAAGACATTTTGAGTAAAAGAAAAGAGAGGCTGCACGACAGATAGACTGAGACTTGACGGTCGATAGAGATAGACTGAGACGTGACGGTTGATAGAGATGGATTGAGAAAATAGTGATAAAGTTGGTAGAGATGGAAACGAAGTAGCCCATATAGAAAAATATTGAACACGATACTACCGCCAGATGAATGAGCTACAATTCGAGACGAGGCACCAGAAATCAAGTTAAGCCCTGCGGTCCCACCTGTGAGATGTTAAAGAACACGATACCACCGACAGATGAATGAGCGTCAACCGAATACGAGACTCCAGTGATCAACCAAGCCTTGCGATCCCACTCTTGAGATGTCTAAAACCAAGTTGCGACTGCCAGTGGTATGATGTCAACAGTGCCCGACGTATCATCAAACGGAGGTATTGTCTGTTGTTTCCCAATTTTGTCGTAAGCCATGCTACCTTGTCCTAAGTAATGAATGATAATGCGGATATGGATAGATGTTGCAGTAACGCTAAATATTGATTAAGTATATATATGACGATAGTGTGCGCCAAGTAGTAGAATGATGACAATTATTAATTAAGGGTGTAAAGTATATGTATTAGAAGAATAAGTAGTAATTAATTGAACGCGCAAAATCGATTTAAAGTGTGTTGATTATTTGATTATGAGTGTATACATATAGTAAGTGTAGAGGAAGGATAAAATATTTAGTAATATTGTAGTGTATTATTTATGTGTGTTAATATTCAATAAATTAATTTGTCAATATAAAGCAGAGTTATTTCCATCATTTGGGAAGCACATCAATGTACTAACCACAATCTTTAACCAATAAATTGCTAAAATCATAATCATTAATAATAAATATAATTAATAATATAATAAACTCCCAATCCCAATAATTTCATTTAAAAATCATGTTAAACAATTTAAATTACGGTTACATCAGAGTCAGACAAGAAGCTAAGAATTATAAGGCAAATTGTAGAAGCGTCAGATGTTGACGAACAATTCGCGAAAAATTGTCTTGAAGCAATTTTGATGGATATACAAAGGGAAAGGGAAAGAGCAAAAGAAGCTTGAATTAGAAAAGCGAAAGCGATATAGAGCGATGGAACTGTCGAGAATCAGAAGTCCATCAGACCCTGACGTTAAAACTTTAGTCGCGAGAGTGTCAGAGGAATTCGTATCTGACAAAGAGTCATTTGTGAGAAAATAAAAGGAGAATATAGCAAATCTAAAACAATTAAAATTTGATTTTGAGAGTGAAGCAGAATTCGGCTTTCGAGATGAAATTAAGTTACGTAAAGGTTAAGAATTGGTATTTTTAAGAGAATTTTTGCAAACAATAAATTTTTACGAAGAATTTGCGAGTAAGCCAATTG
The DNA here is from genome assembly GCA_907164885.2 of Dolomedes plantarius. NCBI lineage: Eukaryota > Metazoa > Arthropoda > Arachnida > Araneae > Dolomedidae > Dolomedes > Dolomedes plantarius. The sequence goes on along the minus strand of OU015492.1, from coordinate 97,416,740 downwards.
AAACGGATAGCTTTAACACAGGGCGCACAGGTCCAGAAACTTTAACCTCTTGTGGCTATTCAGGAAAAAAGTAAGGATAGTGGGGTTAGCGTCGAAACGAATTTAGGTAAAAGTAGTAACGAAAACGCTAGGCTGGTGTGTCCTGAGGAGGTTGTGAAAACCGGAGTTTTTATCCGACCAACTGAATTACCCGGAAAATTTGAGGGGGGGGGGGAAACGAGTTTCCGTTACACAAAACGAGTCATCCCGTTTGTAGCGCAAAAGACAATCCCCGTGCTTTGACCGATTGTAGTAGGGTGGGCGAAAACCAGTTGGGCAACTAGAACTTTTCTCTAGACTCTAGTTTCAGAAAAATTCAACTAGATTCTAGTTTCAGAACTAGAGTCTCGCGTACCGCTTCCAGGAAAACAGGAGTCGAGTGACAACTGCATTGAACCTGAAAGGTTTTTGTCCGTACGAGACGTTTCGCACGGTTTTCAGGGGAAAACAGAGAGCAGTATAGGGAGTTTAGATTTTCGCGTGGCGAAAAGGGAAAGTTCCCCCTTACGGGTTTTAGGAGAGCCAGAGAACCCACCGGGAAAGGAAAATTCGGGTTTAGGGTGGTACGTTGGTCAGGATTTAGGTAAGGGCGCACGGGAAGAATTTGAGAGCAAAACCGGGGGACCAAAAGATCGTTTCTTAGTTCGTACACTGGAAGGTTTTGAAGGTGTAGGGCTTACGACGAACGTCAACAGAGGAAAATTATCTAGAGAGATTGGCGAAAGCATAGAAGTGACGCTCTCGACGACAGGAGTTTTCAGTTCGAAACGGTTTGAGTTGGGAGGAATCAAGTTTAATGATATCCCCAGGAAACGGTACCTGCGCTCGAGAATTAGTACATAGGTACATTGTAGAAAATAAATTGTGGATAAGGGGACGGATAAGATTAAAAGGTTTAAGAATGAAGTGGATTGTTCCACCGGAAAGATTAAGAGGTCAAGAATGAACCCCTGTAGTGGGAAGATTTTGGACTATGAGTTACATAGTGAGACTAACTATGGGAAAGTTAAATCACGATGTTAAATAGTGAGACTAACTGTGGGAAAGGTAAATCACGATGTTATCCTGTTAGTTTGTTAGAGCCGCGTTTTGTGAAATCCGAGACTGTCAAACTTTGGAATTATAAGTTGAGAGGAAAGTTTAGATACAGAATGGGTTTTTTCGGTAAGATAGATACCCTTCTCCCTATTGTTGCGGAAATGGTTGTAACTTTGGCGACGCCTTATGAAACAATTATGGCGATTATCTCAGGGAAGGTTATTTTATACTATTGTACCTTACTTGACAATATTGAGGAAAAATTTGAGCGAGGAATTTCGCGGTGGATTCCCTGGGAGAAAACTAACAGCAGGTAAGTTTTTGAAAGGAAGGAAAACCATCGAATTGATAAGGTTAAATTATCCGGGCAGGATTGACCAAAAGCGGAATCTTTCAAAATTTTGGGTTTTGAGTTGAGTGCTATGAAAGTAATCAATCACGAAATAGGTTTTAGCAACGCAGTTGAAGCTGTTAAGAATTGTCAATGCGTAAACGAAGGGAATGAGCGTAAATCAGATAAACATTTGCAAAATTTCCTAAGACGTAGGCGAAACAAAGCATTGTGGAATTCGGTTAAAGTAAAAATGAAGGAAATTGAGAATTTACGAGAACCTAGAGAAATAATTTCGTGGGTAGCTTGTCAGAACAAATGGGATTTCAGTAGGAAAATTACTGCTAGATTTAAGCTGAACCGGCACGAGAGGGTTGAGGTTCTCATGAAAATTCCTGAGGGTAAAATGAACCGGTATTAAATTAGGTTATGAGGGTATTTACATAACTTAATGTATAAATTATAAAATTCTGTTGATGAAATGTATTAAATTGAGTGTGAATACGTAATTTAAGTAAAGATGTTATAATTCTAATTGTGATGAATTGTACGACTTTAGATATGTTGGTAAATTCGTAGTCTAAGAATTGGATGTATGGATCTATTGTGATGAATTTTAGTAATTAAGTTTTTAATTTGTGCATCCATAAAGAAGTTGGCAAATTAATTTTGATTATTGATGTATGGAAATTATTTAACGATCTGTATTGTGTACAACGGTGAAAATTATTTGATGTTTTTTTTGTTGTATCACGTCCAATTGTGGGACTGTTCTGTTTCGTGAATAGAAAATTAGACGGTTTTGTCTATTGTTATGTTTTTAGTTCAGGTTGAAGAGATAGGTGAAAATCCTAATAAATCGTGTAGATTCTATGTTAGATGAATCTAAGTTTACCAATTGTTGGTCAAGTAATATTATGTAATTATTGAAATTGGAATATCAAGTGTAATGGAAGTAAATTTATTAAATATGTAATGGAACGAGATTTCAGTTCTAGGTGTTGTTAAAGTATCAAAAGTAATGAGAAACTTCCATATGAAAACAGGATTGTGTTTGAAAGAAAAGACCCGCTATCCTAATGAGTGAATTTCTTTTGTCTGGATCCTTTAGTTCTTTGATGGAATTAATCACAGAAAGAATGTTTGGGTTGGAACCCTTTTTTACGCTAAACAATTTAAAATGTGAAGAATTTTGTTTGGATCCATGTTTTCATGATGAAAGTAAATTTTTTTGTTTGTTGTTCGATATACAATTCAAGGTTAGGTATTTGATTTAGTCCCTGAATAATATAAGTTGATCCATTTTGTTAAAAGAAAAATTAAAAATGAAAATCTTGTTAAAACTAATCTAGGCTATAGAAATCTGAGGTTTCTAGTTGTTGAGTCAGTTTTGTGGATCAACGTCTAAATGGAAAAATTTAAAATATTTTTTGGTAAAATTGGAAAAATTGAAAAGTAGTTAAAAAGAAAATCTGCGAGTCTTTAGACGAGCAGGTTGTAAGCTTAAAATTGTGCTGAATTTGTTAGGTACATTGTGTTGAATTTCTTTTGTTGAAGTTTTATGTACTAGTGTTTTATGTCCTGCGTAAAGGCAGTGTCATGTGTAATGTGTGTACTAATTTTAAATGGACCTATCAGTATTTAAGCATCATCTGTTAGAGTTTTGAGTCAAACATGCTATATTTAAATGTGTCAAATTTTATGTAAACTGATTATTTTTAAAATGGTAGTGAAAATCTATGAGCTAGTCATCGGTTTTTTTGGGTGGGCCATTGTTCCGAAGCCCATGTAGTCAGGCGCTGTATACCTGGAGGTGGAACATAGTTGTTTGAGTGCTTATTTTATTGTAATTAATAGTATTTTTGGTATAGGTTCAGTTTAAGTTCAGTGACAATGACTAAAAATTTTAGCTTGTAATTAAGATGTTAAGTAACTATATGATTTTATATAAGTGTGATATCTATGTTGTAATCTCATGTACTATAGTGTCATGTATTTAGAGAGGACAGGGTCTGTCTATTGAGTAATGTTTGTTTCATGTGTGACAACGTAGTTAAAATATGTCCGATTAATGAATTGGGGTAGAAATCTTAGAAATGGTTGTTATTTAAGTTAAGATTGAGGAATGTATTGTAATGATAACTGTGAAAATACCTTAAAATGATAATGCTTTATGTATGTTGTGTTTTAACCATGTATGAAATTATAAGGTGTAAAGGTGTTGTAAAGTTGTGTCTCAGACTGAGGGCAGTTAGGTTTTTTAGTGAAGTCTAAAGTAGGTGGTTGTGACTCTTTTGAGTTGGGGCTGAAGAAAGCCAAAGAGTAATGACCTCTTGGGAATGGTTTCTTGTGGGCTTTCCTAAATGGAGCTACTGAACTTGCCTTTAGCCTTTTTAATATATAAAAAGTCTTTATGGGAGAAGGTGGCCCATAGCGACTTAAATAACTTTTAATCCAATAAAGCAATAAGACAGAAGTATTAAAGGTATCTTTTTAATAGATACAAAGCCTCTCAAGGCCATCTTTAGCGTCATCCCGCTACAGATAGCTCTGAGTCGTGTCAGTTTTAAAAAAATCCCTCTGTATATTACCGGTAAAATATAGGGCAGAAACCTCATTGTATAGTCTTTATATTTAGTCATTTAGTCGGAAAATACAGTTTTAAAATTTCTTTAATGAAAATAGTTGATGAACCTTAATATCTTTAACTAATTAGGAGTTTGTTGGTTCTACATCTTTTGTACCGCAAATATTACCATTGAAGAATATCTGAGATAGTGATGTTCTTGCTGAGGCCCTTTTATACTCATTAATGTATCTAAAAACTAAATCAATGAAAATTGTTAAGCTTGAATCGAAATTAGCACATTTAAAATGTTTTAGAATTCAGCCCTTTAAAAAAAATTAAATCCATATATTAAATCCGTTTTTCAATTTGCATTGTAAAAGTCACTTTTTACACAGTTAAGAGATGGTTTTTTTGGATTGGTAAGACTAATCACATTAGTGTTGACATTAAATAAAGCAAGTATCTTTGTTGAATTTGTGTTTCAAGATGATATTAAAATTTAGTGAAAATTTCTCCTGGAGGAAGGTAAAGATAGGAATAAATATTTCTTGGAAATAAATCTTGGAAATTTATGTTTTTTCTCACTTATTATCATAAATAGTATATTTATCTGGATCGGCACAAATTCTGACATGTACTTAGCCCTAACAAACATCTACTTAGTTATATTTCCCAATCAACTCTTGGATATGTAAATGCATCCTATAATGTTTTTATATATCCGAAATCCTATATAATTAAGTATGAAAAGTGAGTTTGCAGTAGAAAGCAATAAGTTAATTTTCATTGCTATTAGTCACAATTTAAGGAAATTAAGAATATATATTTGTTTATTTTCCCCCATTTCTCTGAAAACTTACCAAAGATAAACAAATAAATAAGATTTTCAGAATCTGCATTTCGTTTTTTTTGTGGGTATTATATTACTTCCCCTTTAGTTCCTCTTTTAAAAATGCTGACCTGCATTCTAAAATTTATTTTCATAAATATTAGAATGCAGGTCAATCCATATTTACATTTAATAACCAAGTAAAATTTCGTATTTTGACTGTATAAAAAAGTCTAGAGCTTTATTATTTGTTCTTTTAAACATAAATAAACCCGATTAAAAGAGTTAGCAGATGATTTGATAAATGTAGATAAATCTCGTCATTAACTGTACATCTTTTCATTTATAATTATGAAATATACTTTTCAAAAATGCTTTTTTTTCCCAATGTGGTCGCACTTATCGTCAGACATTCGCCTATACTACGCCACAATTTTTACCACCCGTTTTATAGTGGGGGCACCATATAGGCGCACAGCATTACCCCCTTTGAAGGGACGACGCGAAGAGGCATTTTACGTGGCGTGACGCCAGGATTCGATCCGAGCACCCTCAGCATCGAAAACCAACGCGCTGTACCACTGGGCCGCCACAAGCCCCTTTTCAAAAATGTTATACAAATTTAATAACCAAGTAAAATTTCGTATTAGGACTGTGTAAAAATGTCTAGAGCTTTATTACTTGTTCTTTTAAACATAAATGAATCCGATTAAAAGAGTTAGCAGACTATTTGATCAATGTAGATAAATCTCGTCAATATGTACATCTTTTCATTTATAATTTTAATATATAATTTAAAAAAATGTTATACACATTTAATAACCAAGTAAAATTTCGTTTTTGGACTGTATGAAAAGTCTAGAGCTTTATTACTCGATCTTTTAAACTTAAACAAACCCGATTAAAATAGTTAGCAGATGATTTGATCAATGTAGACATTTCTTGTCCTTAGCTATACATCTTTTCCTTTATAATTATGCAATATACTTTTCAAAAATGTCATACACATTTAATAACTAAGTATAACTGTTTGAAACTTCCATTCTTGTTTAGTGTAAGTTTCTAAAGACTCATCCATCATCTATGCATTTTTTAACTACTTTACAGAGATGCAACAATGCAGAGAAAACATGCTATGAACATATGCTTGTCACTTTGCTTTTTCATCTTCTTTTGCTTTTAATTTTAACCTTTTCTTAAAGAGTATGTTGTGAAGTATTAAAAAAAATTTATATGGCTTACTGTATTCAAAATATTCGGTTGAATAGACAGATAAACATACATTAAATAGACTTTTATGAAATGTGAAAGACAATTTTAATATCAACTTTCATTTTGATTTAAATTTTATTCCGATTAAATAGATGAGTATAAAAATCAGTTCCTATACATACATTTCTTTTTACATTCTCAGATGTTTCTCGTTCCCGTTACAAAATGCCTCTTTGTCATGAGAACTGTAAAAAGCAAAAAGCAAATTTAAGGATTGCAAGTATGAAGAATAAATAATTCTCCCGAAAAAGGGAAAAGTAAACTTGACTATATAAATAAACAGAGACACTTCACGTCAGAAAACATTGTTTTGACAACCCTCGAAATTTCTTATTCTTAATCAACAAAACATGTAAATTATGCAAACAAAGCATACGTTGGTTTTCGAAGCGTTGTGTTTAAGTGGTAGTGTTGGGTTTTAAGAATCAGTTTCTGCATTGTGCACAAAAACTTAGGTGAGAATACAAGAAATTTCCTGTCGAATAGACAAATGTCAAGTGTCTTGGCCTTCTATTTCTGTTTCATTGTTTGCAGATGAAAAATGAGGGGATTCATAAAAGAAATGGAATTTTAAATCATTGCTTATAAATTGCCTTCCATAAAGAGAAATCATTTCTCATATCCTTTATGGAAGTTACAAACGATAGATAATTATTAATCAAATGCTTAAATTTATCATTTTACATTGTATTCTTTCTTAAATGCTGTTTTGGTTTAATCTTAATTTAATCAGTTGACTGTTTCTTATTCAATAAATAATGCATTTCTTAACATAAAATGGTTAACCAGTCTAGACATATCTCTCGATTGACTCCAACTTTATTAAGACTTTATTTAATAAAGCATTAAAACTCGTTTCCCCTTTATAATCCTCTTCTTCCAAATTTCTTCATTTTTACAAAGAGAAATAGAGAAAATGAAGAACATTTTAGGTGACTAAATAAGATTTATTTCAGATAGCATTTTATTCTACCATATTTTACACAAGACATTTGCAAGGATGTTATATTTACGTTACATTTTGTAGATAGAAGTACTGCGGGATCTGTTTACATGTTAAAAAGAAACATAAAAGTTTTTGACAATTAAAAATTGATTATAATTTTTATGAATATGAATTTTTATTTGCAGGAGGCAAACACTTGAAGCATGCGATTTGTTGAAACATATCGCTCACATTTTTTTGCTGGACAAAATCTCAATATTTTTATCATGTATTTTGCAGTTTTTTGATATAATTTATGGTAAAGATGAAATATTTTTAACAGAATGTAGAATATTTTCGTATGCATTAAACATCAAATATTTTTGGACAACGGTATGATTAGCTCACCATGCCGTGACGTGATTGTCAAAAATGAATCTGATAACCTTTTAAGAAAAGAGCGCCTCGTATATAAGTTACAGGGCCATTAACTCCGTCGTGAACTCCTTTCAAAGGAATCCAAATGACTTTCAGTGGAGTTTTGCAAGACTCTATGGTGTCAAATGCATTTCGGATAATACCTTGAACTCCCAGAATCCCACCCACAACTTTATCTTCATAAAATCTACCCCAACCGCCTTTGATGGATGCAACCATTAAACTTGGTATTTCAATAGATTACCATTTCATAATGTTGCCGATTCCATATAAGCCCAACTGAAGCAACATCAGATCTAATTGTCGCCTGAAATTTACACATTGGCCAAAACGCATTATACAGGGTAGTCATAAAAAAACTTTGCCGATATATGGACCTATAGCGGCTGTTTCTTTCAACCAATAGAGATGAGATTTAAGATATAGTTATTCAGAAGTATGAGTTCGGGATTCTGTGAACAGCAACAAAGTGGCGCTCACGGTTAAGGTTATAGGTATAGGAACTTGAATTTTTCGAATGGCAACGCCCATTTTTTTCCGTCGCAAAATGTTCAGCGCGTGCGAAAACCCTAAAGAGCGTTAGCACCATACGTGTATCACAAAAAACGGAAGCGTTATGCACGCACTAAAAACAGCTCTGCGAACGGCCAACAAAAACTCGATGACGGCACCCATGTGGAAAATGTGTAATCAAAATAAAAGTTTTCTTTTGTCCGATGTGCGTTGTCAACAGTGATTGTTGTCTTGCGTCTGTCTTATGCAAATTTCCTCCGTGTGCCCCGATCGTGTTTTTGTTGGCCGTTCGCAGAGCTGTTTTTTTGTGCGTGCATAACGCGTCCGTTGTTTTTGTGATACATGTACCGTTCCAACGCTATTTAGGGTTTACGCATGTGCTGAGCATTTTGCGATGGAGAAAAGTGAGCGTTGCCATTCTAAAATTTCGAGTTTGTGTATCTATAACCGTAACCATAAGTGCCACTTTGTTGCCGTTCACAAAATCCCAAACTCATATCTCTAAATAACTATATCTGAAATCTCATCTCAATCTGTTTAACGGAACGGCCGCTAGAGGTCCATATATCGGGAAAGTTTATTTATGACCACCCTGTATATCTCTTGCCTCGTATGGTTATTTTCCTGCCTTGATGAGTCATCTTTCTAAGAATAATATATAGGGAATTTTTAGACAACACGGCATTTTCTTAAGTTTCAATTTTATCGTTTGTCTTCTTGGCAAAGTTAAGTCCTTTTTTCCAATTTGCCTCATTAAAGAGTTGTTTCTTCAAGAATTGTGTATTCTAAATTCTTTAAACTGTCACCAGAATGTGGATGTGAAGATTTTCTGATTGGAAGTGCTACTGTAGTTTTTCTACCATTTGGAATCATGCAAGAGTTTTAGGGAATTCTACTTATAATTTTCAAAATATTTTCCAGCTAGATTAACTCCTTGAAGTTGAATATTTACATTCATCCTTCAAGGCTTTAGTGTTTCTCCTTTTGAAGTTAGAAATTAATTTTCGTCATTATATACCGTTAATAATGAATAAATTCTGTGTATGAAATTGACATATTTTTTAAGAAACACAACAAAGTGTTTTCTAAGAATCGCGATATTCATAGAAAACTACCGTTAAACCTTCCCATTCAAAGATTTCTTTATACCAACCTTCGAGACGTAAACCGCAGCTAATTTATTGATATTCCAGAAAAAAGAAAAGCAACGAGAAATGTCACGTACTCCCCGTCAAAATTAAAATTAATATTTTGACCCTTTTCGATGCATTTTTTCCTTAAATATGAATAACAACAATCGATTTTAAGCACTTTAAACTCTTTAAGATTATCGAACGAAAGACTGAAAAATGCTGATCAAAAAGCATCGTAAGAGTAAATGATTACTCAAACAAAACATCCAGATAAAGAGCTTAGAGATACATTCATTTAGCTTTCTTTTCTGCCGCTAGTTTATCTCTTTCTGATAATGCTATTTGATTAAGTGCATCCAATTTCTTTCGACAATGAAATAAATATATCTCTCTGCACAAACCGGTATTTTATTTACCCAAAAGAAAAAAAAGAGGAATTCCCCACCCAAGAGTTTGTTGAAAGAGAATTTAAGTGTAAGTAAGCTTTTGGGTTCATTGTTTCTTTGGTAACCAACGCTGGGAAGTAATTACCAAAGAATGTTCACAAGTTTTCTATTTTTCTTTTATTTCACACCTTTTTTTCTTTTCACCACACAATTAATTTATGTACTTAGCAAGATAAAACTAAAAATCTAAAGAGTACACATCCCTTTTTATTAAGATATAAAATCTGCTGAATATAACGGAAAAAAATTTACTTGTGGGTACTAAATACTTTTTGATACTTGACTTTTTTAATATTATATTGATACTATTAATAATATAGTTAATAATATTATAGTTATTAATAATAAATAAATATGTTACATATATTGTATATATATACATACATACATACATACATACATACATATATATATATATATATATATATATATTCATTCATTCATATTTCATATGTATGTATACATACGTATATGACTGCAAATTTTATTTAGCGTGTACAACTTTAATAATATCATACTTTCTTCCATTAGTGTTTATCAATTTGCATAAATTCATATTCTTTTTTACAGTGAAATTTCCACTCATATTTCAGAGCCTAACAAGCTGATAGCTTTTGTAACTGAGACAACACACTTGTCTGCACATTGTCATAGGAGTATGACAATAGCGTCAAGGCCAGGTGCAAGAAAGTTGAAGAGTTACGGGACGAATTAAAATAATTGCACAATATAAGATAGAAACAGGGCAAGGAAGCAAAAGACTAGCAATAAAAGAGTAGAAGGTAGAAAAGCCAACAATAAAACAAAACTGCTACAGATAGAAGATTGGGCCAGAGGAAAGAAATAAAAGTATAGATAAAAGTAAGATAAAAAGGAAACGGTGAATCTGAAGAATGCATTTGCAACGAAGGAAGAGAAAAAGAAAGGAAAGGCATAAATTTATGATAGCTATAAAAGGGACCCACCCAAAGTCGGTGTTGAGCTGAGCATGTGAAAGTGAAGGAAGAGAGAAATTTTTCTAAGTCCCGTCCATGATGTGCATTGGTGAAAAGGGACATTGGTGAAAAGGGATAGAGAAGAGGCAACCACAAATAGAACAGAAGAGAAGAGATGAGGATAATATGGCTTATGAGATTGGAAGAGGCGTGGATAAGAAGTAATAATAGAAAAAGGATATAAAAAAAGAAAGTGAGAGAAGAAGGGTAGTCTGAAAAATAAGTGGCATGAAGTCAGCTAGAAAGCTAATAGATGAAATATGTAAGAGTGAAGACAAAGCAGTAATGAAAAATAGTCCCTACGTAGTATGATGGTTTCTTAACGATGCTTAAGTAGAACGTTACTGACGCCCATTGTTTAATATAAAGGGCGCGATGATACAGCCGATGATAATTGTGCATCCCGTCTCCAATGCCAATAGAACTTGAAGAAGAGCTGTGCATCCAGTTTCCAATGCCGAGAATGTCCGACGACCAAAGGAGCCCTGTGCCCTAGTATGAGTGACCATGATGAACAGTGTATGAGAAAGCATTACATCCGTTAACCAGATGTCCAGCTGAACTATTAATGAGGAATCCCACGTCCTGTGCCCTATGTCCAAAATCAAAGGTGATTCAACAATTGTCTGCAAAGGTACAGTCTTTTCTCCTTTTCATACTTACCATCATTGCTTCTCATACGCGTAACTGTTCATGTAACGTGATAACGTATATAGAGCACTATAGCGATTTAATTTCATGACAAAAGTTAGAAGGGTAATATGCGATAATTCGCAAAAGAAGATCTTATATAGTATAAAGTAACATAATTTGTGTATGAATTAATAAAAATTGTTGATTATGGATGTATTATAACCGTGATAGGAATTAATGATCATAAATGATTAAGCTTATGTGATTAATTTGAATATAAATAAGTGCTCATTCAATGAAGAATTAATGCAAATTCTTGATTAATGATAATGAATCAATTGTAGTAGATGCATTATAATGTCAAGTAGAGTTTTTCGAAGAAAGGGGAGAAATGTCGCGGTGTGGTCCCGCGCATTGTACGAAATGTAACAAAATCAACTTCTCAAGTTCTCTCTGAAAATATATATCCTTTGAACAACTAAATAATCGAACAAAGAGATTTCTGTCTCGTGGTGGAACTCAGAACGTTTTGCTATATACCAATGTTCCTAGGAAGTTGCAAGAAAGATATACGCTGTACAGGTACGGCCATAAGGAAGTGAATTTCATATTTATAAAACGAATTAAATATATCAACCTAAATATGTGACAATATCATATTTTAGGATCTCTGAGCGAGAATTGGTGTAGTTTTCACTTTTTTTCTCTAAATTTTAATGGTTTGCCGGGATCAGTACTATCATGTCTCTTACTTGCCTTCCAAGGAAGACAGATTGTTTCCGTACTCCAAACAAATATTCAAGTTACTCTAAAACTATTGTAGTTCGTCAAAACAGATGCTAACTGCGCAGAAATGGACAAGTACCAATGGTAAAATGTAATACATTGTTATCCTGGTAGAAAACTTTTAAAAGCTCAATCTAAATATATGGATTTGTGTGCACAGATAGACTACGATAACATTTCATTTTCTGTCAAAGAAATTGTGAATTTTTCTTAAGGAAAATATTTACGAACTTTATAATGCAATATAAGACATGATTTACTCAATGTGGGGAGTAAAAGTGCTTAAAAAACTTTTTCTCAAAATGTAAAAAGTACATTTTTAAAACAGAAAACTTTATCACGATTTCGACATATTTCCGTAATGAGTTGACAGGGTTATGCTTCAGTTAAAAAATATATCAACTATGAAATAACGTTAAAAAGCCATTTCGAAACCCCACATTCGGGTCGTCCGTTTTCTTTCTCTCCTGCACGGTTTAAACACACTCAAACATAAAAATAATTAAAGCTTTATTCATTCAAAATGCTTGCCTTTTTTTCCCATCTCCTTGCAGACATCCATCCCACTCTCTCGCCGAGAATACAATTTTACGAGACACGGAAAAACACTTAAAAGAAATCAAGATTCATTCCTTTAAAGATTCAATCATATTTCACTCTTTTTAAAAGCAGAAAAATATTCAAAGAAGAAATAAGAGTCCTTGAGCAACTGAAAAGATGCTGCAAAGAAATACCTCCCCCTGCTCTTAAGTGAAAACATGCTTCGAGAGAAAATCTCGATATTCTTTTGTTGAATTATTTAAAGTATGTGGTTGAGTGAATTAAACTTGATTAAATAGCTTTAATTTATGCGATAAAAGACGAATTTCACAGGCCTTATTTCCAGCTGAAAAGCAAACAAAAGAAATTCCACCTTGCATTTTTATTGAAAAAAATCGAGAATGCATCTCAATATGATGAAAGAAAATTATTTATCAGAAGTACCTTTCAATAATTATAAATGATTTACTTAAATGATTAAAATTATCTTAAGAATGCTTTTGCATTTTAAGTATGTAAGCTATTGATTTAATTAATCTAATGGCTTATACGTAGGTGGTATTGTTGCATGATTTTTTTTTCTGACATAAAACATTATTTTCAGTGATAAGTATATCTCCAGTCTCTGAAAATAGATGCATTTAATTAAAAGTTTATTTTCATTGGAATAAATGCAATATGAATAGCTTTTTAGAACACGTATTTCTAATTATGACTTAAATAGATTCTTAAATTATGAAATATGAATGATTTAACAGGTAAGTAATCGAAGATAATGCTGACTAATGTATTGTAATGAATGCAGACAATATTTTAATAAGAATACCAGAGATAAATCAAGCTTTTTAGCTTTTAAGAAGTCATTATCTTTTGTCATACTTTAATTAGTGTTTTGTAGGGCTATTTAAATTTAAAATCTACCGTATTCACAGTAAAGATAATTTTGAATGCGCTTAAGGGGTGAACCATAATAGATAAGCTATCCGAAAATTAAATCTGCATACGACTTACTTAAACTAAAAATAATAATACATAGTTAAGCTCAAAATAATGTAAATCCGCCACTTTAAAACAATGTATGAAACTGTTACCAAACTATAAAATATTATGTAAATTAGTACGTAAATGCAAAGTATGTAAAAATATGTAAACACTAATATATTTTGATTTTTATAACTGGCCTGGACACAAGTGTTAATGAATAGATAATTATAAAAAATACTGTAAATACTCTATCAACATTAAGAATTAATATCCAAATTGCCCTAAGATATCAATGTTTTTGTCTTTTTATAGAGTTACTTTTAAAGTGTAGAAGTGGTATGGTAGAATGAGTAATAGCTAAATATTTTACTACAATGATACCGTCTAATTATTTTAGAGGGAAGTATCATGTACTATTACAATAAAAAGTGAATTTAAAAATAGTAATTTAAACATTTCTGATTATATCCCTTTTTTTCTACGCTAAGAAGTTTTCATAATCTGTATTTCGAACGTAGAAGCAAATAATATATAGCTTAGCAAATTAATTCATAAAGAGAAGAAATAAACAGTAATATCCTTATATTTTCTTGAAGACATTGGTACAACATCATGTGTCTATTTGATAAGAATTTTTAATAAATTTTATCGATTTTTTATTCATTTTGGCTTGCATTGTTACCTCTGCCTTTTAGCTTAAATTTTCCTTCTCTTTCCCCATCATTCTTGTTACTTCATGAAATTCTTACCACATGTGCTATAATCTAATATATATATTTTTTTGCTTTGAAAATTTATTGTGCCTGCATTTTTCTATTGAAAATAAGTTATATCTTGAAGAAAAGATAAGTTTAAGTGTAACAGGTTTATTTTTTTGTTCATTTATCTTGAAATTCAGATATTCCATAACGCTATAACTGTTTTTGTTTGACAATATTCATAGACAAGATGAAGCTGCGTAAATTGAAGCTTTACATCAAAATACTAGAAGCTTCACAAAACCCCAATAAAAATTTTATTGGATAAAAGAATACTTGAAAATGGTCAGATATAAAATCTTGTTGTAGTAATAAAACATCGCATTAAAAGCTTCTGAAAAAGTATGTTTTAGTTTTCTTGAATCATATGAAGAATTTCTAAGTAATGTTACTTTCAAAGAAGCTATCAACATCAAGTTGGATGTATGTTTTGGTAAGTGCAACATAAACAAAAAATATGTTTTATAGCTCTGGATTCCTTTATATGTTAATGATAAGTTCTTATACGATGTAGTGAAAAATCTTGTAGTATAGAATTCGCCCTTTATATCATAAAATATTGAGATTGGCAAACTCTTTTTCAAAATTTTCAAAGTACAAGTATGTATTTTAACATTTCAATTTTCAAAGAATGAATTTTAATAGAATATAATGCAGTCGAAATTAATCCATATAATTTTAAAGGCAACCGTTTAGTGAAGGGGTTAGAATATACCTGTAGTATTAAATTAGCACACGTGTGCTAGATGTTTCTAGTCCGTGACCATTCGAAACGATTTTGCTGAAAAATTCTATCTTTTGTGTGGCAGCTTAATTTCTTTCTCGAGTTGATTTCAAATGAATCCAAATATTTTTTATTTCATTCCACGCTTATTATGAAGCATATAAGGAATAATTAGTGTATCACCTTCCAAAAACATTAGGTTACTCCCAGGACAAGTCCAAAGTTCATTTAAGCAAATCGGGTGGTAAAAGAAGTTATCTAACACAGGTTAAAAAAGAAAGGCCAATGATTCTTTGTTATTCAAATGCTTGAAGATTTATTATTACAGAAGTTTGGATATCACGAATTTGAAATAAATTTACCTGACACCACACTTTCGGCTGTGAATAAAAGTGTTGGAAACATATGCATTTTGCTAATACGTATATGGTTCTATATGGGTGTAACGATACCAGTGATCAGTTCTTCATCACCTACAATTAGTTTACTATAAAAAATATAGAACTATTACTATAGACTATTTTTGAAGACTAGTGAAAGAGGTGGTTTAAAACATCAACAACTCGATTGCATATGAAGCTCCTTATAACACCACCTATTTTCATTATTTTAATATGATATATCCTGCATCTTACATAAATATAGACAGCGACTTTGTATCAGGACCAAGGATTCCTATCAGAGAATATTCTCTTGAAACTACCTGAAACAATAACTGAAACACGACTGAAACCAGTTGTACAACAATTTACTGATGCGTGAAGTACATATATTTTTTTGATGATGGATACTGGAAACTAGTGAAAAATATAGCAAAGTAGAAAAAATATTATGTAGTAAGAATAAGGAAGATTATGAGAAAATATTACATGTGAAATTTTTTAAAAAATGATCAGAAATTACTAAAATGATATTATAAGACTATAAAAAGGTACGCACAAAGCATACTGCACAAAGCTTTTGCAATACGTCCTGATAGGAGGAGCAACTGAGTTAAAGAAACAGCGTATCTACAGAGCAATAAAAAAAGGAAACGAATTTAGGTTTTTAATTTTTAATGCATTTAAAAGTGACAGCGAAAAGTATTTTCCCTTTTCCGGTTCGATACGGGAATATAAATAATACTAATACCGTGACAACTAATGTTTATTATTACCTTAAGTACAAATATAAAGTCCAAACTGGCGTTAAAGAGAGAAGTTTGAAGAATCTGTGCTTGGCAGATTTTTTCCTTTTCAAAAATTAAACATAATGGTGTGATGTGTAACCCCTTATTAATAAACTAAAATAGTCTTAAAGGATATAACATTTATATCAATATCAGTATTAGCAAATCTCATCCCTGGAATCCAGTAAAGTACATATACTAACTTTATAAATGTTACAGTATTGTGTTTTTAAATCCCTGAACCACAAACCGATATTTCCAAATTCGAAATGATTGAAAGCACTACTTCTTTTGCAGAAATATAGGGAAATAAAACAGCTTCATCAAACGACTTTGCGTTTTATCCATCCATGAACAAAATTGGTAACATTTCGATTTTTTTACCAGGATTCATACTCCATAAATAGACTTCCTTCCTGATGATTCTAGCATCCAAAGGCTAAAAGAAAAAATCAAAGTTTTAAAGTTAGAAGCATTACATTTTAATATGATTTTTTAAATATATATTACAAAATTATATATTAGAAAAATCCCTACCCTGGGATCTCATATTTATTTAGAATTACCGTTAATCTAGTTTAAAATGTTTATTAAATAAAAACGTAATCTTTCAAATACTTATTGAAGATAACATTACAAAGTGATTATGCTTCAAATAAAAAAATTCTTGAAAGCAGTTAAAAAATGCTTTTCTTACAGTTAATTAACATTAATACTAAAAATGTCTATGTGTGAGACATTTACATTCATGAAATATCATGCATTCCATATAAACATGCAAATAAATGTGCAGTAAGAATATTAAACAACAAGATAATGAAATATGCAAACTCACGTAATAATTAAATGCAAACTTTATAAGTAAATTTTCAGGAATAAAGTATGATAAAGCAGCATCTGACCTTTCATTGCTTGGATGGTAGTAGGTTAAATTTTGAGGAAACCACAAACAAAATTTCAAAAATTTTTATAACCTATTTGATCACCTAAGATTTAACGTCAGCAATCTGTTTTCCGCAGTGAACACGGAATGCAAGAATATCACAGAACAAGAATAACAGGAATACGGGAATAACAGATAATAGAGGAATATTTTGATTATATCAGAATTTAAGGAAAAATCATCGAAATGTCAATCTTGTGATATATTTATTCCCCGACAATTTCAGATTTTCGGTGAAAAATCTAGTACTTCCTCTGACTTTTATAAACTATTTCCGTTTCCCTGATATTTTCTGGTTTCCAACATTTTCAAAAAGAGTATTAGACTTGTTTACTTTTATTAACGCACTTAAAAATATTTATTAAATGAAAATTTATTCTTTGAATTGCAGGTAAGCAGTAGGGGGAACTTTAAAATATTTGACGGTGCACATTTGATTTTAATGTGTGGGATACGTTCCTTCTGTGTGAGAAATTAATTTAGAATCGGAATGAAAAAGGTATATTCCTGCTAATTAGCGATGCAAATCTTATTAGAATGTTTACCCTCCCAATGTCATAAATTATTCATAAACCTTGCACTGGTAATTTCAGGTTTAATTTCACATCTTTAAAAATCCCGTGCAATTTATGTTACGTGCTTATTATTTATATTGAAAATTTAACACAAAGAGAGAAACAGAGAGCTTTATACAATACTTATGCGAGAAAAGTGCCTGGAAGGTATGTTACGAAAGAATAATTTTCCAATTTGTTTACAGAACCATAGGAATTTCTCTTGAATGAACTTACTCCCGTTTCAAAGTGTATGAGACCACACACTCTATATTAAAACCTGTAGTTTTGTACAGCGAGAGGGCCTGATTGCCTGACAATCGTATAGGGTACCATTAAAGTTATAATATCATTGAAGTCTCAGATATGTGTTAGCAGACATAATGAAAAAGTTCTGTAAGAGAACATTTTCTAAAATAAGTTAAAATGATAAAATTAAAAACTTTTCCAAATTTTATAAAAATTTACTAGCACACATTAAAAATCTTATGAAGACAATTAGTTACTATTTAAAAAATGACTAATGGCATATTTTGACAGTTCGTTTGTGTATTCCTATTATCTTATACATTAATAAGTGTGTAGAAATTGGTAAGACATTTTCTGAAGTTTATTCAGAGTGAATGTAATCAGGTTACATTCATAATAACAGTTTGTAATGATTGGAGACATCCATTTAAGAATTAGGACATTACCTGTAGAGTTGTTTTGAAGTGTGTTGAAAAATGGCAGATATTATGGCATAAAACTTTAAAGCAGTGACCAAAGAAAACTAATAAATTGTGTTTTTTCCATCCTTTAACCGCAGTTTGTGATCTCCAGCGTTGAACTTATTAGAGAAATACTACGTCAAAAATTCTTCAAAACTATAACCATATACAATTTGCTTGTCGTGATACAGGTTGATGACAAGTTTGAGTAATGAGCAAATCTTCTACCAAACCCGACATCTACACAAATTGCAGCAGACAGCTACAAGCCAATTACTTTCTTTTAGAGACCAAACAAATCTTTCTTCCCCTGTCCTAAATACGCTTATTTTCTTCACACACAAGGACGTTGGAAAATCTGATTGCTAACTTCCTTTATAACAAAGTAGCTGAAAACCCTCACTTCGCTACGGAGTACATTCAAATTAAATACAACTGTCAATGTATGCAATTAATGCCAAAATAAATAAATAAATAAATAAATATATATATATATATATATATGTATAATAAATACGACGATCAATGTATAAAATAGATGTAAAAAATATTTATAAAAAAATTGTAAGAGATATTTTTATAGACAAAATAATGTAGAAAAAATATTAAATTAAATCTAATAGGACATACTAAAGAATATAGTACAGTTAATATAGTACAGTTAGAAGAACATATTTTTTACTGCATTTTAATATTATTTTGGATAATGCCCAATCATCTGTCACATTAGCAAGGGAAAAAAATATTTTTTGTCTATTTCATTGTTATGGACGTGACGATTAAATAGACAAAAAATATTAAATTAACGACGTAAATTTATTTTAAGTACCAGAAAAAGAAATCACGTGATCAGCATTTAATAAATTAAATTCTAAAATTTAATCTTTAAAAATTCACCACAAATCAGAAAATGGAGGTAAAGATTCGAAAAAAATTTCATTTTAAAGCAATTTTTATGATCTTTCTCGTGATATAAATTTCATAACCCTCAAATTATTATTTTAAATACAAACTTTAAAAAAGTTACTAAAACAGCTTAAAAATTTAATTTAAAAAAATATATGAAAAATTATTCAAAAATATTTCTTAGTGCACCTCTACACTATAAGAAGAATCGCCATGCAAAATTTCAGCCCTCTAAGTCCAGCGGTTTGGTCTGTGCGTTGTATATCAGTGAGTCAGTCAGTCAGTCAGATACGGAACTGTTTTATATATATGGATAGACAGGGCTTTGATTAAATACTGAATGGGCTTAATGTGTATTACCCATACACATTAAGCCCATTCAGTACACAGCAGTTACTTGTTTGTGCATTCAGTATTGTGCATAACTTTAGCAATCCTAATTTTGTATAACAGTAAACGATGAAGAAATATTTCTTAAGAACATTTCAAACAAATTTAAACAGAGATAACAATCATGAAATATGTTCAGTTCTAACAAATGATCAGAAAGACAAAAAATGAAAGGCTTGCTCGAAAATTTACATGGAAACAAATACTTTTTGGATAGTTACTTTTAATAAGGATTTTGTGAACAGCTTTTTGATTAATTCTCAAGCGATGCATGCAGTAATTGAAAATTCTGAAAATTTCTTTAACAGTCAGAAATTTATAATCCGCTTGAAAGATTTTCAGTTTTTGTTAGATATATAGTAGATGTTAACTTTTCTACCCCATTACTTTGTCATATCTCTTAGTGTTAGATGTGACACAAAATGTAAAAATATCACGTTACGCATAACATATCAAGTCAGCTGAGGACATAGGAATGGGGAGTGCAGTAGAATACGAATATTTCTGTAATTGTAGCCCGTTATGTATTATTTCAATGCACTAGTCAAAAGCGACCTTGAATTATACTTTGGCTAGATACTATGAACACCAGCAGGTTTTTTTGTCTACGTGCATGATACCAGCGTCTAGAGAAAACTGAGAAAAGGTAACTTACTTTTGAATACCCTGACGCCTTTGTATATTAGTAAGCTGAAGTTTATAAAAATTGAACTCACTTACCTTAATTTTGCGTGATTTTTCGAATAATGTCTATTGAGATACAATGCCCATTTTCCTAGATCCATGTGATATTTAGGAATTTTTTTTCCAGTTTGAATATTCCTCTAAGCATAGACATAAGCCTAACAATTTATGAGCCTAACATCCACAAGTTTACTTAGGCTGATTAGATTTTCTTCGGGATCGAGGTAGCCTAGAGGTATCGCGTCGGAACTCGGTGCAGAGGTTGCGGGAATTGACTCCTGATATGTGCCATTAAATTCTTCCATGTGTAGGCCGGCATGTTAAATCCGTGGACCGGAAAGTTCTTCTATGATGTCAGAGAGGGTGGGTGAGGATAAGATCCGAGATGCCATCCCTGGGGGTGCTCGATTAAATTGACGGTGGCACCTGGCTAATTCGGACTCCAACCCTTATGGTGCCATTATAAACCGAAGTCGCAACCTTCAGCCCACCAGCCTATATGGACCCTATCTGGAATAAAGTCCATCTAAAGGGCATTAGATGCAACCTTAACAACAAATTTTCTTCAGTATCACTTCCTCACAATTTTGCACGACAAATTTTCATTGCAAAGCCACATAATTCGTAAATAGATAAAGAAAGGAATCAGCACATGCAAATTAAGGAAGTAAACGATGTCTGTGATCGAGCAACCCAAGAAACTTCTCTGAAGTGAGTCTAGCCAACAACGTTGATCTGGCATGGAAATTTTGCTCTTGTGAAGCTTCTCTAAAAATTCAATTTTAGAGGAAGCCAAAGAACTGGAATAAAGTTTGATTCCATCAAAATAACGGATCTCGGAGAGGGGGAATATTTTAATTAGTGGCGATACTGGGAAGTGTCGGTAAAATACAGGGTCATCGAAAAAGGTTGGACACCTTTCGAAAGCTCATGATTCTAAAATAAATTGAGAAAACGCAATAATATTCTTTTCAAACAACTTGGAAAGTGTCTAAATGTAACTAGCACGCAATCATGACGCTGAACGTTGCGCATAAGCGATGCGAGGTGGAAGAGGTCTTTGTTCGGCTTTCCGTCAGTGCAATGGCGACCGATCAGGAGAAAGCTCATGGGGTAGTGGTTTGCGATAAACAAAACGGTAATTTCGCTAAACTGATTTAACAGATTTGTACTCCGCTAATCACATTACACATTGGGCTTTCTCCTGAACGGTCGCCATTGCACTGATGGAAAGCCGAAAGAAGTCCTCTTCCACCTCGCATCGCTTCTGCGTAACGTTGAACGTTACGGTTACGTTCCAGTTACGTTTAGAAATCTTGGACACTTGTCAAGTTGTTTGAAAAGAATATTCTTGCGTTTGCTCAGTTTATTTTACAATTATGAACTTTCGAAATGTGTCCAACCTTTTTCGATGATCCTGTACTTTAAACTAACACTGATTAGAGGGGGTGACAATTAATAACAAAGAAAATTTTCGAGGTGTTATCTCATATTAGAGATTCACCATAGTTTTAGGTTGTTAAGCCAAAATTTGTGTTTTGTAAGATTTCATTCCTTTTATGCGGTCATGTAAAGAAGTGAGTAGGTCTCCCTTTCCTTACTTTTGAGTTTATAGCTATAAAATATATATAGCTTGAAATCTACTCACAAAAACATTTGAAGTCATGTATTTACTTACTTTAGAAAGGAATATTCTTTACAAGATTATAACAGAATACAAAAATCTTTTTCATATAAAAGTAAAAAAAAAAATGCCATACTAAGTAAAACAAATTAAGAGAACAAAATAAAAATTTATTTATATTTAAAACTCAATTTTCAAAAATAAAAGCTCTTATTTTTAATTGGCATAAAAATTAAGGTGAAACTCGGGATAGCGAAAAAACTCCAGGAAATAAATAAAGAGCGCTACTATTCCTAGAGAAGGTCTGTTTATTTGAAGATCAGCTTCTAATATACAAATTTCATTGATTTCAAAGGAGAGAGAGGACTTTCTACATATACAAAAAAGAAAGAAAAGATTCCTGTTTATTTTTTTCTGTTTACAGAAGTGAAAATAAAGTTTTGCGCTTAATAACAAGTGATTAATGGAGTTCCGAAAAGATGTTTTCAAGTCGAAATAATGAAAAGTAATTAATTGCAGGAAAAATGCCAGAAAACTTCAATAAAAAGAACGAAGATAAAGGAACTACTTATTTTACGAGTGGCAAAATTATTCTTTCAACAATATTTTCATTTAAAAGTCACTTTCCTTATCAAGTGCCATATAGTGAATTTTTTTTTTCAATCTGTTCTCTCGGCTGAGCATTATAATGCGATTGCAGATTATATGTAAGGACAAAAAATATGTTTGGAGAAGAGTTTGCAGGCTCAAGGAGAGCACATTTTTAATAAGCACCAACAGATTCAAAAAGGAAGTCAGTAATGTTAAAAAATATGTATTCGAACAGATTTCAAAAGTTCAAAAAGAACTTTATTAATGGATTTTTA
This sequence comes from Dolomedes plantarius, assembly GCA_907164885.2. Lineage (NCBI taxonomy): Eukaryota > Metazoa > Arthropoda > Arachnida > Araneae > Dolomedidae > Dolomedes > Dolomedes plantarius. The sequence continues at coordinate 97,393,942 of OU015492.1, read as the reverse complement.
TAAACTAATAACAATATACCTTGAAAAAATCATTTAGGGTATATTAAATTTTAATTAGTTGATACGTGCCAATTTTTCTAAAATGGGGTAGTTATACAGAAAAAGTTATTAGCAAGAACAAAACTATTTTTATAAAGACATTATTTGCAATTACAGAGTTTTTGCCTCACTTTTGAAATAAAGGTAAAGTAACGTACAATTGTTGGATTCATTAAAAAATATTTATGAGAGGTTTATACAGTTTATTTTCCTACTAAAACGACATCTAGTATAGTTAAACCTCACCTTGTTTGGTGTGCCCAGTTATAAAAAGTAGAGAAATTTCATTCAGTTTGGTTGAACGTCTAAAGGGCGACATCTTCGATATACAATTTCCAAGCTATTCCCTAGTTTACAACCTCTCAGTGGAGTTCATGCAAACTCATTCTCCAGTCAACTGCCGGGTTGATTGTTTTGAAGCGCTACGGGCGTATTCTGCAATGTAAAGACTCAACCGGTAAGTATCTACTGCTTAAAATTGACCCCGAGCTGCCACACTCACCCAAGTGAACGGCAGAGCTCCAAACCCACAGACTCTGTTCCCGAATGTTCGCGCCGTATCTATTCGACCAACTGTCTCCTTTTCTCCTACGTTAGGGGCTGTCATTCTTCGTGGGAGTCATCAGATGATAAAATTCCTCATGAAGGAGAACTGTTCTACTAAAGGGTTCCCGTAACGTGGGAACAGACCTTTTTATCCCCGCCACACCAAAATAATATTCAGTGACTACAGAATAAATGAAATCACCCCCTCCCCCGAAACAATTGCCCAATCCAAGAAAGGCGATTGACACCTGGTTCCCGTTAGGTAAGTAATGGGTTGGGAACTTTGGTAACCGAGGAGAATTAAGTCTTAGTACCTCCTACCACAGGGAGAAAATTTTACTTTCTATTCGGAGTTCATAGCTGCTCTACTTTTCTTTATTTAATTTTTTTTTTACTTTGCCATAACAGTTGTTTTCGGGCTTTGAAAGAACGCGCACATAACAGACCGATCCACAAGTCTTGTTCTAATTATCTATACACTCCCTGGTACTGCTTTTCAGTTTCCTCTTCTTAATAATAGTTATTTCACTCGTGTCTAGGCCGGATATGGACACGTTAAATCTGGAGACCGGAAAGTTCTTCTATCAGGTCAGTTGGTGGGGAAAGTACGACCTTACAGATATCACCCCTGGGGGTGTTCGGTCAAAATTTTGGTCGCTCTTAGCCAAGTCGTATTCCGACCCTTGTTGTGTTATTATAAGCGGGAGCTGCACTTTTCAACCTGCAAGTCTATATGGACTTGGTCTGGAACTTCCGTCCAGGGGACATTAGGAACAACAAAAACAACAGCAGCAGCAGTTATTTCACACTCTTGTTGTTGTTGTTGCTAATGCCCCCTAGTTGGAAGTTCCATTCACCAGGTCCTAATAGGCTATTGGGCTGAAAGCGGCGGCTCCTGTTTTGAATTAGCACCAAATGGGTCGGAGTTCGTCTTGGCTAAATGACCATTCTCGTAATTTTGAAGCGAGTCAAGTGACGAGACCGGAACACTTGACTTCGCACCTCCAGAGGTAAATTTGAGAACTTGGAGGACATTGCAGCCACGACCTAGTTTACGTGCCCCAGCCACCTTTAGTGAACACGGCGGTAGGTTTACAGCGACGAGCATCGAACCAGGGACGTTCAGATCACTGGCCCGCTGTTCTTGCCAACTAGGTTACCGCGCCCCTTTTCAAACTCCTACATGTACTGGCGGGTATTGCAGAATGCATCACGTTCGACTCGTGGTCAGGGATAGCTCTTAAGTTCGTCTGATATGAAGAATATTCATGAAAGGTAACAACCCCTTTGCTTGAAGCTAATAAATATGTTTTCCCTGAAAAGAAAAAAAATCAAGAGGACCTACAGAATAAAGTATATATTTTTTAACTTTAGAATTGGAACTGGTTCAGTCTGGTTGAAAGGCTCATTCTAAGAAAACAAAATAAAAATATAGTGAACACAATCATAATAAATTATTACGAAACATATTTATTTCACTTATTTTAAAAACAGGCATTTAACTATTTTACTTTAGCATTTAAACTAGAAATGATGATTACAAACACTTAATATTACACCAACATTTAAAATTTTCTGTACATGAATATTCATTGACTGAGATCTTTAGGGACTGTTTAAAAAAAATCAGTAAAAATATGACTTCCCTAATTAAGAAAAGTGTCAGAAATTATTGATATCCAATAATAATATCCCCACATTTCACGGCTTCTAAGCGATTTTAAACAGGGCGAAATGCTCTTTTCGCGCTTTAGGAAATTAGCTGCTTAAGGGATTAAAAAAGTATGGCGGAGTTTATTACCGGTGCATAACTTATTAGAGTCGATGCCAACCTAAAGTCATAAATTATTCATTAGCTTTGTAATGAATCCAGTTATCTCATCACTTATTACACATCAACTTTACAAACATCAAAACAGGACAGATATGCTTATCAAGTCAAAATTGTGATATCAAATCGCAGGAACTGAATGCCAGAAGCGTTAAACACCTCTTGATATGTTTGATAAATAGCTTGTTTACAATCTTCATTCAAATTTTTTTCTGAATCAATTAGGAAAGACTGGCTGTGACAAGGATATAATAATTTTAGAACGTATTAGATTAAATTCAATTCTAAGAAACTTTCATTCTCTATGGAATTTCTATATAGAATTTTAATTCAATATAGATTACTTTAATAATGGAACCTATAAAGAATTTGGGACCCTAAAAAATTCTTTCAGTAATCCACTCCTCTAATATCCTAGTTGGGGATTAATTGCTTTAAGAAGAAAAATGTTTTGAAGAGTATGTTTTATCACTTTATCGTTTCTTAAAAGAACTATCTTTATAAGAAATGATAAAGTGATAAAACTTGCGCTAATGGAATAAATTATAAAAGTTTATGGCTGAATTTCCAGAACAACAAGCGAAATTTACTGGTCTAAGGAGAGGAAAACAATTTTATTTTAAGGCCTTCAAGGCTTATTTTTCTACATTAATTAAATTTTTACAACAGCAGATAAGTACAATAATTCAATAATAAACATAAAGCTTCTAAACTTTTGATACATCGTTAGAGTTCAACTTCTTGGGAAAAATTCGCTTTCAGAATCCTGCAAAATAGATTTAAAACTATTAAATACTTATAACATGATTTCTTTTATCCCCGAAGGGTGTAGAAGTTGCAACAAATAAATAACAGACATTTTCTTCTCTTTAGGTATTAATAAAAATCTCTCATAAATGATGATTTTCTTTTTAGACACATTTCTGACTGAAATTAACTGATAGCTTATTATGAACAGACTGAGTGTTAAAGCATATACGGGCTTTGATGCATGTTTAAACACGCAAAGTAAAAATTGAACTGAATATGTTTATTGATGTGATTGAAGGAGAGTTTAATTTACTAGATTAAATCGAGAAAATGCTGCTGTTTCTGCTTATAAATAGAACAAAGAAAATCTTTTCACGTAATATGAGCGTATAATCCTGTATCTTAGTCCTGTAGTCATGGAAGCATGAAAAGCTATTTTAAGATATGTAATTTATAGTACCGCAAGGCTTTGTGACACATAATAATTTTTTCGTATTTCGGATCTTGCGCCGCACACGTGATACAGGATAGACAAAGAACAGCGCCAACAGCTTGTCCGACATAGAGAAACATCTAGAGGCCAGTGCCCGAAGCTTCTGCACGCCATTTGTCTTCGCTGGCCAGTGTATTGTTCAGACCTATACACTGGCGTTTGAGTCAAGCTATTGACTCAAACGTTGGAAACTTTGTGGGCTGAAGGCTAACGCCTTATACAACCAACTACCACAGGCAATTGCTTTATTGTCAATATGTTGGTTAGATTGTGGAGCAATATAACTTGTGTGTTGTGCTAATTACGAGGGATATGAGAACATAACCTAAATATCGAAAGGTGACGGGGTTACTTTGTGACACATTGACACTGTTGCAAAATAACCCACAAAGTCGACCCACCTCCTCCAGTCGCTCGATGTTACATTTTCCGTCCTCTAAAATACCACTGGAGAGAAAGAAGTATTGGCTATCTGGAAAAAAAAAAACTACCCGAAGGAGCTGAATATGCCGAAGGGTGAATTTCCTCATCTTCTCAAAAACTGATGGCTGCCCTGGGCACCCGAGGTCTCAATGATGTCAAAAATATAGATAAGCTATCCAATATTTGTAATAGCTATATATAATTGTGTATGAAGCTTCTTATAAGCGTTTTACTGTCTAACTGTGTGTCAAGTAATTTTTACTCTTGGATTTCAAGGTGAAAACACATATGTCACAAAGTAGCCCCACTCAATTTCTCAATGGTAATTAAGGACCCAGATTAGCGCAATACATTACTACGTAAGGAAAGGCTGTACCAATGTTTTGCAGTTATTCGATTTGGGCTGCTTTTAAAACTGATCGGCTGGTACACGAAAAAACTTAGGGTTACTTTGTGACGGATTTTATCTTACGATATTTAAATGACCAAATTAATAAACAAAGCTGTACTTTATTTGACAAATGCAAAAAAAAGAGGGAAGTTTAGAATTAAATTCTTCATAACATAGTTAAGGACAGAAGAAATTTACAGTATTTTATCCAATCTGTTTTCGAAAGTAACGCTTTGGTTGTAATAAAGGTATGCGATAGCATAGGAAATATTGTAGAGGAAAATTGCTGTCATTGGCAAATATTACTTATGTTACGTTAATTTTGAAGATCGCTTTCATGGAATGAATTTGTTTGACAAGTGGAGATAAAGGATAAAAAATCACAAACAAGGCTGGTCGGTAAGTTGGGAATGTATAGCCAATGTCTTTATATAATGAGCTTAAACATTTCGGAATCCCCTAGGATTCATAATGATTATATACACTCTTAAAAAAACGACGTACAAAAAAACGACAAAAAAACGACGTACCAAGGGGTAATGCAAATTGGACACAAATTGATATGCATACAGGTTTCGACGGAAAATACAAAATTTTAAAGTTTGGCGGCCAATGAATGAACATGTGACGCTGTAGCGCATCTTAACGCGCAACTGGCAGGATATTTAAGAGGAGAAATTTCTATTCCAGGTCATAAATTCTTTGCGAATTTCATTTCGTGTACTCAGGTAGACAGTAACTATGTCTCGCATATAGGTGCGCGAACAATATGCGCAGATGTCAGCATTTGCGAGAGGAAGTGTAGTTAGGCTCAAAGAAGCCGGTTGACCCAATAGGCGAAACGCTCGACATTTGGATAGGAGCGATGCCACTACTACATGATGTTGGCAGGATTGGGTGAACCATGCCCCGAACACAACGTCAAGAATGAAGCGGTAGGCTTAGAGAAAATACAGAACGTGAGGACCGAGCAATCGTCAGAGCGGCACTCACAGCCCCAGATTCATTATTACCATCGATCGTACGTGCAACTGGTGCTTCAGTGATCTCAAGGACCATTCATAGGCGGCTCAGAGAAAGGGGGCTGAGCTCACGCGCTCCTTGCACCGACTACCTTTGACCTCTATACACCGACAAGCCATTTGCAGTGGTGTCGGGCACATTCGACCTGGAATGTCATTGATTGGAGTAGAATTGCCTTCCGTGAAGAGTCCCGCTTCGAATTGAGCCCCGATGACCAGTGAATACGAGTCTGGAGACGCCTCAGACAGCGGTGGGATACCAACCTGACCGTCTTCCGTCATACGGGCCGACAACTAGGAGTGATGTTCTGGGGTGCCATTTCATTTCATAGCAGGACCCATTTGGTTGTCATCCGCGGCACCCTTACAGCACAGCGGTACGTCGACGGTAGTCTACACTCCGTTGTGTTACCCTTCATATCACGCCATCCTGGGCTTACATTTCAGCAAAATAATGCCCGCCTGCACATGGCGAGAGTTTCTACTGCTTGCCTTCGCGCTTGCCCAACGCTAACTTGGCCAGCAAGGTCGCCGGATCTCCCCCTTATTAAGCACGTTTGGAGCATTATGGGCAGGGCCCTCCAACCATCTCGGGATTTTGACGATCTAACTCGCCAGTTGGACAGAATTTGGCCAATATCTCGCAGGAGGACATCCGCTACCTCTATCAATCAATGCCAAGCCGAATAACTGCTTGCATAAGGGCGAGAGGTGGACCAACACCTTATTGACTTTTTCACTTTGTGAAGCTCTTCCTCTTGAATAAATCATCCAATTTTTCTCATATTTTAATCATTTGTTTTTCTGTACATGTACATCACATCTATCGATTTTCGTCCCATTCGGATAACTCCTCCTTGGTTCATCATTTTTTTAATCTAAGATCATAAATCAAATAATACAATGAAAAGTGGCAGAAAAGGGGTATTAAAATTTTATATTATTTGTAACAAATTTCTGACGCAATTTTTTATGTAACATTTCACTGTGTTCGAGTATTAGCTAAAACATCCACATTGTTTGATATCTTTGATCCCAAGATATTAAAGGTTTTGGCCCATTACAAGAGAAAATATAAATTATCGAACCACGAGAGAATAGAAAGAAGCAGAATTTTCAGAAAATGAACATGTTTTATAGCATGAATCTTAAAAATCAGAAATAAACTTTTCTCTCCATTGTTTAGTTTTAGGGTATAGCATAACAGTTTATTTTCACACCCTGCTTGAATCATATTAAAAGCAAATGGCTGGAATGTATAGTGAAACAGTGAAAATCATCTTACAAACTGTACCCTAGAAAAATAGTTAATTGATAGGCCATAAATTTATTTTTATTCATATATTACACTGCACTACTCGTGAGAGATTATGGGTTTCATATTCTCGAGTTTCATATTTCTTTGCATATCAATTATAAAACACTAGCCATGACCTGGATAAATTTTAATTCAGACGTATTTTCCCCTATCAACCAAGGTGTCTGAACATTTTTAGCTAATATGGTGTGTACTATTCGGAAATAGTAATCCGTAATTCTACATATTATTTTTTTAATATATGAAATTATGTGTGAATGCATGGCCATGAAAACTAGTTATCTTCTAGACGTCAACTTTAAGATGAACCACGTAGAAATTATGTTGTCTTTATACAATTATTAATGAGTTAGAGGCTTTAGTTGCAAATAAGTACACAGGCATAAATTATAAGTACGTTCAAATGGCTCTGTTGTAGGATTTAAAAGATCTATTTTGGAAAAATAATCTTTATTTTTTTTCCAATGGCAAAGCTTCTAAATTACTATAAAATAAGAAAAGTTATATGTAACAATTGAAAGAGGGGAGGGGAGAGAAAATCATTTTTAATATAGTTTTTATTTAAAAACCTTTAAATTATACAGAAATGATGTTATTCTACTGAAGTCTATGCAAGAAAGGGGAAACGTGTGGGGTTACATAAATTTTGAATTTAATGTGTAAGATTTACATAAGATTCGATTCAAAACAATCGAACTTTTAGGTGAATAAAGTAAAAGAAGCCGCTTAAGCTATGCTAATTGCGGCATACGCGGTTAGTATAAATACCAAGTAGCTAGATTAAAAAAACGGTGTGAGAGGGAGCTACGAAGTGAGAGGAAGCGAAAGGAAGTGAAAGGAGTTTGCGAGCAGCCGCTCGAGGCGTTTTAGCTAGGTTGATGCTAACCTACGCGAGTTCGTGTTAGACGAAAGTTATTTAGCGTTCTGTGGCCTAAAGTTTACGTAGCAGCGTTGCTGATCGACTTTCCGAAGTATTAGTGAGTATCTCAAGTTGTATTTTCATTGCATGAATAGTTATACAAGTGAATATATTGAATTGTATTTCCCTTGCATGAATGCTATATATACCTTGTACTAGTAGTACGCATTACTTACGCTGAAAAGAAAATATATATGTGCAGAAACTTGAATAAACATTGTTGTTATGTAAGAACTGTGTTTGAATGAAATTATTTAGAGTGCCACTTCAAGATATACATACCCAAAGTTAGGGTAGAAGTGTTAAATCTCTATAAATGTAATTGCGTTCCCATGGAATCAATCAAAATATAAATATTGTAAATCCTCAAAAATATAAATGGTAAAAAAACTATGCATTATATGTATAACAAAACTAATGATAATTAAGTTACTGTGGCACCGAGTGAGAATAAACCTTATTTTAAGCCAGTCCATGCTCTGGTAAGTGAGATGTACAGTTATTTCATCTAGAAAACGCCACGAACGAAAGAAAATGATACTTCAAATGTGTACCTTTAAATAATAAATTGAAGAGAAAATTTTGCCTGGAACATGAGTCTTGAAATAAGTAAAATAAACATAACTAGAAAAGTTAAAATCATTTAAGTCTTCTTGCTTTCGAAGATATCCCCGAAAGAGTGTCATTGCATTAGTTTTCAAGTTGAAAGAATACTCTTTTGAAATGCGGAAGTAAAAAGATCGCGGAAAGGAAATCAACCCGATAGTTGTTAAAATTTTTTTTTAAAAATCCACTTTCCGCTATTCCTGATTAACCAGAGTTGACAGATATGTTAAATATTGAATGAATATAATGTATGGATTTTATCATGTGATGTGATTGCAAATATAAATAGATCTTTCTTTCTGTGGGACTTAGGGCCTGTTCACATAGTATCCGTCAGCGTCAGCATTACTCGTATTGAAATATATTAAACCAATTACAAACCTCCAAACGATTAACCACAAAATTGTTAAGGCCTGTGATTGGTTTCAAATATGTCAATACGAGTAACGCTGACGGATTCTAAGTGAACAGGGCCTTACTCTTAATATTAAATTTTCACTGAATGGATTACATGAAAAAGAATGAAATGATAATGTTTTATTCTCTGGGAAGTTTAAAGTCTAATAGTGATGATGTAGAGAAAGAAAAAAAAATATCACTTTAAAAAAAGTGAAGGAAGGAAATATTTCTCGTGCGAGTGAACTGAATTATTTATTATCTTATTTCCTTCCGTCTTTTGAAATTATTTTTCATATATCTGAAGTAATCGTTTTCAGTCTAGCCGAGCATATATCTCGTTTACTACGGCTTATTTCTATGGCTTTTCGTCTGGAATGTGAAGACAGATGCCATGTAGTAATAGAAATTTTATGTGATAAGAAAAAGATCTGGTCGGTCAAAATTTTAACACATAAATAAATAAATACATTATAAATAAATACAGTAATTTCTGATTTATAGAAGTTTAGATAGAACCGAGAGAAAGAATGAAATGATTTTTTCTCAAGTAAGTTTTATTTTTATCTCCATGTAGTAAGCCATCAAAGGGTTGTATTCTTCCAGGTGTGGCAGAATGGACTCCCCATTTCAGAGGGTAGTAAAAAACGAGTAAAGAAATTTTCGGAAAAAGAGCTTTATATTTTCAAAAAGTGCATACAGCCTTGTTTTTTCTATTAGGTTTTGGAAATAACAACTCTGATGTGACGCCCGTCATTTGCGATGCGCTGCTGAAGCCTTTCTATAAACTTTTCCATCATTCTTCTGGACATCTCTAGGGGAATGGCTCCAACTCACGACTAGTGGACTCATGGACTCGTTGCACATTTTCGGGTGTTCTAATGTTCCGAGGACGACCACTTGGTATCCTTCTTAGAGCAGACCTACTTGCTCTCACGTTTGAAATCCAACGCAGGATTGTTTTTCGATCAGGAATGACATCAGATGCATAGAGCTCGAAGCGTGTCCTACATGCCCTCTTTATTGCGGTTACATAATCGTTGTTTTTAAAGAACGCCTGGAAAACGAAACCATGATGTTGACGGGAACAACTTATGGTGTCTACTGACAACTAGAATATCTGCCCGAACTTTTGCCATCTTCTGTGCCACCCTACCCCCACCACTCCTTTATCAGTGGCCTTTAGAAATGTAGGAGTTCATTCTAGCACATCTTGTACCACCACCAAACAATTTATGCACAAATATTTCTAAGCGGTTGTAGATGGGTTATAAATATTAAATTTCCATTTTTTTCTTTTCCTACATCCACTTGAATTCACTTTTTCCCCAATAAGTCAGGAAATGGAGGCATAGTTGTTTTCGGGATCGGAATTTTGATATTCCGATAATCCAGTAAGTGTAAAAAGAAACCTAAATGCATCTTCTCATGCTTGTATTTATTAGAGATATGAGGTGTCAGAGTATAGCGTTTCCTACTGAAGTGTGTTCTTGAAATGGTGCTGCATACTAGAGAGAAACATTAGATAGCTTGGAAACAGCACTTGGAGTCTGACTGAAAGGGATTCTATAATTTCTGTCAAGGTTTGGGAAAGAATATATATATTTTTTTCTAATGTGGGGGCACTTTGTCATTAGACCTTCACCTGTTGTTATTCACCGCAGTTTTGCTGGCCATTTTATTATGGGAGCACCATGTAGGTCAACCAGCATTACCTCCTATGAAGGAACGACACAAACGGAGGTATTTTGGTGGCGCACGATGGGATTCGATCCTAGCACTCTCAGTATTGAAAGCCAGCGCGCTTACCACAAGGCCTCCCACAAGCCCATTTGGAAAGGAATATGCTTGAAGTTACAAAGCGGCAATCTTTGACTGCAGAATTTCCTTTTGCAACTTATTTGTTGTTGTTGATGTTGTTTCTTATGCCCTCTGGCTGGAATGTAATTCCAGACCAGGTTCATAAAGGCTTCAGGCTGAAGTGTACGGTTTGAATAGCACCACAAGTTTCGAAGACGGTCTTAGCTAGTTGCCACCTCGATTTTATTGACCGAGCACCCCCAGGGGCGACCTCTGGGGATCTTACTTTCTCCCACCCTCTCTGACCTTCATAGAGGGACTTTTCGGTCTACACATTTAATGTGCCCATATCCAGCCTACACACGGAGGTATTTAATGACGCGCGTCGAGATTCGATCCGAGCATCTTCCGCACCGAAAGCCAGCACGTTAACACAAGGCCACCTCGAGCCACGTGACTTATTTAAATATAGGAATCAAAATTTTCCCCGATTATTACTTTTTCAATTTTTAAGTAATTATGGCAATTACTTTGCTACACTTTCATGTGCTATTTTCAAAGATTTTTTCTTCTCTTTAACAAACATACGATAGCACGAATATCGAGCTTTAGGTTTCCAGAAAGATTTCCTAACAAACGTACGTCACCACTACACTACCAAATCAAGCTATGTAAGAACAAAAACGTTTATACACAGCTTCGTTGTGTACATCCCGTTCTTACCATGAACAAAGTCTACGTTCTTTTAAATAAAAATGACATAATTTTATACAAAACCATTTGTCTTTAGGTTCTAAATAATTCAAAAACTAGCACAATGATGTGCAATGTAAAAATGAAATGCTTTTTCAGTTTGTAATGTTTCTGGGTAGCGAATTTACCAGTTTTGGGTATGCCTTATTAGTATCTTAAACACATATCTTAAACCTCTTGTACATGTTTTTGTACCGTCCTAGTTATACCCCCATTTTTGGAATATACCTAAAACAGCATGCACACGCTGGTTACTAAATCATCCAATTACAGTTTACCGACAATATCCAATATTTGTATGTTAAACATACTTCCGTACCTTTATAGTTATACTTCCATTTTTGCAAACTACATATTTAAGTTGCTAAGCCGATTCTTTGGGCAGTCTGTGTGAGAAAACTACTTCATCATTTTACTTCATTTTGGTCTTAAACGAAAGATTTTAATCTGTAGATGTGTCAAATTTGGTTTTTCTTACCTAAATTTCTGTTAATCAGCGATAATTTACAATTAAAAATTGCTTTCTGAGCATGCTCAGTGACATGTTTAAATCTGGCTTTAGATGCTTACTAAGAAAGAGCATAACACGTTAATTTGCATAGTAAGAAGCATAAACACGTTAATTTGTTTATTCCGAGGAATCTCTCTAGCTTTCTCTCTCTCTCTGCCATTTTTATTTTAAATAATTATTGTGAGATATAGAGTTAAACCTGGTGGAAATTGTTTATTTCGCGCTGTTGAGTAACCATATTTCTTTTTATTGGGTTCAATAGTAACTTTTTAAAGTGTATTTCACTCTTAATATTATGATTTTCAACATTTAGCAATGGTGTATTGAGTAGAATTTGTGTATTATACTCAATTGCTGGATAGTAAATATTGTGTTCATTTACTATCTAGTCATCATGTTTTGACGTGTACCAACTAGTATACCTAAAACAGCATGATTGACAGCTGTCTGGATGATTACGTTTCAACGCATGCCTGCTGCTTTAGGTATATTACAAAAACGAAAGTATAACTAGAAGGATACGAAAGCGCGTATAATATACTTTCTATGGGATACCCAAAACAGGTAAATTCGCTACCCTGAAACATTACACCCTGCAACAGCATTTAATTTTTACAGTGCATCCCTCTACCAAACAAAAAAAGCAATTATCATAACAAAAATAAAGATCGAACAAAAATCTATTTTAAATCACAAATATCATTTTTCATTGTAAAAATTATTAAGCAGAAATTCACAGTTTATTAAATTTACAGTAAATAAGAAATTTTAGAAACCTGAATATAACCAGAGCCGTTTTATTAAAACTAAAAATTGAAATCCTAAAGTATGCTAATTGGAAATCCGGAGAGAATATTTTTTCCATTTTTTATGCTTTATAATTAATTGCAAGGTAATATAAAGGAAATATTTCCACCTTGCTTTTATTGGCGCATTATTCATTTAGTTGGAAAGAAATGCCAAAAAGGACGAAAATAATGTAAAGTAATTAATAAAGGAGCAGAAGAAAGTTCTAGTCAATAGAGTATGAAGAGAGGGGAAGCGCTTTTAACCATTACGTGCATTAAATATTAATAAAGAATATGACATGTCATCCATATATGAGTATAGAAATAGATTAGGCTAAAAACTCTTTTAAAACCACATGTTAGATCCCAAAGTGTGAGTTTTGACGCAGTCCAAGTATAAAATAAAGTTGGCGATTTTAAATGTGCAATGACATTACATTTTGCAAAATGGCTGAATCTATTTCTGTCATTTTATTTCTGCTGCGATGTGTGAGTTGTGGTGAATATGTAAAACAATGAAACAGCCAAAATTTTAATCTAAAAGAAAATCGTCAAATCTGTCACCTTCTTAGTTTTTGCCAACAGTTTTCTTCAACGGTTCTCGGGAGCCTAGATTCTTCTACACTGTGAGATAGAAAATAGCGGATATAAAAATCGTCACTTCTGAAAACAGCAAAAACATTCACAAAGATAATTTCATGTAGATAATAGTTAGAATACACTGTTGCTATTGTCGAGGCTTTTGTTCGGAGACATCAGCACTATTAATCGTGGTCATAAGCTTAACTTTTTTTTTTAAAATCTCGGAACACCTTACAAGTGAGTCTACATTATTCCGTGGCGTTACCTCAGTTGTGTCCGAGCACCGTCAAGAGGGTAAACTGGTGGGTTCATTACTTCCCCCATGTGCTAACCACCTAGCAGGACATTCGGCCCTACGGATTTAACGCGTTAATACCCCGCGCTGACATGAAGGCAATCAGTGGCACTTGTCGGGATTCGAAGTGAGTTTCCTCCGTCCGAATTCCAAAACACTCACCACTCGGATGCTCCGGGCATAGTTAGAATATGACATCTCATATTTGTGAATAGTTTAAATAACCAGATGTCATTATTCCAATACAGTTTGAGCAAATTTTCTTGTTTTAATCAACATGGATGCTTTCAGTCATTATGATGGGAACGGTATAAATAGCACTTAATATTTTAGCTAGCATCATTTGATATACAGCTCAGATAACACTAAATATTTCAATTAAGCCACATTTCTTCATCTGGGTGATGATACTCCCTTTGTTATCAATATCTTAAAGGAAAAACCGCAAGAAGATCTAAGGGTATTTTGATAAAATACACTATTGGTTTACCAAAGTTATTAAATATTACTTAAATAAATATTATCATTTTCTACACGAAAAATAGAAATTCATTTCGATTCTTCGTTTAGACATTTCCGCTCTTCGTTAGTTAAACATCGTGAGTTTCAGTGTATTTCGAAAAAAAAAAGAAAACTTTTATGCTATTATACACTTGGTTTACAAGTGGTTTCATAAAATTTGTGTGGTAGCTGAGGATTATCCGTGTAAGTTGATGTTTTAGTTCATTCCGATGTACAGGGTGATTTTTATTAAACTGACACTAATTAGAGCCATATGTAGTGCGATCTATCAACCGGAATTTCACCTAAATTGATAGAGGGACTAAGGATGACATGGCAAAGAGTTTCCATGAAAAAAAATGTTAGTTCCAAAAGTCACTGCTAGGGGAAGATATGGCATAGTTATAGGGGAAGATATGGCGCACCGGAGAATTTGCACAAAACGCAAGTAAAACATCAAAAAGCAAATTCATGACTACGAAGTCGACAGCAGCACCAGTATTTCAAGCTATAAAGATAAGGGGTGAATACCGAAAAAGTTGTAATAAGCAGACAAATGAATAACAAAAAAATTTCTCTTCAACACCACTTTATGCAGCAAATTCACATCTCCCTCCTTCAATGTGACCTCCATCCTGGTGGACGACCCATTGCATCCTGAACATTATGTTCTCAACGGCCGAGAGTAACAAGTCACCAGGAATGTTCCTCACAGTCCGGGATATGTTGTCCTTTAGGGCCGCCAAGTTAGAGACTTCATCAAGATAAACCTTAGACTTTAAATAACCCCATAGAAAGAAGTCACATGGGTTAGATCAAGGGAACGAGGTGGCCAAGCAAGTGATAGAAAGCGACTGATGATACTTCCTTCTGTACAGGGATGACGCAACAGATTCCGCATCGGTCTTTATAGTCCAAAATACTGGCACTGCTGTCGACTACGTAGTCACGCATTTGCATATTGATGTTTTACTTGCGTTTTATACAAATTCTCAGGTGCGCCTGAGACAACAACAGCGCCATATCTTCCTCTATCGGTGACTTTGGAACTAATTGTTTTTTGGTGGAAACTCTTTCCCATGTCGCCCTTAGTTCCTCTATAACTTTTGGTGGAATTCCGGCTGATAGATCGTGCTACATGTGGCTCTGAGTAGTGTCAGTTTAATAAAAATCCCCCTGTATATTGAGTAAAACTTTAATTTTACACCTTTGCATGTGTTGATTAAAAATACCTTTATGCCGAGTTTAGAGATTAAGAATCAGATTAAAATGAGATTTATAAGTGCGAAAGATGGACGAATGAATATTTTCCAGTAATTAAATCTGAGTACAGAAGTTATTCCAGAAAACCTTTTCCATAATAAATAATGACAAAAAAATGAATACAGCTTCAAGATTTAAGTGACTTACTCAGTAGACATGTTTAAGTTAAGTTTTAATAAATATAAAGATTTATTCATGCTTATTTTTAAGTAAATATATCCATTTTGTATTAGAGAATAAAAGTCTACCATGTAACTGAATAATTTATC
Organism: Dolomedes plantarius; assembly: GCA_907164885.2. NCBI lineage: Eukaryota > Metazoa > Arthropoda > Arachnida > Araneae > Dolomedidae > Dolomedes > Dolomedes plantarius. The sequence goes on along the minus strand of OU015492.1, from coordinate 97,378,446 downwards.
ATTAAACGTCAAAATGTCATAAACGATTTGCAGATCTGCAAATGAAAGTAGTAAAAAAACGAAATAAGGAGTTGTGTATAACGCGGCCTGTATCATTACGATGCAGAAAAAAAAATAAAATTTTACTAAAAGGAAGTTGCAACAGAGCGGATATAATTTTTTTAAATCATAATTTTCCAACTTAATTACCATGGAAATAAGCTGAAATCTGTAACAAAAAAGGCATAAAATGAATATAGATGTACGGAAACGCGCTTCGAAAATCGAATTACTTTTACTGGAGTTGCATTCGTTCGAATCAAAAAAAGTTGCACCCGATTAAATAATAAATTTCTGAAACGTTTTTTCGATACATCAAATGTGTTTCGAGGTTTAATAAATAATTTATACTTTGATGTTAAAAGAAAAAAAAATTAAATGATATGTTGCTGTATCTTTGGATACGTTACACAGGTTTGAAATATGCTTAAAATTCGAAAGAATAAATAGCTTTAGATCGTTATTTCAGATATGTAAATTAGAGTATTAAGAAGGTAAGATACATGCTATTTAAAACAACATAACAGTGTTAGCCAGTTGTGATAAAATAAAATATAAAGATTTCAATAAAAATCGAGGTACATTTAATGGTAGATGTAAATCTTATAAGATTTTAAAATACAGGGTGGTCCAAAATTATTGAGAAAATTTCATGTTTGAAAAACAGAACAAAATGAGGTACGTACATGTTTATTGTTTTTCTTGGAAAGACAATTTAAAACAGTTTTACACAACAAAATTTTAAACATCAAATGACTTCCACATAAGCCGGTAGATGGCGCGACAACATTTCGCAAGAAAAATATACTAATTGTGTCAGTCTGCAAATGGCTACCGGACAGGAAAAAAGCAATGTGTTTTGTGGTTTCATGAAAGAAAATCCGCTGTAACTCATTTTGTTCTTTTTTTTCCAAACATGAAATGCGCTCAATAATTTGGACCACACTGGTGTCGTCCAAAAGAGAACAAAATGAGTTACAAAGGATTTGCCTTCATGGATCCACAAAACGCACATTGCCTTTTTTCTGTACGGTAGCCATCTGCAGACTGACGCAATTAGGAAATTTTCTTGCGAAATGTTGTTGTTCCAGCTACCGGTTATGTTGAAGTTATTTAATGTTTAAAACTTTGTTGTGTTAAACTGTTTAAAATTGTTTTTCCAAAACAAACAAACAATAAACATGTACTTACTTTATTCTGTTCTTTTTTTCAAACATGAAATGTGCTCAATAATTTTGGACCACACTGTACAATGGACCATAAAAATTACCTATTGTAATTTTACTGATTTTGTTATTCATTAGTTTTCCATATTTAAATAAATAGGTTTTTTCGAAGTTTCGGCGCCCTTTCCTATGATAAAATAACTAAGTTTAATAAAAAGTGGTATTGCGTATTTTATGGTACTGTACTGCACGCAACTCTGGTTTATGAAATTTGATACTTTTATATTGCTACTTGAGCAAGTTAGTGTAGTTTATCCAAAGTCCGCTCTTGGCCACGAACACTAGTAGAGCTTTGATTACTGAAGATAGTTGAAAAAATACTACTTTTTACTACTTTTGTGGGAATACTACTTTTGTGTGGTATTGTACAACTAACTTTTGTGACTATTAAAAGCCGAGGGAATTTATGGTGGAAATTTCATTAGTAAGTTAAATTAAAAATCCATTTTATTTCTAAAGAATGGTTTAGAACTAGAAATTTTGTATCATGCAGGACCTATGAAGAAAACAGTTCGAACTCTCTTCCTGTAAACTATGTTATTATCAAATATTTTAAGCCGGATAGTAGCATTGTATACCCCCATCAAAAGCGAAAATTTTCTACTGAATTATACAATAATTCATAAATGTTCTTTTCATAAGTTGAAAGGAAATTAAACCCGAAACCCTTTGATGTATCAATAAACGTTTTAAAATTGTTATTGAATCAAGTGTGACTTTTCTTGATTGGAAAGAAAGCAACTCGACTCCAATAAAAGTAACTCGACATTGGAAACGCATTCATAGCTATTTTATGTTTTATGCTAATTAAAAACTTATATAACTAGGAAAGTGTTTAAATCAGCCGCCTAGAGAATTCTTTCGAAATGAATGCCAGAAAGTTTTATACGCTTTACCCCCTCTTTACCTTATTCTTGATTAGCAAAAGATGACCATAACCAAGAAACTGTAATTCCTTGCAATTGTTTAAGATAACTGTATGAGACAAATGAGGTCAATAGCTCATGTTAAGAAGTAAATGAGTTCTGATATTACCAGCTGATTACCAAGTGATAAATTTTGCAAAACAGCTTGTCATGAAAGTGGTTGAAAGAGATTTTAAGGAAAATCCGAAGAGTTAGATTTCAGATTAGAAACTTTAATATATTCCTTTTTTTAAAATTTATTACTGCTTTGTGGAAACATTCAATGCAGGAAGTACCTGTTTACGGACTCAAATTATTTGATTGCCTTACAGAACAGTTTTATAAACAAAACCTAAAATATTGGTTTTGACTCACTTTTAATTAAATCATAAGTTAATTTTTTTAATACTGAAACTATACACGCAAACAGAATTGAGTGAGCCATGTATTCAGTTTAATCTTATTATCGATCCCTCTCACGAATTGAATACCAATTTCCCTATAAAATAAAATATGTACAGCAGGAGACAAAGTGAAAAAAGAATACTTTGAACATCTTCCATAAATAATGAAACCAAATTAAAGATACCTGGAAAAATAAATCGCTTTCTCACGCATCTTCCTAAGAATAACCAAGTATCGTCGGATATAACAAAAGGAGTAAAGCAAAGGAATTTAGAGTTCCGAGCACACCGCTTCCTTATTGTGGAGTGAATTATAATGCACCTGTGGACCAAATTGGTGCTCATAAATTTTCACATAAGAATTACCGAAAGCTTTAGCTCCATAAAGCTGACTGCAAGAAAGAATGTTTGTTAACTGCGACCGGAAAGGATAGAAATTGTTGCAAATAAAAGATCAAATGAGGTAGCGTTTCACGACGAAAAATATACGTCATGTTGTGCAGGTGCTAAGAAAACTATTTCTAAGCATGTAGATTCTATCTAAGAAAGTATATTTATTTCTCATCATCCCTTGTAAGAAAACAAAAGTTGTTGCAATATGTTTTTTGAAAGAAATAGAAAGATGACTAGCAGTTGTCTTAATCTTACCAATAACTCTAGGAAAAATCCTAAATCTGATGGTGGAAGGTTTGGTTACAAAGATAAATACGTATATTTTTAATAATTTGAGAATAGGATTTTGCTTTCTTTGCAACTAAATCTCTTCGATGATGAATGAAAAAGAACAAAAATATACCTGTGAGAAAAAGTCTCAATAAGACGTTGGGATTGATCATGTATTTTTTCTCTATGCAATGTTTCAAGTGTTACTGCAATAGGCAAGTCTCCTTCGCATTTCCCACGACAGTCGTGAGTTTATTTTGCTTAATCGAAACCTTAAATCCATTTACAGAATAAACGAAATGCCTCCCCTCTACATTTTTAAAAACGGCCATAAATATTCTTATATTTTTTCTTGTGAAATGGCAACTTCTCTCGTCTATTTACCAGCCTTCTCGTTCATGAGAGTTTAACGATGGGAGTAAAATTAAAACCCGACATTATGGGATTTGAAATAGATGCATGGATAAATATCGTTTTTTAACATTAACATCATGGGTTTGTTGTAATACATTCTGCCGCTTCAATTAGTTTGAGGCAGGACATCCCAGTTTTCGTCAGTCATGATCCCGTCAGTCACTTCTACATACACCCTGAAACCCCCTGAAAAATAATTGCTTCTCTTGAAGTACAACTACAATGAATACATACAAATTTTGGTTGTGTTTTATCAGATGAATAGGAAGTTTTATTCGAATGACTCTTGTAATTCAAAAGGTCAACGTTAGGGATACTTTCCCTAACTTTTTAAGCCCCCGTGTTCCACCGACGCTTGGAAGTCCGAACTTGGAATCTTACAATAGATAAGAAATACTAATCTACATTGCTCTGGTAGGGGGTCTCTACCAACGACAAAAACCGTCGTATTAGTGTTAGGACTTGGGAAGACTGTGATTGCACCCTCAAACTCTGAAAAATATTCGTCTAAAATCCCCCAAAGATAGGACGTTCGAACAGAGGGTACTTGCTAGAGTAAAAGACTAATGAGATGGCTGCACGCGAATGTTGATAAAGTAAATCTACCTCAAAATAATGCATCACAAAACAGGGACACAAACGCACAACACTAAACAAGAGTTCCTCTGCTACTGGGATCATCGACGGCTAATCACTCCCGCGATTGTGTAATTTTGAAGCACTTGCAGCGTATTCAGAGAGTAGACGCCGAAGTCGCACAAAATTGGACCCCCCCCGCTATAAAATGAACTTTGGTACGGATAAATCCTATCTTGACTTTAACTAGTGTCGACACAATGTTCAAGGACTTCGATAGGCTGGTACCACCCAGGTCATGGCAAAATGATCACCAGGGCTGCTAGTAGTTTGGACTATATAGGCAAGACACCTCACCCCCCCTCCCAGGATGGACTTTCGAACATACTAAGTTCATAGATCTAGGGTGGTGCCACTCTTGGGGTAATATGGGTGGGTTGATCGTCTGCTGCTATCTTCACTCTCCTGTTGGGGATATCAGACGGAAAGACTTCGATTGTTATGTCGGGACCCATCCGGAGCATTAGAGCTCCGTTTTCGTAGTGTGGAAATCTTTTCTCAGTAAATGGACAAACCTAGTCACGTCATTTAATATTTTCGCAATTTTTATTCAGTTTATCAAAATCATTTTCCCTCTTTATTATGTATGTCCCTCTTCTGTTTATGTTTAGTCAAATGTGTGTAGTATGTTGCATATTATCTTACTAAAATGCACAAATTAGCATTTATTCCTGGTAACTTCCTGTTAGGACAAATAGAAGTTTTTCATGCTGTACTTTGCAAGGGAGAGAGGTATCTTATGTTAGAAAAGCCAGGACGACCAAACATTCGCTCGCTAAAGCATCAATCGTTTAAGATTTTGATTTTTGACATCAGCAACCACAGATTGGTGGCTCTAATCATTATTTTCCTTTTAAGAGAGTACAAATATCGCCAAAATGGATCTGTGAGCACGCGCATGAACAACATTAGAAAGATATAATTACGTGATTTCAGTCCTAAGCTGTGCGATTGTGTTCATTTTGAATCCCATGTAGCATATTCAGAGAGTGGATGCTGAATCACACAAAATTTATATGCATTACAGTCAGTATTCATTACAGATGTTAAAATATTTAGCGTTTGCTAACGCTTTAAATATTCCGACGTGTACATGCAATTTAAATATACGTAATCTCTTTAGTTTACTTAGTGAAGTTCCATGTTTGGTTGGTAACATTAAATGAGCTTTTGATCTCCGAAGAATTCCGTGTTTACATTTAAACAAATTATCTGAGCAAATAAGCTGAGGTTATTTTGCTTTGAAGCTGTGGAAACTAGGTCAGATGGGGACTTTATAAAATTACATCGCTGCACATAAATATTACATTTAAGGAAAATTTCAACTTATATCCATAATAAATTAACTAATGAATCTAATCTCTTTCACTTTTTATGATATCGAGTAATTCACGAGAAATTCTTTTGCTTGTGAACGTTTGTCAAATATTTTTCTCCATAACTAACAAAAACGTACAAATTAAGGGGATGGTGGACATTCAAACTACCAAAAATCGAACACAAATTAGAATTTTTTCGGGATGGTATTAATATTTGTAAAATATGTAAATGTTGGATTAAAATGCATTTAAAATAAGTAATGAAAAGTAGAATGAAAACTTTGTGGCTTTAGAAAAGTAAATTATAAAGGTAGGTGAACAAAAATATCTTTTAAATGGCTTTTATCAAAATGAGTAATTTCCAGATTTGTACGTCTTTAAAATGCTCCTTGGCCACAGTTTTTGACGAAATTTATAAAATTTATAATAAGACTCTTCGTATACATAAAAAAAATTATGTATCCATTTCAGGTTTCGGCATCATAGGTTATCAAAGTTTAACTTAAGTGTAGAAAAGTACAAAACTTCACAAAAATTCAGGTACAAGCATAAAAATATTTCTAAAAATTAACTATTCAACGAAAGCACAAGTAATACATAACTATAAGCACTGTAAATAAAACTTAAGGGGGGAAAAGTTAAAAATTGGATTGCAAGGAGCTTTTACAAAACATAATAAAATTTCAGTTTTTAAAATATACAAAAAATTAAATATTTATTAAATTTTATAAGGTGTTTGATATAGTTATACTTAAATGAATAGGGTGAGGTCCCAACTATCACCCCTGTGCCTAATATCGCCTACTCGTGTTTCTAAAGTCTGATTCGCGATCCTATGTATGAGAAAATGCAATAACTTCTTAGTTCTGAGTTTGTACTAACAGCGGCGATAGCGACACGCTCTATACACTGACAACAGAAAACTATATGGTGTCTGAAGTTGTTTTGGCTGTTGTCTCCGTAAACCTGTGGCTCCAAAGAATCACAATCCAGTGAATGCCCAGGTAAGTGCATCCAAATTTTAATTTTGCTTATACCATTTGAAGTGCATATTAAACAGAGACTTTGATAGCAACACCCTTTTAATAGGTGACCCTAATTTCGCCTGGGAGGCGGTAAGAGAACAGAGGTAGGCGATATTAGGAATCGCTCTGGAGTTCACTGGAAATTTAAATTTTTCCATTTAGCTACATAACTTAAACTGGCACGGTTTTGGAGCTGGTTGATCCCAGGATCCCAAAGTAAATAGTTCTTATGGACGTTCTTGAGTTTTCAACCTAATCAGAAACTAAAAAAAGTGGGATAAGTGTCGAAAAAAAGTGAGAGTAGGCGATATTTGGGACACTACCTTATATATGCAAACTTTCATATGTCTGAGTTAAAAATTTCAAAAATTTCTTGTAATGTCCGCCAATCCCCTTAAAGGAACGTAACAAGTGATAACGTGCAAACATTCTCAAATATTCAATCCAATTGTTCATACATCAGCAAACGGTGACATTTTTGCCAGAGAAAAAAATACTTAATCTTGGTGATGTATTTGTTATTTTATTTTGAAACTATCAACGAGAATCCATTTTTTTCATAGGAATTCGAAGTCAATATCTGATTACTTAAAATAGTATTGTTAAAAAATATTTGAATTAATCAGCACTCTCTCTACTTTCATTCTATTCCTCAAGAGATAACTTATTACATCGAAAAATTTTGTGTACGGTTTCTACATCGTTATCGTGGAAAATATATAATATAAAAGCAAGAGCTATCTCGCTAAATTATTACCGTTCCTGATTATCAATTAAATGAAGCAAAACAAGTTGCGAGGATGCAAGAATAGATTTTTTTCAAAATCTGAATATTTTTAAGCTTTTCCTGAGCATCTACTCTTCTCGTAACCACAATTAAGGTGTATTCATATTTTATTGCTGCTTTTTAATCAAAGTAATATTTCCACGCGAGTTACATCATCAAATACTAATGCCCTATATCTATGTAATTTAATACATACAATAAATAGAAAGCCACTATTAGAAAATCGTAGTGTTATATCAATATAAACAGCAATAAAACACTTCTATGTTTAGAGGTCTGGCAATAGCCATTCATTCCTTATTAATGCTTTTGGTCAACGTAATATTTAAGCAGTTATTTACATCAAATAATAATGTCTATGACTGTGTAATTACATGTCCACAGAATACACAAAAAGTCTCTATTTGAAAATAGCAGTGTTATATCCATATAAAAGCGCAATGAAACCATTGCCATGAAATGACATGTTTAGAGGTCTTGCAGTAGGCCCAGTCGTTTTATTCATGAAGTTTGGATAAAGACGCACTGGTAGTTTGAGAAAGAAACCATCTGCTTAGAACTCTTTCTAGGAATATTAAGTTTGAATATTTCCCTAATTAATCCATGAATACTGAATTAATCCATAATAAAGGTCACCCGGTGACGTAGTGGTTAAAAGCTTCAAGCTGCCTCATCACAAGTCCAGGGTTCGATCCTGCGATTGGGCAAGGTCGACTCACCCTTTCATCCCTTCAGTGGTCGATAAAGAAAGGACCACGCATGCTTGACAACTAACTCTGCGGGTCCCGCGTCAGGTTGATTACCTGATCGAGACATATACTGTATGGACCCCAAGCCCACGGTCAAGAAAGCAGACATGAGCAGCCACGGCCTCGGTTCACATCGGACTGGTTGTGCCAGAGTTTTAATACAACTTTTGGTCTAAACAATAGTTTCAGATAAAATAATTATATTAAATAGAAAATGAATAATTGGATATTAAGTTTATTGTTTAATTATCTGTTGTTACTGTTCAGTTATTTAAAAAAAATGTAGATAATTCAAATTTTGGGCATACAATGTAACTTAAAGGTTTCTTCCAGGGTTCGTTTTTTTAATTTTTCGAAACAAATTAAAAGTGTATAGAAGCTGTATATACTCCTCATCCTAATGCAGCATTCTGGCTAATTTCATCAAATTAGCATCAGATTATATGAATTAAATTTTTACAGGAATAATATTATATTTGGTAAATCTAAAATGAGTATTTTTTTAGTCTATATTGAATACTGAAACTAAAATTCTATCTGATATATACTAAAATATTATTACCAGTTTATCATAATTGGTTGAATTTGCTAGTATTTACATTATGTACACTACTATATGTGAAACACTCTCGCCTTTGTTTGAATGACTGTAAATTCTAAAGTGGTCAGCTCTTAGCTAATTAGTTATCATATTTGCTAGCGTTGATTTGGTTACAAATGGAACAGAGACCAAGGTTTGTATTTTTTGTCGACGTGACTGTTTTCTAACCTGGTTTGAGGCACAGCCAAGTGCACTCAAAGTTGGGTCACTTTTCTTTCTACCTTCTTCTTCCGAAAGAAGACGGCAGTCGGGGAAATTTTCATCTGGCAAGAAGCAGATAAGACTTTTTATCAAGAGCCGACTGAGTTGGGCTGAGAACTGTCCTAATAATCGGGAGCTCAACATTATAAATAAGCCAACACTGTATTTTTTCTTAACATAAACAGTTCCGTTCTCACTACTCAATGTTCCGTCATTTCTCATCTTGGTCTATGCTTAGTCCTCGCGTTGCAAAAAATGGCAAGTACATCATTTGGCATTCATCGAAACCAACCAACCAACCGGTCAAGTTTTCCCAAGCCTATGATTTCATATCTCGCACAGATGAAATTAGAGATTGAACTGTTTATAACATTTAATTTAATTGGGATATCCTGAATAAAACAAAGAATTTAGTAAACAAGATGGCTTTAATCGCTTTCAGAACGCTCATAAAAGACTACAAACGAAACAGACACACGTGATACAGAATAGATTCTATTTCCCATACGAGAAAAGACTGCAAAGTTTATTCACGAAACAGCATTTTTTTTACAGCACACAAAAAGTGGTTGACATGCATCGGATTTTCCTACATTTGTAGTTCACAATCAGTATTTAATATGTGCTGAAGGTTTGCCTCATTCCCCAGGCAATTAATTGCCAAAGGGGTTGAAAAATAGCAATCGCGCTCATTAGTGATGCAAAACTTATTAGAATGGGTGTCTACTCATAAATTATTCATAAACGCTGTGCTGCATCCGTAAGTTTTAGAGTTTTTCCTCATCCGGCTTAAAAATACCGACACAAGTTCTGCGGTGTTCTAATTACTTGAATTAAAAAGAATATGTTGTGCGTCCTCTAATCCTAAAAAAATGAGCAATGGATCTCAAAACAATGTAAGAGAAAAATGGCTCACAGATAAATTTTTTTGGCTATTTGAAGTATAGCAACAGTTAGTGGTTTTTGAAGAGCTATACCATTACATTTTACTACATGAGTGCCCATGAAAACGGGACCAACATTTTAGCAGATACTTTCCCCACAGCGGAATTCGAACCTGATTATGGTCAGCATCCTACTGTTTTTGCTATCGTCTGACATCTTTTTCCCAATAGAAAAGTTACGCAAGCTTTCGATTGGGTATGCTTTAAGTAAAACTAAGCATGCTGGGAAAATTTCATAAAGAAAGATGTGAACAATGGAATCGCCCATTGAGACCTGGAAAGATATACCAGATAGTATAATCAACGTAATTCGAATAAATTCCTCATCTATTTCTTAACTGCTTTTCAGAGGAAAGGATATTTCAACAAAGTACTATCTTTACAAAAAAAAAATATTAAACTTGCAAAAAATTTAAATCTATCTATCTATCTATCTATCTATGTATACATCTATATATGTAATTTATACACCTATGTATTACCTATACGCACACATATATATATATATATATATATACTATAAATATCTATATCTATATATATATTTCTCCCTCTCTCTCTCTCTCTATATATATATATATGTATATATATATATAATAATATATTATATAATATATATATAATATATTATATATATATATATATATATATATATATATATATATATATATTATTATATATATATATATATATATATATATATAGTGTGTGTGTGTGTGTGTGTGTATGTGGAAAATTTATGTTTCTTCTAGTTTCTTTTTAGTATAATATTCATCTTATTAAGAAGCAATTGGATGTTTGAAGCGCATTGCCTTGCATGATTGCTATTACTGTAGCAATGAAAGTACACTTTCTCAGTTAATAATTTTTTTTAAAAATCTTATCAGAAACACCGAATCTCCATAGAGAAAACGATACGTTTAAGCATCATATAAATACTTCCTTCAAACCCGACGTGAACATAAATTGCTGCTGACAATTTTTAGCCAATTACTTTCTTTAAAAATTCAAACAAGATATTTCTTTAAAATTCAAACCATACGCTGAGTTTCTCCTTACGCCCGCTGAAGAAATCTAATTGATAGTTTCCTTTGAAGAGAATGGGTGTTGATTAAAATATATACGGGCTTCGACGGGTGTTTACCGAGGTAAATTAAATATTAAACTAAGGATGTTTATCTTATTTTGTATTCAAAAGAAAAATTCGCACGGTGTTAAAGTGAGTGTGAAAAGTTGTCTTGCACTTGTTCATGATATGGAATTTTTTTTCAAACAGTAGAGTATGATTTTCTTTTATTACAACTAGTATTTTACATACTTTTGAATTTAATTTTGGAAACAATTTGAATTGGAAATTATATTGCTTGTAAAGCACACTTTCGTTTATTTAACCCATCAACACATCACAAAATATGTCTTTTTTATCCCTTACTAATGAAGTGAAATCTAATTTCAGTTCATTAGCGAAATAAATTTAGTTTCATTTCAGTTCATTAGCGTAAAATTATTTATATAGATGTAAAATCCTCCCATAACCATTTTTTTGTCATTTTTTTGATAATTTCTTTAACAAATGCATTGGCTGACTTTTTTCCCTTTTACTGAAAAAAACTTGGTTCAATCTGTTTGAACTCGCGACTTAATTCTTACTTCAAAAAAGTTACTTAAGAACTTTATTAATTTTCCTTTACACAGTATCTTTTATTAGACTAATTTTTTATAACATCATATAATAAAATAAAATTTAATTTAAATGAAATTTTACATTAATATGAAAACAAGAAATGATGGTCACTAAATTTTACCATTAACCAACGTTCATTGTATTCATGAAATCTATAGATACCTTGTGGACCGTCAATAAAATAAATTTGACGTATTTTTACCTAAATAAACTCATGATTTTACCCAGTCTTTATATCACTGTAAATCTTTGCATATGCTTCGTTATATTAATTTGGAATAATTGAATCCCTCTTTCACGAAACGAATATCTGTCTCGCTACAGAGGCATGCCTCTGTGTGTGGACAAAAGTTGCTGCAGGAACTTTTGTGCACATACCGGTTTCCACTATAAAGTCTTGTTATAAATCCTTAATAGTTGTACAGGATAGAAATTTACTGAATGGGAGAGATTTACGAATTTTATTTATAGAATAGAACGCCATCGTAGAGAAATTAAGGTAAAGAAATGATCGATTTAATTGTACAAGTGAATGCACTCGTAAATATGTATATTAGAAGATTTGAGTGATTTGCACATCATATTTGAATCAAACGTTATGACAAAGTACGAATGGAGTGGGCATATCGTAAAAAATCTTTATCACTAAATTTAATATGAAACCAAATAGTTTAATTTTTCCCCATTATTCTTCTCACTGAAATGCAGTTTAGCTTTTTAGACCTTATTAATTCTGATGTATTTAAGAAATTATTTCTGGATCCTGCGATGTTATTTAACATAAAACAGACATGATCGTATCTGTTTCTATTATATGGCGAAGCCTATTCCAATAAGGGTTTTCCTATATGACACTCTTTGGAGACTGATATCTTGATCGCAGTTCACATAAATAAGATTTGAAATAGAGTATGTCATGTCTTCCATTGAATATTTATGTAAGATATAAATTTATATCCATACGATACAAAACCACTTAATTTTCTTAAGTCTGTAGGTATAAAAAGCCAGTAAAATCCCTTCTTTCTGACATTTTGATTAATTAACATGGGAGGATTGTAACAAAACATAGGAAAACTACATAAGAGAACTAAACTTCATGTTTTTATCCTGGATTTAGGGAAATTAAGCAGGTATTTTTTGACAATGTTTAGAATTTTTCGTTGCTTTCTTTAACAAGCTTTCAATAAATAATTTTTCAATCTGAAGTGTAATTAGACAGTTAATACTTTTATTTCACATCTGTGAATTAAATAAAAAAAATCTAGACAATCTCCTCTGCAAATTGTTTCTCAAAAATAACTGCAATTTCTCTCTTTTTTCAATTTAATAATACCCTTGGTTCCTGAATACCTGCACCTTATCTTTCTAATTGAGTTCTTGGAATAAGATGAATATTAATTAAAGTATGTATGAACTTCGATCTGAGTGTTTACTCAAGCAAATAAATTATTAACCTAATATTCTTTATCATATTGTTTAATTTCATAAGAAATGCATTGAAGATTTTATATGAAACAATTATATAATTTCAATTACGGTAAAAGGATTTGTCACAGAAGTCATGCACAAATTCAGTCTTAATATATCTGTCGTTCATAGTTTAAAATAGAGTTTAGATGAACTAGTACTTGTAAGAATCTTAAGAGCTTATAGATGGAATTAAGATAAGATCTATTTAAGGATTATTTCAAAATCTATTTATCTGTAGTAACATAAATGTTTCCAAGAAAATGTATAGCAAAGGAATTCATTAATGAACACAATCCTCTTAAAATTATTGTGTAAATAAGTTTTTGATATTGTTAATTCCAAACCCCTTACATAATTACTATGGAATGAAAAGGATCTCTTTTATCCCTTTTTGCTTCTCTGTTTACTTGTGAATATAATATTTTAACTTACGTTAATGCGTAGCAAGTTTACTTTGTAAAAGTGCTGTCGTGATCATTGGTTGTAGTGCAGAAAACAATAAGTTAAGCATAATTAAAATATAAACACACATAAAATAAGTATTTTAGAGCTTTATTCTAAGAAAGTTATATTTTCAGATATATCTTCTTTTTTCTAAAAGTTCCTTGCCTTTAACGATTCATACATTTAAATTTTGGAACTCAGTTCTGTATAGCGTTTTTCAACGCTTTCTCTTCACAACATACTAGCCTAAACTCATCCAGCGAATCGTCAGCATTTACATGAGTTATTAAACAAGCAGAAGCACTGTAATAATAGCTGCACGACTCAGATGTGCAAATAGTCAGAAAATGGCCCCTGTTTTCAGACATTTTAATTACCAGATACAACTTTAGAGGTGGGCCAACAAAGGTTAGATTTGGCAGAGCCGGTCCCATAGGTGAAGCTAATTGAAAAAGGTTTAGTCTCCATCGTAATGAAAAATAATTAATATCATCTTAAGAATGTTAGTTGTCATCACGAGGAAAAACTGAAACTACACATAATGAATTATCAGACAAATAATTCAAATGTGAGTAATTATAAAAAATGCATATTTTTATAAATAAAAATTTTGCGACTTAATCTATGTTTATGTAAATACATATTATGAATAGATGTAAAACTATTGCGTATATATTAGAATATTATTTAAAAAAAGATATATTATAAATATCATTATCCTGACACAGATTCCCTCTTGTAGAGAATATTTAAGAAATATCCTTTGCAAGAGATTTTTTATATGCTTTGCAGAGGAAGTCCTCTGCAAAGCATATGTATATATATATATATATATATATATTATATATATATATATATATATTATATATATATATATATATATTATATATATAAATATATATATACATATATGTATATATTATGTATATATATATATATATATATATATATGTGTGTGTGTGTGTGTGTGTGTGTGTGTGTTGTTTGTTTGTTTGTGTGTGTATCTAGGACTCATCACACATCTAGCTCAATAAACCCACACAATGGGTTTATAAATCTGTAAAGGCAGAAAAATATACCCGTTCCCGGAAGTGGGTACTAGGACCCATTTGTTATTGTGGGTTGAACTACTCACTCTAAGAGAGTTCCCGTATGCAGTAGATTTCAACCCTTGAAGTGAGTTCCACAACCAAGTTTTTTTATTTTGTACATAAAGCGGGTTCTTTGTTAAGAAATGATGCATGGAAATCTTTTCAGATTATAGTTATTGCTGTTGGTGAAGGCATTTCGTCTTTTAACTATTTATAGTTCAATATAATGTCAGGAACTCTGTAATAAGGATAGATAAATGTAATTTTAGCTTGTCATCACAGAAAATGTTTGACAATATTTAGCGGAAAAATGAAAATGTAACTTTGTAATTGTTGTTGTAGACGTAAAATGTTTATACTTACTGATGAATGGTCATCTGTAGAAATTGTAAAGAATCAATACACTGTTCTAGAGTGTAATGCTTTAAAGCCTCAAAAATTGTATAACAAGATTAAAATTTTAAAACTCTCAAAAATGTAATCAATAAAATTGTGAAGAAGTGGCATGACACTAAAAATTTTAAAATAGAAATGTTGAATACTTGAATAAAACCTTTTATAAATAAAACTTCTCATTTGAATTTCCGAGGAAAGTAAGCTGAAACTTCAAATTTAAAAAAAGTTAAGGTAATAAATCAAGATAGAAGCACGATTATAGTATTAAATCAGCAACTTCAAAGTCAGTTCGAAACGTATTTAAAAAATAATTTCATTATTAAAAAGGAAAACAAGTCTCTTTGAAATTAGAGACAGAAAAATAAATTTTCCGATTAATTTTAAAGGTTCAGCAAAAAATAATAAAGGAAAGTTAAGTTTTATTCAAAATAAGCCAGTAATTTATGGAGTTCCAACGAAATGCTTAAAATTCAAAATAATGTAAGATAATTAATCAGTGGAATAATAGCGAGACATTTTGAAAAAAAAAAGAGGAAGGAAAGAAATTCTTATTTCATGATCGACGGGAGTCTGGTTTTTATGTTTAAAGCAAATTCCCGGTCTGCTCTCTTCAATATGTTCTCCCCCTGTGATATTTTTAACTGACTATCTAAGTACTGATTAATAACTCAACCGCAGGAAATACGAGAGATTCTGAAAATTTCTACTCGCAATAAGGAAGTTTAAGACCACGTGGAAGACAGTTTATTAGAAACACAAAATCGACACATATTCATGAAAGTTTGCAACTGTTTAATAAAGATGAAGATCAAAAATACAAATAAAGCTTGCTTTGTAAAATAAAATGTTGTTTTTCTTCCCAATGCAACCTGGCCGGAAGTACCAGACCAGGTCTATAGGTTAGGATAGAACCTTAATAAATTGATACTTGCATGTGTGGGATAAGCAAGGAAACATAGAGAATTGCCCGTTATCATACTTTTATTAGACAAAACTAAAAATTCTTTTAAAGTAAAATTAATAATAAATTAAGGTTTACATTCATGTGATCAACCAATACATGACGAATCCTTAAGCAGAGTCAAAATATTCAGTCAAAGCAAATATTTCTAAAGTTCTTTCGGGAGGCACTTACGACTGTTGAAGAAACAGCGATGAAGGCTTCCGTTGACAGGTACCCACGGCAGGTCAGACCCGGCATCATCATGTCAGACTACAGAAACCTTCGCAAGTCTCCGCGACAGCGCAATCGGCTCTTCGGGGTCAGAGTTTGGGGATCAGGAAGTGAATCTGTCGACCTTTTTCTGTTTTCCTTTTTTGGAGGGGCTGGTGTATCTGTCGACCTTTTTCTTTTTTCCTTTTTTGGAGGAGCTGGTGTCTGTTTCCGGGGGCCATTTTGTCCCGCCCATTTCTCTGTTATTGGACATCTGCGCTTATCTTAATAGTTCTTGCGACAATTGGTAACTTATTTCACTGCTCATGTTCACAGTATACCAAGTGCCTCCCCACCATAATTTTTGCTTGTGATACCACTTTGACAATTATTTGAAAGTTTTATTGTGGGCCATAAAATAACTTGAACTTAACATCACCATCTATCTTAACCTTTAGAGTTTTAATCATATTTTCATCGCTATCATAGTGTTCCTGAAGTCTTTTTAAATTTTTTTTTGCCCTTGGAGTGGTTATAAAAGTTTTATTATTGACAGTCTCTCGACCACACACCGAGGTTTCTACTTCTTCAAATTATATCATCCAGCGCTTCTACAAGGTCCATATAGGCTTCGGGCGAAGTAGTACGGCTCTGATTTATAACAACACTACAAGGGTCGGAGTCCGTCATGGCTAGGTGCCACCACACTTTTGACCGATCACCAGCAGGAGTGACATCTGGCGGGATCATACCGTCCCGACCCACCGACCATATAGACCGACTTTCCGGTCTACGGATTTAACATGCCCATCTCCGTCCTAAACACAAAAGTATTTAACGGCGCTTGTAGGGATTCAATCCAAGCTCCCTCAGTACCGAAAGCCGGCGTGCTACTGATCTGTGCTACACCTGGCCACATCTGGCCTAAAATAAAATGTATCAAATTCAAGAATAAATACTATAAATAAATATTCGGAAAGTTTTTAACAAAAACTTTATTTGAAATCAAATCGATCTGGGATGACGCTTATTTTATTGCTAACTCTTGTATTTCATCTTTTGCGTCATCGATATACTGCTTAAATTAAAATAATTTGCGTCGCTTGCATAGTATGTACAAAAAAGGATAATAAAAAGTATATCCGAGTAAATCAGGTCATTCGCCTTACGTTTATCCATTCATAGGCGTACTCCAAAGTGGAAAAAATGAAATCCTTTATTTTGTTAATTGAGTTAGCTATGTAATTTCATGCAACCATATAGTTTTCTACAAGTCCGTAACTAAATATAGCTAAAGTTAAACTAATTAATTCTGTTCAGTACCAAAATATACTTTCACGATATTTCCAATTAGATTGAAGTGAAAAAAATCCTCACTCACTTACATGTGCTTAATCTGGAGGAAATCTGAGAATTTTTCATCGTTTCACAGTTGTATGGAATACGCTTTTATATGTATTATTACTTTTGCAGCTGAAGACGAAATTTGAATTCCTTTTTTTTCACGAAATGTCAAACAGTCGTTTATGAATTACACGTGTACGATTCAAAATATGAAATGAAACATTCTAGAAGAAAACGGGCCGAGTTATTTAGGTTCAAATCATGAATATTAGAGGAAAAAAGTAATAATGCCTGCCGAGAAAAAGTAATTTTTAAAACTATGTCTTTCCAATTTAATTTTTAGCGTAAAAAACATGATATCTGTTAAGATTTCACAAAATAAATATATACAGGCATTCAGTAAAGCTGTTCGAAAGACAAGTTAATTTTATTAGATTTCTTTTCGAAAGTATGTTGAAAAGCTGTATAAGATTATATATTAAAATCTGAAAACTGTTTTTTTTATCTTTAAGTTTTTATTTCTTATTCTTTTAGACTAGAGCAAAAAAAAAGTTTGTACTGTATTGACTTTTTAAAAAAAGTGTTTGAAGAAATAGTTGAAATTAAAAATGTAGTACTTATCTAACGCATATGGAGTCATTTACAGCATACATTTTCTAGAGCTCCGTATTGCGAGGCAGGAATTTTAAAACTTCATTAAATTAGCGTTAAAAGCATAAATTTTAGACACGTAATATTCTAAAGGACAGAATGGTGATTTAGTTATGCAAATTTAAGGGGAAAAAGCTTATTGTATTAAATAAGAAAATGTAGCATGTAATTCACGGTACTTCTTAAAATGTTGAACACGATAAATTTTTGAAAAAATAAAAATTTATTCCCTTTTTAGAAATAAGGAGTTTGGATTTTATTACATATATATATATATACTATATACAATCATGGACAAAAAAATTAGCGCACCAAGAAGGAGTCGTCAAAATGAAACGAAATTTTACATACGTAATGATTCCTTTGATAGTAAATGATAAGAAATCTAAGAAAAAGGATAATTTACTTCAGAGAAAAGGCAAAAGAACGAAGGAGTTAATATTACGTTGGACCCCCTCTAGCGCGAATGCACGATGCGATACGATCGGGCATTGAGTCATACAAGCTCTGTATGATGTCTTGAGACATTTCGTTCCATATTTGCTGTAACCTTGCCTCTAGTTCGTTCAAACTCGTGGGATGCCCAACTCGTCGTCCCAAATGATCCCAGATATGCTCGATTGGAGACAAATCTGGGGATCGGGCAGGCCAAGGAAGGGTAGTAACAGTGCGGAGACAGTCTTGTGACACCCTTGCCGTATGAGGCCGGCATTGTCTTGTTGAAAAATGGCTCCTGGGAGCCGTTGCATGAGTGGCAACACATGTGGTTGCAGGATTTATGAACATACCGCTAGGCTGTCATGGTGCCACGGAACAATACTAGGGATGACCGTGTATTGTAGGCAATGGCACCCCATACCATCACACCAGCTGTGGGAGCGATGTGTCGATGTACAGCAAAGGTAGGATTGAAGCGTTCACCACGGGCTCTCCACATACTAACACGATTGTCATCACTGCCGAGATTGAATCTGGATTCGACGCTAAAGACGACCTGGTTCCATTCCGCTGCAGTCCAGTTTCCTCGTGCGCGGCAAAACTCCAAACGGAGACGTCGATGGGTGGGCGTCAAGGGCAGCACACGTAATGGGCGCCGCGATACCAACTGTCCTTCAGCCAGGCGCCTTCGTATGATTCGAGAAGACACAGAGGCCCCTAGTGAAGGTGCTATCTGTGCCTGGATGGCGGCCGATGAAGCAGTTGGCTGTATGTGTGCATTTCTTACGATGTGGCGGTCTTCTCGACGACTGGTCTGTCGAGGGCGTCCTGAGCCTGGTCTTCATGTACATGACATCTCTCGGGTCCACTGGTCCCAACATCTCCTCACAACACCATCAGAGCGGCCTAATTGACGAGCTACTCGCCTAGCTGTCCACCCAGCTTCCATCATCCCGACGATTCTCTCCCTCTCAAACTGCGACAACTGCTTATATTGTCTTCGAACACGGCGTAATGGCATGCCTATCTCAGCTCTTCTTTGTAAATGATTCAGCACACTCAAACAAGCTTTGGTTACCTGTTTTATACTCCACAGAGTACGATGTTCAACGCCCTCTACCGACTATACGTAATGCGCAATCACGCTGCATTTCTAATCATTTGCATATCTCCCCGACATGTACCTTCATTGCAAGTTTCGTTACGATCCCGCAATTATTTCTTGGTGCGCTAATTTTTTTGTCCATGAGTGTATATATATATTACATACATACATACATACATATATATATATATATATATTATATATATATATATATATTATATATATATATATATATATATATATATACTCGTACAGTAATAAATTCAGGGACTTTATTTACTAGAACAACGAATACAGTTAGAAAGTCTTCTGAACACAATCACCTTCAAAATAATGGCCTTCCGCAACTATACACTTCTGCCAGCGTTGATACAGCTTCTGTAATTAGTCCTGGAAACCGTTGCGTGAGAGGTGTCGTAAAGCGGTTGTCGCTGTTGCCATCACTTCTTCGGCATTTGCAAACCGTTTGCCCTTGATGCGATCTTTCAGTTTCGGGAACAGGTAGAAATCGTAAGGAGCGAGGTCTGGGGAATACGGGGAAGTGTCAGAACTGTGGTGCCGTGTTTAGCAAGGGCTTGTTGCACCATCAGGGATCGGTGCGCCGGGACATTGTCATGTAACAACATCCACATGTTGGATTTCCAAACGTGTGGACGTTTACCACGGATTGCCTCCCGGAGAGACGAAGAACCTGCACATACCATTTGTTGACGATGTTACCTTGTGTTTGGCGCAGCTTATCCTTTCTGGACCTTGCGCCAATAAACTTCAACTAACCAAAGAACTACTGCTCCTACCCGTTGGATGTTCGCCTCCGTTTGTGGGGTCACTTGCCACCACTTCGCGGATCATCTGCAACAGCGTCTCCCATTTTTAAACAAGCTGTACCATTTGAAAACTTTCGATCTGCCATAGATTCGTCTCGATACGCTTTTTGAAGTAAGTAACGTTTCTGCAGTGGTTTTTCCTAATTTGTAGCAGAATTTAATGTTGAACGTTGCTCCAAAAAGGACATTTTGCTACATCTACATCATAGGCTGACAGTCTGCAGCAAAATGGTGAGCTGCGCTCCTTAGCAGTTGTGCAAAGCGTCATGGTGATGTCTCACGGCGTACGCAGATTAACCAGGACTGCAAACCACATCGTTGTATTTTCGGTTCCCCCACCACTAGGGGATCCGGGGGACTCCGGGCAATGAGGGGTGAGGGTAGTCCCCCTTAGTTACTATACTAGTGGGAATATAGAGTATAGTATGATATATATGAGTATATATATATATATATATATATTAGATATATATAGATTATATAATATGTATATGATATAGATGATATATATGATATAGATTAGATATATATATCATAGGATATAGGTATATATTATATACTATATATATATCTAGATAATATATGTAAATGGGGGGGTAGTATATTATATATATTAATGTATTCATATATATATATATATATAGTATATAGTATAGTATTATATATAGTATAATATATATATATTATCAAGTAATCTAAATATTTGACCTAAATAATTTTTGTCCAATGATTTTCAAATGGGTTCTGTGGATAGGATAGTTTAATGATTACTCATGTCAAAAAGAGGTTTAAATATTTCCAACTCAACTTGAGCATGGAAGAATGACATGACATGGGGGAAGAATATCAAGATTTCCCATTTAAAATTAGATGGGATTCCTAACTGAACTTTCTCTTTACCATGTAACAGCAATATAATTGGTAATCTCCCCTCAATTCATTGACCTCTGATAGCTGCTTCCCAACAACATGATAACTAGGTGCAACTAAGTTCAATTTTGTTTACTGAGGAAAGTCTGATGAGGTAAGACCACAATTCAGAGCGTAAGTTTTCAACATTCTTCACTAAGGCTTTATATTCAAGCTAATAGTTGCTATTCTTTCGTGTTAGCTAATCTCTTTTGCGTTGAATGTCTAATTTGGCTGAAAGTAGTAAATTTTGACTTGAGACATTGCTGCCAACTTCTATGTATACTTCAGTGTGGTTGCGTTGGAAATCCTAATTAACGTTTTAAAATTTGAGTTTATAGTGTGGGACTTTGTAAGGATACAGCTTAGTATCACACTTATGAGTATACTACTGAGATAATTTTGCTGGTTCACTAAAACACTAAAATATACCAAAACCCCCCAAACAAAGGAACACAAAAGGTAATATTCACTTATTTGCCGACGTTCGATTGAACTATTTGGTAAATTTCCCTTGACGCTATTTATTTACTTATTCCTAGCTTTGTTTTCTATGTTAAGTCTTCTGTGTACTAACCCTAACGGATTTGCTCATCTCAATGTCAACCTCTGGGGAAAATTTGTCTACTATTTAAAGCTATGTAAATGCTGATAATCAAATAAAAATGATATTTTCGGATTGAACTGAGCATTTTTGCACCTTGCAACAGGATTCATTTTGTAAATTTCGTCCACCAAGAGGAATTTATGAGCGTTAAAACACACTATACCAGATTTTTTCCAAGAATAATTTAACTTTTAAAATACTATTTGCAATTTTTTTTTAAAAACGAAAAATGTGTCAAGGTGTAAAATTTCTTTCCTTCATTACGGAGCTCAATTTTTTAAAACGAAATCTTTAAATCCAAGTCAAATATCCTTGGATAAATTTTCTAGGTCATAGGTAAATCATAGGTAAACATTGAGATGAGCGAATCCAATAAGGTTAGTACACAGCAGTCATAATGGCAAAAGCTTAAAGTAATTTAGAGTATAAGTAAATATTATTTAATACTGAGACCGTTAATTAACTCATCTTCTATGGCACAATTCCTAGAACACGAAAAAATGTATAAAATAAAATCTGATAAATTTGATAAATATTGACCCTTTCCCGCAACAGTGTAGCCCAATAACAAGATTAAATCACTTTCCTAGTTATTTACAGGAGAATAACTAAGCATCGGTGAGTGTAATGAAAAGAGAAAAGCAACGAAAATTTAGCTATCCGATGGCACATCTTTCTTTACTGTGGACGGAATAATAGCTACACTTGTGAAACATATAGGCTGTCATAAATTTCACATAAGTATTACCGAAGGCTTTCGCATCCATAAAAGCCTAATTGCTAGAAAGAACGTTTGCTTAGTTGTGACCGGAAAGTAACAGAGTCTGACAATATAAAACCTGAAACGAGGTGCATGTAAAATGATAAGCTAGAGACAACTATTATTACAGAATATAAGCATTACTATCTATATTAAGCCCCTTATCTTCAGGAAAAATTATTATTAAATCCCCTACAGAAATATTAATAAATAAATAATTGTCCCCTATGTACCACTAAATAAAATACTTTATCCCCTATAGCAATATTAATAAATAAATAAATAAAGTACGTGCATAATAACAACCTATATCACAGTAGGTTTTTAACTACAGAATTTACAGCACAAGTCTGCAGAAATTACAACCTTTTTTTAGACAATGCACTACTTTATTTCTACACAATATGGTATCATAAATATTCTGCTTCTTTGTCAATTTATTTAATGCAGGAATTCATTTGCACAGTACGGCTCAAAAATCCCTGTATGGAACTAAACATGGTGTGTAACATCGAGTTTATCATTTATGTCCTTCCACCCGATTTCTATCGAATTCCTAGCGTGTTTCGCTCATGCTGCAGTCGCGTCGAGATTATGGCTCGAACTGGAATGAAAATAATTAGTTTTTCGTGAAGAGGGGATTGTGATGAAAATATACATATTTTAAACGCGATTTATGAGCTGAATCGGCATTTAATCTGAACATGTCGCGCATTTCCAAATTCCTTTATTCGGGCTCTAAGGTCTGCATTTGCAGTTGGAACTTCCTTTCTAAAATTAATAAGTTTTAACTTAAATATGCCTCGCATAATATCTGTTATGATACATTTCTATGCATATGCGTTAACCATTATTCTATTTGTATAGGTATGTTAAAAAACAGCAAAAACTAGTGAAAAACAGATGTCAAACAAAATTGCTCATAAAAATATAGTATGACCAGTAATAAAGCACATAATTTGAATGTCAAGAAAACTAAATTATAAACTTCTTCGGGTGTAAAAAAGAAACAATTCACTTCTATCAATTAACACAAGGCACACAGATCTTCTGATCATCAATGCTAATTAATGTATATAGCAAATTGGAAAACTCGGATGATATTAAAGTACCCTTTTAAATGTAGTTTAACATGTCTAAGCAATACCAACCAATAATTAAACTAATGAAAAAATTCATTTATATTGCCAGTTTTGTTTCGTAAAAAAGCCTGTTATACATCTTTCTTTATATATGACGCTGACATTTTTCAATGTTGCAGATTTGTACCATCAGCAACGATTTACGATATAGTCAATAAGCATGTCATTTAGAGGTATATTGTACTAGCCATGACAAATTATGTCTATGACAAATTATTTGTCTATGAGCAAATTATCTGTAAATTGCCCAAATAAAATCCAATGAAAATGCAAATTGCTAAAGAAGTTCACCGAAGAAGACTTCTGTATTTTCTTTCATTCACGACGCTAATACTTTGTAAAAATTTTCAAGTTAGCTCCAAATACAAGTATAGCTGAATAAAGTATGCCAAAAATGGAAAATATTTTTAATTTTTAATTGGAGAAAGGATGTAAAATGAAAATTGGAATACACCCGCTCATGATTTAGTTCTATTTATTGTATTTCTTGAGGAAAGTTACACGTGGTTAGAGACCCACATTTTCGTTATATGGATTGTAAGGATATAATATCTGACATCATCATCCGGATCGGATGATCAGAATCATCCACTCTTCAGAATTCATCCTTTTCTATTAGCAACACAGAACGCTCGGAACTCAGTTGATGACTTTGATTATGAAGATTCAACAACTGATATCCTAATCGCATATGTGGACCCTAATCAACATATAACGAGTTCGTATAATAACTAAAAGACAAACCGTTAATAATACAGTTATTTCTTTAGTTATAAAACCAATAAATACCCCTATTGGAATACCTATTTATATAAGTAAGTTTTGCTAAAATGTAGCTTTCTTTAAAATACTATCTTCAGTTTAACACAGGGTTATCAGTAAAGGTTTTTCGCAATTGCAACGTTAAATAAAGAAGGTATATATAGAATTCATGTATTTATTTTTCCGCCAAAGGATACAGAAAAGGAATCAAGTTTTGACTTAACTAGTAGGTTTCGATATGAGCACCCCTCGTTGCTCGGCATACATCCAGGTGATAGTCGATCTCCATCCAGGTACGCTAGATCGTAGCAGGAGTCCCAATCGCTATTGCAGTGATTATGTCGATAAATGCGTAAGTCCCAGATCTTCTCCAGCAAAACACAATGTTTGTCAGGTACCCAATAGAAAAAGTCTAGAGGGGTCAATCGGGTTTTCGTAGTGACTAAATGATTGGACCGTCCCTTCCTATCCACCGTCAGAACTCATGTAGGAGGGAGCACGACGTCACAGCATCGGCGAATGCCCACAGAGCAGTCACGGTTACCGTGAAGAGGAAAAATAAAACTATCGGAGAGAATATTTCATCTTATGTGTTAAGGGGATTTGCAAAGTAATATTAAATTAAATGATTATAGATAGAAATTTATGATCCAACTATTATCATCACTTAATTTCGATCATCAACCTTAATTACTAATTAGCATCAACTCATATTCAGTTCAAAATATATTCTTAATCAATAATTAGTATTTCATCATATTCAATTCACCACATTATACTAAATAACTCGTTTTACGAATTATTGCTTATTAAACCCGCTAACTTCCACCATGAGATTAATTCACTACCGCGCTCTATGTTATTTAGTTATTGATTGTTACGCTAATCAGAAGCAATGATTTCAGACATAGAAAGTAAAAGGGACAGTACCTCCACTGCTGATCGCTGACTAGTACTCGGTGTGGATACATGGCATGGCTTCTCAATACTGGACATCTGGGCAGCGGGCGCTTGCTTCTACTTAAACTGTTGTCACTGACGTTTCGGGCTTTTCGCTTGGTATCCGGTCATCCGATGATTTTGTCGCCGGGAACTGGATGTGAGGCTCATCAGGGATTTCTCATCTTAGTTGCGGGCGGGCTCGCTGATCAATTGTAGCTCATAGCGATTATAACTCAGCATCGGCCAATTACTTATGGAAACTCTTCTTGCTACTAACTGCAACTCTTTGGCTAAATCAACTCTCAGAGTACCCTCTTCTGTCACTTTCTTCATATTCGTTTCATTATAATTTGTTAGCCACGCCTCGTCCATTTCATTCGTCATATACTTTTATTACCGCTGCTATTGGTTGGGGGGACGTTCCCTCCATCTTTCTCGCTAACCAATCTCAGCGTGGGCATTCTATAATTCCTTACTGCCAATCTTTCCTTACTTCTCCCCCGATGCGCTACCCCTTTTCTTCTTTTCAGGTACTCTTTTATTACCCTCAAAAATTTTGGCTCAGATACTTGTTACACCTTATTTCTTCTTCTATACTATTCCTTTTTATTTGCCTCTTACTTTTTTTTACATTCTAATCCTATTTCCATCTACACTGCTGGCCACTGTAAATTGCAACACCCTGAAGGCAACATGCAAATAACATGAATTACAACATGCATTAGCGGAGGTGAGATATGCAATGATAAGAATTTCAGCGCAGACGCACATCACGCGCGCCGTGGCGCCACTTCAAAGAGCTATTTAAGGCTTGGAGTTTTTGACGATTTCAGTTCGGCAATTGCGTTTTTTCTTGTGGTTTTTCAAAAAAAAGATCAATTATGGCCTCGTCGAAAACAGCGATCATCTTTTGATCAAGTATCCGAGTTCGACAGAGGACAGGATAGTGGCCTACCGAGATTGCGGATTATCTTTCGAGGAAATCGGTAGTCGTGTTAGACGAAACCAAACAACTGTAATGCGGATATGTGATCGTTGGATGCAGGAGAGTACGACGGACCGGCGTGTTCGATCGCATCCACCTCAGCGCACCACTTCACGTGATGAGAGGCAAATTGTGCGCATGGCAGTGACTTATCGCTCAGTCACACCACGAACCAGAGCAGCAGCACATGCAGTCTGTAACGCATCATCCAGTGTCTGCGCGTACCATTCGACTCCGTTTACAGCGAGAGTGGTCTGCCAGCAAGAGCGTTCATTGCTTGTCAACCTTTGACGCAGAACCACAGACGTCTCCGCCGCCAATGGTGCGATGACAGAAGGATGTGGATGGCAGAATGGAATGAAATTGTCTTTACTGACGAGTCACGCTTCTGTCTGCAACACCACGATGGTCGCATTCGAGTCTGGAGACACCGTGAAGAGAGGGATGCTGAACAGCTGCGTTAGGCACCGCCACACTGGTCCTGCACCAGGTATTATGGTATGGGGCGGTATTAGATATCACTCTCGCACACCTCTAGTACGCATTGCCGGTACTTTAAACAGCCAGCGCTACATCTCCGAGATGTTGGAGCCAGTTGTCCTTCCTTACCTTCAGGGCTTGCTCACAGACATATTTCAACAGGATAATGCGCGACCACACGTGGCACGCATTGTCCAACGGTTCTTCGTCAATCGCCAGATTGAATTGCTTCCCTGACCGCCTCGCTCTCCGGATCTTTCGCCGATAGAAAACAGTGGTCCATGGTTGCTCTACAATTGACCCAGATTCCATCCCCAGATGCCACAGCAGATCAACTTTGGCAATGTGTGGAAGCTGCTCGGTCTGCTGTACCCCAAGAACTCATCCAAAGTCTCTTTGAATCAATGCGAGGCGTGTGGCAGCGGTGATCTCCAACAATGGCGGCTAACTGTGGCTACTGATTTTGGCAGGAACCACACTTCACAGAAGTCTATAAATTTATCATTTGATACTTGTTCAAACATGTTATCTACAAAATAAATTTTGTTGTGATATCTCTTGCCTTTCTTGGTGTTTGCAATTTGGGTGCCAGCAGTGTATTTTTTATCTCTTCCTTACTGCCTTGGTAGCCTGTTATTTCTTCTCATTTCCAACGATATCAGTGTTTATTGTTTAAAATTGCTATCCACTATTCTTTACTACCATATCTTTCAATTAACTTGCCTTCTGCATCTGTTTCTTTTTGCTCTTTCACAATGTCGCAAAACTCTGCGACATGCTGCTAGGCAAAATCCTATCGATCGATTGTTGTTCCCGTTGTGCAGAACTGAAATCACGAAAACTTTTTTTCCCCAATGCGGAGGCACTTGTCGTCAAACATTCGCCTATACTACGCTGCAGTTTTACTGTTCATTTTATTGCGGGGGCACCATTGGCGGACAGCCTTACTCTCTATGAAGGGACGCCACGAACCGGTGGCATTTTCGTAGCGCGACGCTAGGATTCCGATCCGAGCACCCTCAGCACCGAAAACCAACGCGCCTGTACCCATTGGTTGCCACAAGCCCCGTCAAGGAAACCTTTTTCAATGATCCTGTATTTAACTAATATAGCCCTGTATTTCCCCTATTCGGTTCTTTCTGATAAACACTTGTCCATGATGAAATATATTGTATTAATAATATTTTATTTAACATTCAGGTAAGTATATCATTTATTACAAAAATCTCATTCACATATTAATTTCATATCTTATTTCATATATAAAAATATTTTTTTTTTCAGCTTTATACTAGAACAAACGGACGACTCATCTTCAGGATTATTGGTTCATTTGTACATATATGTAAGCGTACCATATTGTTTTTGATTAGCTTTATTACTTTGAAGAGGTATTTCACTTTCAGACATATTGAGACTTTTAGAATGTAATAAGACACATGTAACCCCTCCCTCCAAGATTCCTAGATAATTAAAGTGTTTCTTAAACTTTCAATTGATATGGTGGAATGCGACAAATGATAAAAGTATATTATGACGTCGTCTGAATGGTAAAAGTTGGAATATATTGCAAAGCCTTTTGGTAAAATAAATGGGATATTTGTTCAAATAAACAATACTTTCCCCGAACATAAGGCGAGCGTAAAATTAATAAAATTGTGAATGAACACAATTAACGTACAAACGTAAAAACCCTTGAAGATCAGAAAGTTGCTATGATAATCAACCTAAGTGACATCTTAATTGTCATTGCATTAAGTGTGTAAACATAGTCCTTGAAAATGTCATTCAAAAAACCAATTATGTTATGCAACGAATTGGAAATAGCAGCACCTGATTCTTGTGCGAAAAAACTAATTGAAAAATACAGCAAGTTAGCACTTTTTCATTTCGCATCACGAAGCTGGTAACTAATTACAGTAGAGTTTTTTTTTCGGTCGGGAATTTCAATTGCCACCTAGACCGGAGTAATAGAATAATAGCAATGAAGCAAAAGCTGCAAGGCTAAAATTAATTATCTGGCCTGATCTTTAATTAGACGGAGCTACTGCTTCGGCATGAAGTGAATGTTCTTTTTTGGATAACTTCCCCCCCCCCCTCATCATTTTTTGTACACCTATTCATATTTATGTCTTTGAAGTGTATTCAATTGTACTCTTTGGATTTTAAAGTAATGCGAGAAGAATAAAAACATAAGAAACTAAAAATATAATTTAATAAAAAGTACAGATGCTTATCATTCAGCTTGTGAGGTATGACAATGAAAGCTGATAATTTCCTCGGAACGGTGGGTTTAACTATTTTTAATTGAAACTGCAACAGGAATAATAAACTAACAGATATGAAAGGGAAAACTACAAGGTTAAAATTAATTACCTTGTCTGATCTTATTAATATAGATGGTGTGGTTTGGCTCAGAGCCTACGGTCAACATTTTGCTACACGAGGGCTAATTAGACCCAGACCTACAGTTTAAAGCCGATTCCGAACGGCTACAAACATCCATGCACACAATGGGACTCGAACCCATAGCATCTGAACCGAATGCTAGCAATCTAGCCATTCGGTCATCCCCTAGCTATTAACATAGATCTATCTACTGGTTTTGATTTCACGAGGATAGTTTGTTTTCTTTTTAAAATTGTTTACTTTCGAGCACTAGGGTTCTGCAGTTATGCCAGAACCCGTGTAGACCGATCGCATATAATTCTATAAGGCTATTTATCCTGAAGAAATTGAAAGACCCATTTTATCAAGAATTAATTGACAGAAATGCTTATCAATTTTGGGTCGTTAATAGTGCTCCAGATTTTCCAAGGAAGGATTTGGTAGCCATGATCCGGATTTTAACCTGGTCATACTGTTTGGCTAAACACCTGAGCCGGTTGAAAATTCTAGAGTCCTTTCTGCCCTAGTTGTTTTAGGTCACAAATTATGGGCATTTCCCACCTCCAGATTTGTGAGGTAACTGTCGGCTCGAGATCTCTGCCGCTGATATTCTGAGGCAAGATCATTGAGCAATTGATACGTCCCTGTTTCCTTCTCCGTTTTACTTTCTTTTACTTGTTGTTGTTGTCTGTTGTACCCTTTTTATTGTTGTTTTTATTTATTGCTTGCTATTGGAAAAAATACTTTCGAGCTTTTCTGTGCATATTTATATTAATGTATTTGGAGTGCATTCAGGTGAACCAGTCTTATCCATATAATGTATAACATTGTTTGATTTACATTAAATAAAAATGAAAAACAGCCTGTTATTAAGCTCGGGAGGAATGGCATTGAAAGTTGAGAATACCTCAAAATCCGGGATAGTTTAATTTGAAGTAAGCCTACAAAAATAATTTGCTCATTCCCATCACTGAAGTAAATAAGTATTTAAATTGTCCTTTGTTTTGAGTTTGAACACTTTCCTCATCTTTTATGCCCTAATTTGTAATAAGAAATGAAACAAATGCATTGTGTATCTAGATATCTTTTAAGCACTGCTATTAATTATTACTTAGAATTTCGCCCACGTTTTAAACACATCTCGATTCCCTAAAGAATTTGTGTTTCAGTTCGAAAGAAATAATTTTGGTTCTCAAAGGAGAGTAAGATTAAAAATATACATATTAAAATGCAATTTTTGTAACGGGAATGAGATTATTAGCATTATATTTTCGTTTTAAAAATTTCAGTACAGCCATGTTTTCAGTTTCAGTGTGGCAGTAGAAATGTTTAAAATATGCTGATAAATGAGTAAAAGAATTACTTGAGTCCTTCTACGAGTGCTTTTAAAGAATTTGCACAGTTGCTATAAGAATTTTTCTTTTGTCTTTTTAAAAAAAAATTGAGTACAAGGGCATTGGCCTTTATCCTTCTAAAACGGTGCATTATTCTGTGAGAATTATTATTGAATGAAAAAGAATTATTTTTAAATAATAGTAAAATAAACTCATAGCCATAAGCGTGACTCCTGTTTGTTACAATGGGGGGGGGTAGAAAGGGTGAATATAAAATGTCCAAAACGACCGAGAACAATGTCGAATCCTTAGTTTTCGGGGTCGCTGAGATGAATAGGGACACTCTCGATGTCGTTTAAGTGAGAGTTCAGCCCCCTCAGCATTGGGGTAGAGGCAGGGGGAAGAAAGGATGAATATAAAATGTCCAAAACGACCGAGAGTAGTGTCGAATGCATAGTTTCGAGTCACTGAGGGGAATATAGGGAATTAAAAATGTTGTTTGAGTTCAATTATAAGGTTTTGTTCAAAAGTTTTGAGTTCAATTAATAATAGAGTGAATTTATAATTTAACTTTATCATTTATATACTGTATTTACTTTTAAATACCTGTTGATTAAATTACTGAAATTTTACACTATATGTAGAATCCATTCCTTTTCTTGTGTAATAAAAAAATTGAGATAATAAATACCCGGGCAACGCCGGGCAAACAGCTAGCAAAACAGCTAGGCAAACAGCTAGTGCTACATAAAATGTACTAAATTGAGCCAATACCCTTCGCTCAATAGACACACAATAAGTGTAACTCATATAGTCAAAGTATGCACGCTTTTTCCTTACAAAAATTCACTGAAGGTACTAATAACCATTCTTTCTGACAAAGACAGTAAATTGTACGAGTATAAAAAATTGTTCCTCATGCAATGTGTTAAGAATAATGCATTTCATGATGATATCTTAATATTATTCAAACTTATACAGTGTTTTCTTTCATGAATCGCAATATAATCTTCAAGATTGTTATATCATATATTTGTATCTGATATTATGGCTCGTCAAAGCAAGATCAATGAAGGTATAAGTCAACAAATGTAGGACCTAACTCTTTTAGGGTTTGAGTCATTTTTTGTGTATGCCATTCTTTCGGCTGGAAATAGCATAGTAATCTCCACCTTGCTTTCTAACGAATTATGCACCTTAAAGTTTAGTATTATAAAGAGTCAGAATTATATTATTTCAGAAACTTTAGAATACAAAATTAAGTATGGAATAATCAGTACGAAAATTTGAAAGCATGTAACGGAAAAATACGTTTCAAATGCTTAGAAGGTTTGGGACGTAACAACCGTATCGCTAAAAACATTAAAGAATTTATCGAGTGATATTCCCAACACAGTAACTTAGAGGTCCACTGAGCATTTGTTAATTCAGCCAACAGAGATGAAGCAGCAAGGTACAACAAATGTTCAATAACTTGTTTTCCCTCCGAGGAATCTTTTTAAAAAGCATATCACCAATTATGGGACGATCCCTGAAGAAACTCAAGTAGCACACTGCACAATACTAACTTCATATTTCCCAAATTAAACTTTCACCCTATAATAAGCAACCAAGCGCGAAATTCTCAAACACACGCCTCTCAAACCATTATTACGGCGACAAATGTGATAGTAATGATATGCATTCTTTACGACATATTTAATGCTACAAAAAAGGTTAAATACTCCTAACTTTACACTCATTTCGTAAGGTTTATGCAAAAAGGGTGATTGTTTCATTTAGTTAAATTCAATAAAGATAATTAATTTTAACAGGATATCTCCCCTCTCCGTTACTATGAATTTTGTTGTAGTAATGATTAAAGGAAAAAATTGGGCGAAATATTTCTTAATAATTAGTTTTCAGGTAAATGATAGAGAACGTGGGAAAATGGGTTACCGGTTTTTTCCACAGCATACAAAAGGGAACACGACTTAAACCCCCCCCCCCATATAAAATAAAAATATTTCTTTTCAAGGTCCTTTCCTGATTAATTATGGTAATGTCTTCAATGTTCATGTATTTAGTTCCTTTCCATGACATGGTTAATATTTATTTGATTACTCTATGATAGGCAGAAATATATGTTATAAAAAGCCATTTTCCTCGTATTATGATAGAACTTCATATCCCGAAATAAGCAACTATTATTCAATGTTTTGGATCGTAAAAAAAAAAAAATATCAGGTAGTTATTAACGTAGGATTACATATCGTTGCTTGCATCTTTTGTATGTATATATGTATGTTATGTCTGTCTTATGTATATATCTATCTATCTATGTATTTATCTATCTATATATATTTATATATGCAATTTTTAGATGCATAATCTATATTTAACTATATTAATAGCGTTTAAACGGTTATTTTCTTTTAGAGATTCTAGTGTGTTTTCCATTCAGGAAGTAGGTTGTTTTTCCCAGCAGAGAATTCATGGTGATCGATAATTAATTGCTCCACGTGCTCAGGAATTCGTCAACAAAGGTACAGGCGCCTGACTCATGTGATGCCGCAAAATGACTAGGTGTTTTTCGCATGCGAAAAATGCAGAGCGTTTTCGGATAATAAAGCATGAGATTAGGGATATTTTTTGGAGAGATACGGACGCGCGCCTGTCGTGAGCGGAGATGATTGAAATGGCGTTTTGGCTGGGTTGAGGAGGTTTTTTTAAAATAATTTTGATTAATAAAGTTGTTTAAATGTTATTTAAGCATTCGTTCTTTCACACTGGC